>OY728157.1:831048292-831609289 GCA_963277665.1 Viscum album | reverse complement strand
AAACAACTAGGATGTATCTTTAGAATAGGATGGGTCATTCACTGGGAAGAGAGAACCGCTCTGGTAGGGAAAAAATTAGTCGATTGAATTTGGAAAGGGAAGTGTGGGATCAGTTTATTTGGGGAAAATATTTCCCAGCAGTTTTAAAAAAACCATTGGGAAACATCAATATATACCAACAGTTTTAAAATTTTTTGGGAAACATCAATATACCCCAATATATCCCAGCGGTTTAGATAAACCATTGGTAAAAATTCTTATCACCTAATTGTTTTCATTAACCATTGGGAAAGACTTTGGAAAAACTCTATATCCCAATGGTCTAAGCAAACCATTGGGAAAATGGCATTGGTATAACTATGAATTCCATTAGTTTCTTCCTATATAGTACACACCCGAAAAATTAACCATCTTAATATGAATTTAGATTAAAATCATAGGTTTTTTGAAAAAAGTATAGAGAAGGAAAATTTTCCCTTTTAAATACCTTAAAATTATAATGAAATATTTCAAATGAGATTTATTTTGATTTTATTAGAATCTATCACATAATTGTACTAAAAAAATAATTTATAGACTATTAGAAGTTAAATATAATAGACTCCCACTTATTTCTCTATAAAACTTGTTTTCAACTAGTTTCCCATATTCATCCACCTCATGTTTTTCATTAAAATACTATGAGATACATGTACATTAGTATTTTCAAGTCCCAACCTTTTAAGTAAGTCACGTATATATTTTATTTTATTCTAGACATTCCCAAAGTATTTTTGTCCAATTTTGAATCCTATAAATAAATTTAACTCACCCATCATTCTCATTGCAATTATTTCTTCATGAGTTTTGAAAATTAATTACATAATTTTTTATTTTTAAAACCAAAAAATGCATCACAAACATAATTTTTAACTAACAATATATTTGAAGATGATTTTTTTATAAAACAATTTTAGGATATTACATGTCTAATAAAAATAATTTTAATGAAATAAAATAACTCAAACACTCATATTATGATCTCAATGATTTTTTAAGGTTATAAAAATCTTGGTAGGTTAGAAAACAAAATTTGGAAAATAGTGATTTTCAAAACCATAATGTCATTCAATTCAATTATATTTTATAGGAAACCCATTTAAAATTCATATTTAAAAACTATATGATATAATTTAAAATAAATATGTGATTGAATGGCTAGAAGAATTATAATTCCTTCTAATCTAGATATGGTAGGAAAGTCTTATTTATAATCTAATCCTTTCACTTGGTTGTACCTTTTTTCCAATAATATAGCCATATTTCAAGTGATCAAACCAAGATCATCATATTTATTTATAAAACCCCACTTTGTTCTTATAATTAGTTAATCAGAGGGTCCATAAACTAATTTAAAAACCTTATTCCTTTTTAATTTTTTTTAACTCTTCTTATAAAGATAAATTCAATCTTTCATTAGCAATGGATTCTGGTAAGGTTTTAAGTTTGATTTGAGATAAAAGGGAAGATAATTTTACATGGTTTACTACACTCCTTTAATCCAAAATTCCTTTATATAATATTTTTATAACCGAATCTATGGGATTATCTTTCAAGGCTCTAGGCTATCTTGGAAGAACACTTTATGGACTGCTAATATTCACCCTTTTAGGATTGGTTTCACCACAGTCAATTTCAAAATCATCATCCTTTAAATTTTCAAAGAATTTTCCAAGTCTCATGTTTTCAAAAGAATCCTTTAACTCATCAATGTGAGTCATTCTATGATCAAACAGATACCTTTCTTCAAATTTTATATGATTATAGTCTTCGAATTTCATTGAAAATTTTGGAAAAATCTAAAGGAGATAAAATTAGTTGAATAAACAAGAAATAGTCATTCATCGTCCTTTATAAAAAATTTACCAAGATTATCATTGGCCTTATGAATGTAATATTTTTATCCAAACACTTTGAAGTATCCAAATTTTTATTTCTTATTGTTCCATAGATCATAAGATGTTTTCATCAAAATATGGACAATTAGAACTATGTTAATAAGATGACATGATGTATTTATAGATTCAGTACAAAATTGAGTGGGTAGGTTATATTTACATAACAAATTACTAGAAATTGTTTGTAAGGTATTATTCTTACTTTCAATAACACCATCTTGTTTAGTAGTCCTAGTGGTACAAAAAGTATATATGATACCTTATTTTGAATAATAATAATTGAACTATTGGTTTTAAAATTCTCTATCACGATCAATTATCAAAGAAATAATTTTTTAATATTTCTCATTTTTAACTAATTTACATAAAATTATAAAAAAAATTAAGAGGCTTTACTATTAAGATCTAAAAATAAAACCCAGGTAAATTTATAAAAATCATCAAATAACACATAAATACAAGATTTTACTGCTAGTATTTATCTTCTTGATAGTACAAAATAATACATATGGATAAGTTATAGAGACCTGTATATAAAAACATATGAAATTTATTTAAAATATGAAAATTTTTTCTTACCCATTTGGCACACATCATATAGTTTCTATTTATTTAATTTAAGTTAAGAAAAATATAAAATACTAATTTCCTTCAATGATTTTATCAAGGAGAAAACATTATAATGTATATGTCTTCTATGCCAAATACAATATTCATTTGTTTCAACCTTTAAATATTTCACTTTTTATCAACACAAATAATTAAAATCTAAAGTATAGATATTCTCAGTTCTGGGTTCCCTAAACATAATATGATTATCCTTGAAAATAGAACATAAATTATTTAAAAATATATAAATAATAAAAATCATCACAATATGTAGAAATATATATCTAGATTTTTTTTACTCCTTCAACATAGATATCTTTTATTATGAGAACTGATCTTGGATTTCAATTGATCCAAATCCCATAATTTTTCCCTGGTGTTGTGACCAAAATGTGACAAAGCCTCCATCAACTTTATAAAGAAAATGAAAATATAATAAATCATGACCCATATCGCTTGATATTATATTATCAATATACCAATTTTCATTTATTCTCTTGTAACCATTTCCCTATAGGATAAATCTGATAAGAAACTATTTTACTATCCTTGTTCTCTTGTGTCTTGAAATTTTAGTCACTATAGATTTAGAATCCAAATTTTCTTGTGCGGTCTATATATTTCATCACAAAATTTTGATAAACATATTGAAATAAAATCATTATATATACCAAAAAAATGACGGTTTTTAAAGCTACAACTATTAAAATAATGTTTAGGTTCTATATAATGAAAAAAAAAATCTTTTTACGTGTTTATATTCTTTCAACTAGGAATGAAATAATTTTTTTATATCTTTTATTTTTATCCTTTTATTATTATTCCAAACATAAATTTATAGAATTTATTTCTACTAAGAATTTTATTTAGTTAATTTTATAATTTTGTAAAATCACATGCAATACTATATCAATAATATAGTATTGGCAGTACTATAGCATCGGAAGGTATTGTAGCAGCGGTGGGAAACACTCTAGCAGGAGTGGGTGCTGTAGTAGGTAATGTAGCAGTGACGGTACTATAGTGAGTACTATGGCAGATAGGTTACTATTCATAGAATGGTCCATGGTCTAAAAAGGTAATGGGATTCAAGCCCACTCAGATTTCAGGCCAAAATATTATTTAATAAATCGGATTATTAGGTGGGTTATCACTTAGGGGGATATGGCCTGCCTTTTAGGCCTCTATGTGTGCAGTATGTGTGTGTTTAATGTAATTGTACCCCAAGCTCTTAATATATATATATATATATTATATTCAACATTATTTTTCAAGACATAAAACTTATTTCCATATTCATCATAAAAAGAAATATAATTTTCTCATCAAGATTTTAGGTCTATAATTTTTTTAAGGTAATATTATTCATTTATAAAATCATTATAATAATTTTTAAGGGATTTATTTATCTTTTCAGAGAATTAAAATTTTGTTTCTAACATGTTACTGTTTTTATTTATTTATTAAAAATATAATTTTTATGTTTCCAAATCATATTCATGCTCAAAAGAATAAAATAAGTGTTCCTCATTAGATCGTTCCATAAAACACATGTTGTCCTTCTCATTTGAGATTTTACCTTCCTTAGAAGCACTCCATGTGGACTTTATATCTCTTTTTCTCTATTTCTTGAGATCTGGTTTCCATTAGTACTTATATTCATATTTTATTTTTTCTTAAATCTCTGGAAAAAAGAGTTTGATATGTCTAATCTTATTAAAGTCATAACACATAAATTATTTGTAAATTCCACCATAATTTTTGTAATTGTTTAAATATTTATTTATTATTATTATAGTATTATTGAACATCTTCTTACTATTTTGAAATTTATTAATATCACTATCAAATGAAGAATTATTTGAAGTATCCTCATCAGATAGATCAACAATCAAAAATTCCACTCCACTTGGATGGTGGCTCTCTAAGAACTTTTAGATATTGATTTGTATATGAAAATGGTGCTCCAATAGTAGAAACTTCATTCTTAATATCTATTAACCTTTAATTCATTGAGTTATTCATTCTATATCAATCATCCTTAATGTTTGAAACTTCATCTTTAAAGTGGTTTATCTGAGTAATCACACATTTTCAATACCTTTATAACATTATGATATAGTTTTCCACATCACATATGTTTTATCACATTGATAAAATTTATTGAACACATCTAGACCAATTTTAGATATAATTGAAATCATATCACTGAATTTTAGATCATACTCTTCTTCTGTAGTAGAATCTAATTTCTATAGATCACCTTAAAAAATATGGTAAGCTATAATAATTTTTAAGTTAATCTTTATACCAAGGATATTCTAGTATACAACCATCAATTCCTCCCAAAATCTATAGTTTTATAAATTGAAATAGGGATATATGATCATTTTCATAATGCCTATATTGTCATCCATAGATCCATTTGAATATTATATTAATGAAATATGACTTTTAGAGCTGAGAAATCAAGAGTCTCAACCAATGATGCTAATTTTAGGTTAGATAATGACTACACAAAGACTTAAGAGGGGGTAAATTGAGATTCTGAAATTTTATTTACTTAAAACATCCCTCTTTTAAGTTATAAAATATATTGATATTTTATTTTCATAATAATGTAGTGGAAATAAAGTCAGTTGGAAAGATTTAAAACATATGTGATTTATAGTGGTTTATGGAAAATAAATCCTTTAGTTCACTCCAAAATTTCTAAATGCATGGAGCTTAGTATTTAAATGATGGATAGTAATGTTTATAAAATACTTATTACTTCATTGACTCCTTCAATGTGTAAGATAATTGATCTGGATTTACTATTTTTTTATAATAATTATATCTCTTCAGTCATCATATTATAAAAATTAAGTGTCATAAGATAAATGAATATTATAGGATTCTTTTTATCTGAAATATAATCCTTTTATGAAGTTCTTTTTCATAAGTTAAAAGAATTTACTGATTTTCTATCTAACTTAGATTATTAAACTTGAATTCATTGAAATATAATTCATCTAATCCATAAGACAATTTACCAACTTAGTAAGATAATATTTTATGTTGTTATTTAATTAGATAAAATCCTTTACCACATTCTTGATATTTCAGTACAAGTATTGAATCTACTTTGTAAGAAAATTATTTTACATTCAAGATATTCATGACATATAAGATAAATTTCTTTGACAAGAAAATTAATTCTTTCTTCTATAAATTAGAACTATTTATACATATAGGATAAATGACATTGAAATATTATCCACATAAGATAAACTTTTATTCATGTAAGATATTTTAATTTAGAATTTCTCAACAAATAGCTAATAACTTTTAAGAATAATTTAAAATAAATTCATTAAATTATCAAGACAAAATCATTAGTAAATAAACATGGATTTTATGAATCATCAAAAAAAATTAATGTAATTATATATTTTGGAAAAACCTATGTCTTTCTGAAAATTAACCCTAAAATATGAACAATATAAACAAATTAAAGCTGCTAATAAAAGTAAAAATTTATTTATAATTTAAATAAACCTGAATATTTAAAAAATCACAATAAATCATGGTGTGTCCAGCCCCACCAAAAAATAGTATCATTCTATCCTATAACCAAATTCCGAGAACTAATAAATAAATATATAAATTTTTTAACAATTTTAGTATATTTTTAAAACAAAATCATATCTCTAACGATTATGTTTCATTATACTTTAAAAAACAACATAAATTGTGTACTTGTATCTCTATAAAAAAATTTAACTTCATTACTGGATCTATAAAATATTTTATTCTTTTTTCAAACAAATTTTATTTATAATGCCTAGTTTACACATCCCTGTGGAACAAAAGGATTTTCTAAACCACCATTTCATGTACTATGGAATAGAAAAAACTAGTTCTTTATTTTAATAAATCATCTATAACCGTTAACAAAAAATATTTCGTAGTTAATATATAAACCTAGTTTAAAAATATCAATCCTTAAACATGACTATCCATCATTTAAATACTATAATAAACCACCATGAGGTCTTCAAAATTTAACATTATTCTAAATCCTTTTCCATTTCATAAACCATCATCCCATAACCAACATAGATTTTTCAGATAAAATTAATATCATCATAGTCATAAAAATGTTTCCATATCATGTTCATCTATACTATAATGTGGTAAAACACCACTATGGTGTGTTTTATAGATACTTCAACAAGATATGGTCCAAACATTGAAAATTCTCCTCCAATATTATTTACTCCTAATAAAAATATAAATAACGAAATAAAAACCCACTTTCTTACCTTTATTGAAAACAATCACAACACAGCTTTTATCCTATAAGGTTTGGTTCCAATATTCTCCTCACATGATTTTTTAGGTTAAAAAATTCTCTCAATTTGGTTTTATTGGTAATAAAAATTAAATTCATTACTACCAATGATTATTTAATGAAAAATTTCCAATAAAATAACTCTTCTATATCTCTAAGTCTACATGATCAGATATCAATATAGAAAATAAGATATAAAGAAAGAATTTTATGTTATTTTATTTTTTATAGAAACACTTACACTTAATATCTATGAAACCACTCATTTTTTATCTTTAAAGCATTATATATTTCCAACCTAATGTAATTCATATTGATTTTTTTATATTGAATCCTAATGGATACCTAAGGATTTTATCTCCCTTATCTATTATTTCAAAAACTCAACCTTGTTAATTTTTCTCTAACTCCACATTTAAAACTTAGATAACACTTAGGTACCTTCAAATGTAACTAATTTCTTCAAATATATTAATAATACCAAATGGTAAGATCTAGTTTTTAGTGATAGACGTGTTAAAATTTACCAAAATATTATGAGAGGGGATTTTCAAAACTTCTTCATTCCAAGGGATGGGGCTGAAAACCTTGGTTCAGCTAATCCTTATCAAATGAAGGTATGGTCAATGGTTTTTTTAAAAGGTAAAGAAATTATTGACTCATTAAAATATACTAAATCTTAATTATTACTTTCTATTTTATTTATCTAATGGAATGAAATTTAATTTTTGTGTTTTTACTATGATTGCCTCGAACTAAATTCTTTTTCAATTCAATAGAACTCTTTTTTTATAATGGATCACCATAGGTAGCGTCATATCTATACATAGATTATCTGATAATTTATTTATCTGTATAAAATGAGTGAATATATTAATTGAAAGAGTATATTTAGTTTTATATATGCTAAGAGAATTTCTTTATTACTTACCACTTATCCATCCAATTCACTTTGTCCTGATAATGAATGTTGGTTAACTTTTGGATTTATTATCCATGAAATATCAAGCCCATCCAAATCTAAGCATATCAATAAGGCTAATTATTTTCCTATAAAGTTCACCAAGTACTCATAGAGTGTACCTAAAACATATCTTAGGAATCATTTCAAATCAATGAAATGTTATCCCTTAAAATTACATTAGAAAAAACATCTAAAAAGTAGTAATGATAATTTTCAATCTTGTTTTCATTAATTAAGACATGTTTATAATCATTATGTGATATAAATTATGTTGTAAAACCATTCTATATTCATGTTCCCCATGTTTGTTTCTAATTATGATGTTATTTTACGTAGACTTTACATAATACATATTGAAATTATTCAATAAACCACTAGAATATTTTTTTTAATGAAATGCATGTATATCACTAATATAAACTCACATAAATACATAGAAAGCATATGATCTCAATATTCATCGACTTATTCAAATTAAAACTCATAAATTGATAAAATTATTTTAATGATTTCTATATGTTTCTACCAAAAATGATATTTTAAATGTTTATAAGTTCCAGGATCTTTTATTCCTTTGAATTATTTCTCATAGTTTTTTATCAATGACCCATCTCTTGAATTATAGCTTTTTAACTATGAGTATAATCTAGAGTACCAAATCGAAGGTGCTTTTTTAGGCTATATAAATCTTTATTCAATTAAAAACCGTAATATTAATTAGTACATATTGGAATAGAAACCATTTAAATCCTTGAATTTTTTTTCAACATATATTAATTGAATGTTTATAGTGTAAAAATAATTCTACACATATGTTTACATCATTTTTAACATAAATATGCAATAAATACTACCCAAAGTTCATGAGGCCCAGTGTCTTTGGAGGACCTAGTTTATAATACATTGAAAGGAAACTAAAACATGAAATCATTATTTTTTTATCCATAATGAGCTCCTGAATAAATTTTATCACCAAAAAATATTTAGTATAACATGGGTAATACATCAAAGAAATGGTGAGCTAAAATTCCCAATAAGGGAATAAAAATTTTAAGGAAACAAAACATGTGAGTCAATGGTAAAATGTGATATCATAAAATAAAATGCTCAAGAATAATTGCATAAAAGAATATCATAAAAAACATGGTATCATAAAATCATATAAACATAGTAAATGTGGGAAAACATAAAACAATAAATAAGTATAAGTCAAGTCTAACTGTCAAGACAACATCACATGGTGGATAGAGTCCCATAGTTGATTAGGTTTACTCCCTAAATCTCATACATAACATCTCATGAGACAAAAGATTTAACCAATGAAATAAATCAAAATCTATTCAAACCCATCATAACATGTTCATGATTATGTGTGGAAGAAGATTGAAATAATTCATATGTAATAAACATAATAATTACCCATGGAAAGAAAGTGGGTTTCATATTCTTTCCTCATATCATAATCAATGAAAATTTCATAAGGCATTTGAGAAATGAAAGTAAGGAATGTATTACCCCATAAAAGAAAGGTAGAA
The DNA here is from genome assembly GCA_963277665.1 of Viscum album. Classification (NCBI taxonomy): domain Eukaryota; kingdom Viridiplantae; phylum Streptophyta; class Magnoliopsida; order Santalales; family Viscaceae; genus Viscum; species Viscum album. The sequence continues at coordinate 831,599,908 of OY728157.1, read as the reverse complement.
TAATAAATTTATATATTTTAGGGACTTATATATATATAATTTATAATAATTCCCTAAATTTAAATATATATATATATATATATTGTAAGTTATACAGATAATGTTTATAACTCAAAGAAAATAGCAGTATAAAGAAATATCATACCTTGAGTATGACTCGTCGTATACATTTTTTATCATCACGATTAAAAAAATGGTGTTAATTATTTACTTTAATAAGGGAATTTTTTATTTTTTTTATTTTTTTTATTTATTATCATGTTATATTCACTTACATAAAAATTTCGGTACAAGTTTGACATTTTGATGATATTTGGCACCTATGTCCAAAATCACTTTTGTAAGTTGACTAAGGTCAAAGTGATTATATTTTAATAATATATATAATAATAATAATTACCTAATTATTATTTTTATACATAAATTTTAATTTTAAAACCAACCATTAAATATTGTTTTGAAAAATTAACTATGTTGCAACCATGGAGACAGTAGGACGTACGTACGCATGAGTAACATTTATTTTTTTCAACGACCATGACGGAAATATTGTAAGTTTTATTTTATGATTATAAAATGATAATTATACCATAAATATAATATTATTCTATTAAATACACTTATATAAATAATCCATTTGATACAGTAATGATAATCGAATCACATCCCTTCATGGAGTTGGTAATCAACACATGTGAACGAATAACAATATCATATTTTAATAAATGAAAAGGTATAAAAATATATGATATAATAACATATATAATTATCAAAATTTCATGAATTTCATTTATATACAATAAAACCATCATCAATAATTTCCATTAGAGGCGATGATGGAAAACGAATTACAACAATTTTTTAGGCAGTAGTTGGTTGTACACATAAACGATGGTTTTGTTTCCCTTTTGATGAAAGATGAGATTGTTTTAGGTAATATAATTAATGTAATAACATTTAAATATATATTTTATATTTATTTTATAATATCATCATGTTTGAATAATATTTTAGGGATGTAGAAGAAGAGATAAAATAAAAATTGTCCGTTAAGAATGATACCTCTTTTTCGGACAACCTCTTTAAGTTTGTAACATAATAATTCCTATGAGGATTTTATAATCAACCCAACTATTATATAATGTGATAAGTGGATTATAGAATTCATTTTTTAAGATATTTTCTAAAATTAAATGCTTTATAAGTTTGGATATGAGAGTAGAGGACGTTTCCTTTTATAAGTGGGGGACAGGACCCACTCTGAATTTATGAAAATAATAAAATATATAAATATATTATTCACTAAAAATGGATCAGAAGTGTCCCAATATAGAATAATATACTATATAAGGTCTAGATATGGAAATAAAACATAAATTAGAATGTTTTTGGGTTATTTTGACCCTTATCTGTTTAGTTAAACCCCCAGAAAATGTGTTTTAACCTTAATAGTGTTAATAAATTTTTGCAATTTTTATTATTCATTATGAAAAAAATTAAGTTTAATTTTTTAAATAATATTAATTATTATAATTAAAAATATATAATCTATTTTACCAAATTCAATTAACATAATTGGTAGAATTTAGTTTAAATTTAAACCAGTAAGACTCAATGAAAAGCTACTTCTTTCATGAAAATGCATTTTTCATGAAATGGATGGTCTTATATTAACTATATGAAAAAATGATCATTATATGAATTTTAATTCATATAAATAGATCTATAATATATGAATTTAATTATAATATTTCTTATTATGGGTTATTTTAATTAATTAAAATGGAAAAACTTTATGCACTTAAATATAATTTCTAGAAAGCCATTTTTTAATGCATAAAAATAAACTTATAGCAAAATAATGAAAATTTATAATTCAAATGAAATTAATTTGATTATTATAAATGATTTTTTATATAAATTTAACACCAACTCTAAAATATAATGGTTCTTTTAAATTAATTTATTTAATGAAAAGAAATGATAGTCTTTGAAAAATCAATAATTCTCAATATTCACTAAAAACAATCATTTAAAAAAATACCAAAATTTCACCCTAAGATAATTTTAATATTCTGATATAAAAAATTAATTTCATTTTTCAATAAAATTAATTTTATTGAGGACTAATTTTTCTTTATTAAAAATTGACTACTTATTTCCTAATATTATATCAATAAATTTATATTCGCTTGGATATTTATATATAGTTTATAAATTAGTTAATCCTATTCATATAAGACAATTTAATGACTAAGTTATAATGGTTAAATTTAAATAATCATTTTTCATCTAGGGTCAATGTATCTTGTTATATACACTATCGAACATAGTTTTATTTTTAAAATCTCACAATGTTACATTATTCCCCCTATAAAGAATTTTACCCTTGAAAATTAATATTACATACTAAGGTGGAAAATGTGAGGGTACTTATAATTAATGTATTTCTATGGTTCCCATGTTACCTCTTCATATTTATTGTTTAGCTATAGTACTTTTACCAGGTGAGTTGTCATGTTCCATATAACTTTATCCCTATATTCTAGGATATTTATTGGATTCTCCTCATAATAAAGATCATTTTACAGTTATAAAACATTTGAATTCAGTAAATATGATAAATATGGTATGTACTTCTTTAAGAGGGATATGTATAATGGTTCATGTTCTTGAGAAAGGTTTGGTGGTAGTGCTGGTTGATAAGACACATCTCTGATATGATAGATAATCTTAAATGGGCCAATGTACCAAGGCCTTAGCTTTTCTTTCTTATAAAATCTAAATACTCTCTTCCATAGATATATATAAAGAAACCATTTATCCCTGAGCTTAAATTCTATGTATCATCAATGATTATTAGAATAACACTTTTTTCAACTCTGAGAAGTCCTGATGTGTTTTTAAATGGACTTGAATTTTTCTACCATTTCATCAACCATTTCAAGTCCCAATTACCAGAATTCATGATGATCTTAAAGGTAATTTTCAGATAATGGGATTAATAAAGATCCATTTGGATAGTTTAGTGAAATATATTATTATATGAGAACTCTACCAAATGAATATATTGATCCAATCCTCATTTAAAGTCCATATAGAATGATCTCAACATTTCTTCTAGTGTCTAAATAGTCTACTCATATTTTCATCGTCTTACAGATCATTATTCTTACTAATGTTTAACATGGTATTTAGAGAATGTTAGAGACACTTCTAGACCTAAAGGTAATATTGAATCTCAATCCAATAAAATCAATATTTGAGTTCCATATAGCCTCACCACCTATATGATGTATATAATTGTAATTTGATCGAGTGATAAGTCCTCCCTAATTTCAATGAAGTTATAAGTATTTGTAATATGATCCACCATAAATCATATGACACTATTTATTCTTATTATATTTGTAATAAAATTAAAATATTTCATGTGTATGTTTCTATATTTAAATTTAGGTAAGTGTAATGGTTACATCATCCCCTTAGTTGTTTTCGTTTCAACCTTCATTTGTTGATATAACAAACCCTTTTATGTATATTTCACGATCTCCTTCTTCATATTATCTTACTAATAGTACTATTGGAGATGTTGATAAATATTTTTTCTCCATAGGTGTATGGATAAGGTCGCTCTATGTGTATCATTAAATACATAATTCTTTATCTCATATCTGTATTGGTACACATAGTCATTACCTTAATCTTACAACTCCTTCATTAATTTTGAACTATGAGGATTTCTCATTTCTTATATCTTCAACCTTAGTCTAAATTTCTAAAATATATCTTGGATCATACTATATATTATCCAAATGTGTTGGTTAATAAATAATTTTATAAAGGAGTGACGATGATCCTTCTGTTATAATTTACATTTTCATTCATTACAAGCCTAAAAAGATTGGATCTTTCTTAATTATCAACAGTGATAAGGTTGTCGGATTTTTTCTATATAGAGAATCTTAAAATTTGTTTTGTTTCCCAATATTTTAATGGATTGAGTAGTCATATTCTATTATTAGAACTAACCATATTCATTGGTTCATATTAATCTCTTTCTATGTGAATATATATTTTTGGTTCGTGTGATCCTTATATATTTCAACCTCCTCTTAATAGTGATAATGTCCCTATATTTTCAATGAAAATATCATTACAACCAACTCTATATCATCTTTTGGATATTTCAATTCATGAAATTTAATTTCCTTGAAATATATGTTATCACATTATCATTGTATATCAGTACACAGCTTAATCCGTTCTTTGAAGCATCACTATATGCCACAAATATTTCCCCACTTAAGGGAACTGTGAAAAATTATGTTGTGATAAGCCTCTTTTGCAACTACATAGATCCCTCCTATCAATCACTAGTCTATATAAAATTTACCCCTTCTCAGTTATCTAAGCTAGAAGGTTTTCTAATCATGAAAATTTTCTCACAAATCATCATTAATATCCATATAGTCTAAGGAAAATACAAATTTCTCTTAAAAATTTTGGTATATTCCACTCCCCAATTTCCCATTTCTTTGAAGTGTCCAAAAATACTCCTTTGATGGTGATAATATTCCCTAGTAATAATATTTCCTTCATACATGACTCGCATTAACAATAATTTTCATACAGCTTCTCTTTTCACAAATTCTTCAGAATATTATTCAAATACTTATCATGATCATCAATTCTTTTGGATTATATCATTATATTTCATATAAAGACCACCACATATTTTTTGTGGTAATATAATAAGAATATATTCACTAATTACATAAATATTACTATCGAATTACTGAGTCCAAAAAGAATCACTATGAACTCATAGTTTCTATACCTTGTTTAAGAGGTAGTTTTGGGAATATCTTCCTTCTTCACTTTTAATTAGTGGTATCCTGACCAATGGTCCACATTAGATAAATAATAGGGCCCATGTATTTGATCAAACAATTAATTTATCTATATAATAGGAAATTTTTTATTTATCATGATTTTATTGATTTCACGATAATCAATTTAGTATCAAATTAACCCATACTTATTCTTGATGAAGAGGACCAGTTCACACTATAGTAAAACAATAAGATGTATAAAAATCTTTTCTAAATTATCCTATAACTACTTTTTTGGCTCTTCTAACTCAACGGTGGTTATTTTTTAAGGAATATTTGGTATGGGAATAGATCAAGGTATTGTATTTATTGATTACTCAACCTCTTAGTTAAGAGTAATATTGTGAAACTCTTTAAAGAATACATTTTTATAATCCCTCATAATGGTCATGTCTTCAAGAACAATTCTATTATTTTTCTCAATCATTTCATCTAGATATGTTATCTTATATGACAATAATTTTCATGCCAAAAAAAAATATTCTAGGGTAACTTCATCATTCTCTTTAATCTTATACATAATCAAAGGATGACTTGCGACATGAAGATTAATCACACCTCTAGATGGGTAATTTCGTATTTATATATGTAAAGTAATTCCATGCCCAATATAGCATCAAAATACACTATGTAAGATGGGATTTTTTATAAGATTTTGTCCACAAACATTGACTATGGAGGAGTTATAAACTTTGGAGGCAATAATTTCTCTTTTTTTTGTTCTCATGGATATCTCATCTCCCATATTATTATGTGGTGTTTGAATAGTGCTACTAAACATGAAATATATAAAAGAATTCATATATCCAAAATAAAAAAGTATGTTTTCAATTATTGAATGAAATACCAGTATAACATTCACCACATCATTTTAAAGATCCATATAAGCATTAGTAATAGCATATTTCTTTTATTACACTCTAGAAATTAGAGGCTGTTGTCATTTATTGGCTCCAAAAACCCTTGTATTAGGTAATTTTCTTTCATATTACCCAAGTTCCTTGTATTTGAAACATTATACTATGATATGAGTGTTGATGTGAACATTATTTTCTTCTTTTCCATTTGTGTACAACTTTATTTCCCTTCAGTACTAATTATCTATTTTCCACATTTGGAACATCTTCTGGTTCCCTTTAAATAATTTCCAACATGTTTCTTCCCATTCTTTTGAAAAGTGTAATGATTGGTTTTCATTCCTCCATGGGATTTATATATTTATACTCCTAAATAAAACAATAGTTTATAATTATTATCTATATGACCATGAGACAAATGAGAGACTCCAATATGTATCTCAATCTTGAGAGAAAAATGAACAATATCTTTATAACTATAAAAGTCACTAATAGCTAAATATTTTTATATACATTTCTTTAATTCACTTATGAAATGGTTCACATTACATTTAGTGTTAATGATGAAGTTGAAAGCATACCCTACAAGTTATTTGATGTTTTCCCCATCCACCCTGATATACTCATATTATTTTTTCTTTACTCTCATAAAATACCTCTCCATTTTAACATGGAGAGTTTAGGGAAAATATTTATTGAAAAAAAATTTCATTAATTCTTCACATTCCTTCGAATAAATATCTTATTTAGAAATTTTTTTCTTGATCAGAGTCTATCACTAACCGAATTCCTCCTCCATATAATAAATGAATATAAAAACAATCTCTTTATGAGAATTGGAGAAAGGAGAATATATTCTCAATGACGTTACTACATGGTTAAACTATGAGTGGATCATAATATCCATTATATTTAAAAGGTATTTTTTGTATCAAATAATAGATCTCAACTTTCTCTTTCTTATGAGAAAGAGGGTGTTATGCATGATTCATGTTATTGTTGATAACTTGATCTGTTTGAGATAGTGTTACCATGAAGTTATTAGTTCCCACTCCCATATGTTTTGGCACATCATTACAGAAATCATCGCATTGCCTAGCATGTTATCTTTTGGAGTGGTTTCTCTTTTTTTCCATCATTAACAAAAAATAAAACAATAATATGATAATACATTTACTTAAAACATACAAAATAGAATCATATAAAATTATAAGTAATAACTTATATATGATAATTATATCCTAACTTATGAGTCTCTAAGTATCAATCTTGGTTATCCATGGTAATATTTTCTACTATGTTTTCTACCCTAATATTTTGTTCAAATAATTCATAATGATTTATAAATAGTGTTTTAATTTTCCAAGAATTTCCCCTGGATGTGTCAAACCAAGTTTGTATAAAGGCCTACATTCCATGCATTAGGTGATGATTGAGTCGAACCCCAATTATCCCTTTTCAATGTTATTACCCCTAGGTATAACTATTCTATATCTGTATCAGATTATTCTATATAGATAGAGATGTAGTTTCTTAGAAACTAATCACTCCATACTTCACCAAAATTCTATGATGTTTTTCTATACAAAGATTTATCCCTAGGGTTCACACTAAATTATTCTAGTACTTGTCCCCAAAGAATAAGTATACCATGATCTGGTAGAATATTTAGTGTATCAAAACTTTTACACATATTATTACATAAGTTTTAATATAAATACATAATAATTACAACCCATATATCATATGGCCTATGGTCTTTAGAAGACTAGGTTTATAATAAATCAAAAGGAAACTAAAACATGAAATCATTATTTTATTATTCTTAATGAAATCCTAAATAAATTTGAGCTCCTAAAAATATATATTATAACCTAGGGAATGAATAAAATAAATGGGTAATCTAAAACCCCAATAAGGTAATAAACATGATAAGGAAACATAATGTGTGAGTCAAAGGTATACTATGATATCCTAAAATAAAAGGGTTGTGAATAATGTCATGAAAGAATTTCATAAAGGACATGGAATCATAAATTCATGGAAGCATAGTAGATTATGTATATACAAAAACCATTACATAATCATAAGTCAATGATAACTTCCAAGACAACATCACATGGTGGACATATTCCCATAGTGGATTAGGTTTACTCCCTAAATCCAATACATAACGTCTCATGAGACAAAATATTTTCCCAATGCATCATATAACTATTAGTATACACCCATAATAACATTTCTATAATCATGTGTTCCAAACAAATAAAATAAATCCTTATAAATAAACATAATAATTTTCCATGTATAGAAAATTGGTTGCATAATCTTTCTTCATATGATAATGAAAGAAAATTTCTTAATGAATGAATTTTAAAAATGAACATAAGGCATGTATTACCCCATAAAAGGAAGGGATAATAACCTAGGTATATATATTATTGAAAAATATATATTATTTATAATAATTTCATAGCATTAAAGGTAGATATAAAGATTGATATAGAGATAATGGTTATAACCTAAAGAAAAGGGTGGTTTAGAAAGATCCCTTACCATGTGCTCAATCATCATTTACATTTGTTATCTTCTTGAATAATAAACAAATCTTCCTTATTTAATCTATTAGGAACCTTTTTCCAGTTTATTATTCATTTTATTTTATTTATTTTTTTATTATATTAAATTACTTAATCATTTAGGTTCATATCGAACGTTTTGATGATATTCAGCTCATTTTCCCAAAATCACTTCGGTAAGTTGAATAAGGTCAAAAATATTATTATTTAATCATATAAAGAATAATAATACTGAAATAATTATCATTTTTATACATAAATTGCATTTTTAAAACCAACTAGGAAATATGGTTATGAAAAATGAAATACATTAAAATCATGTAGATAGTAGGTCATATGTACGCATGAGTAACCTTTCTATTATTAAACGATCATGGTGGAAATAAGGTAAGTGTTATTTTATATTTAAAATATGAAAATTTTATCTTAAATATACTATAATTTATTTAAATAAACTTATATATAACATCTATTTGATTTGGTAATAAAAAATAAATTGCATCTCTTTACAGAGGTTGTAATCTGCCTGGCGGAAGAACGATGTTGTTATATTTTAATGAATAGAAAGGTAAGAAAATAAATTATATACTAAATCTAAATAATGATAAATATTTAATTAATATAATATATATATATAAATTAAACCCACCATCATAAATATATGTGATATTGTATGATGGAAAATGAATTTCATCGATTCGTGAGGTGGTAGTTTGTTGTAAATGGGAATGATGATTCATTTCCAATTTTATGGAAGAGGTGATTGCTGTAGTTTATTCCATTAATATCATAAAATATTTGAATCTATAAAATACTAATTATATTTTATCACTGTGTTTGAATATGATTTTAAGGATATGGAATAAGAAATAAAACAAAAACACTTAGTTGAGAATGATACCTCTTTTTCAGAAAACCACTTTATGTTTAAAAAAATCATTTCTTGTAGGATTTTATACTAAAAACATACATATAAGACATGGTAATGGAATTAATGAAGATATTTTGGTAGGTATTGGTGGAATAAAAATTATATTTAGGTCTTTATTTTCAATTATAGGAGGTTTCCTTTTATAATTGGGGGAGATGACCCACTTGGAATCTTTAAAAGTAATAAAATATATATATGTTTTATTCACACAAAAATGGGTCCAAAATGGACCAAAACTTAATATTAGAGGATATAGGGTCTAAATATGTACATTAAACAGAAATTGGACTAGTTTTTAGTAAATTTTAAACCTTATCTCTTTAGTTTAACCACCTAATAAACTTGTTTTAACCTTGATTGTGGTAATAATTTTTTACAGTTTTTATTATTCATTTTGACCAAAAATTAAAATAACATTATTAAATAATATTAAAAATTATTATTAAAAATATTTAATACATTTTATTAAATTAAATTCATATAATTATAATAATTTAATTTAAAATTAAAATTTTAAGAAACTAATAAAAATGATTTTTTAGGAAAACACATTTTTCAAGCAATAGATGATCTTATATTAACACTATAACTAGACATAATAATTATATAAATATAAAGTAATATATATATATATATTTAATTTAAATATATACTTATTATTATTTATTTTAATTAATACAAATCGATAAACTTTATGCACATTAAAACAGTTTTCAAAAAACAACATTTTTAAGATAAAAATAAACTTATGAAAAATTCATGAAAATTAATTATTAAAATGAAATTAATTATATATTTATAAATATATTTCTTAATATTTAAATTTAATAATAAATCCAAAATATAATGTGACCCTTAAATTACTATATTAAATAAAAATAAATGAGATTCTAAAAATTTGGTAATTTTAACTATACATTGAAAAATCAATCATTTCAGAAAAAATCCAAATTTTCCCCATAATTTAATTTTAATATTTCATTTAGGAATATAATTTATTTTTTTTTAAATGTATTTTATAACGTTTTATAAATTAATTAAAATATTTTCTCACAAAAATAAATAAAAATCATTTATGAAGAAAATGTATGCTTTGAAGAATAAAATGTCTATTAAAAATTTTGATCTTATTTACTAAACATTAAGTGATAAATTTAAATTAAGTTATAAAGTTATATATATATATATATATCATAAATCTATTAATATTTTACATACCTTCTAATTTAATACTTATTTTATAATGGTCACATTTCAATAATAATTCTTCATTTAGGTTTGTTGTTTCATGTCAAATACACTATCAAACAAAGTTTTATTCTTATAATATCATGGTGTTGCTATGTGAGATTATCTTTTTCATAAAAATAATGATTTATTGGTGATCACATTTTGAGGCTCTTGATACTTTTTCTTGAATGTAAGTTATGTTTCAATGACATCGTGATCATCCAACCTCTTTATATGCCCCCATGTTTTATTTTTTAATATATTTTTTCAAATCCTTATTTGTGGACTATTCCCATGACTCTTATGTTTTTTATTCTTCAATTATTTCTAATTTCACATAAGATAACATAACAGTGGCCTCTATATTTATCATCCTTTATGTTTGTATTGTATTATATTTAAATTTTATGATATATGAATAATATATTTTATTTGTTAACCTACTACTTTGAGTTGATGGGTTAATCAATTTAGTAACTACATAATCTTTTAATTCTACCTAAAATCCATATGATTTATTTTTTATGAGGTCTTATAAAATTTGAGTGAAGTTTTTTTTTTATTTAAAATTTTAATTTTATTATGAGTTTTTAGTTTTTCTAATATCATTTTTTAATCACTTTTATATTATTTCTCTAAAAAAATGTATATACTTTTAAATGACTTGTAGTATTTACAAATTTTTAAGTATACCAAACATATCCCCCTATATGAAAAATCACAATACATTTTGAGATTTTATTCTTTATTATGAACGTATAATTTTCTTCCAAGCACTATAAAAGCTTTCTATAATGAACTAGCCTGGTTTAATTTACAATTTCACCCAAACTAATCCCCATACGGATTGAATTGAATCCCCATTGACTATGGTATGGTGATAAGAACCAAAGAATTAATTATAACCCAAATGTGAATTATTTTACAGACAAATAATGAATAATAAGTATAAAACCCTGAGCAAGAATCTATAATGATGCATCTATACTTTTTAAATCCATGAAAGTGAAATAAGTAGTTTTAAATAAATAAAAACCATACATGTTATAATCATTATAATAATACATACTCACTTATAAGAAAAGCATAAATATGTTACCTAGAAAAAACTGAAACAAGAGATATATATATAATAAATTAAAGGGATATCCATATTGATTGATATAATAACAACCAAAAATAAACCATAAACATTATGAAATATATGATAGCCTTCATGTGACCCAAGGTTACCCACTATATCTAAATCACCAACCAATTGACCAATAATAAAATAAAAAAACATGAGATCAAAAAATGGGAACCTGTAAAAACATAAGAGATATATACACCCAAATGTGTGTATGTAGAATGTGAGCTAAACATTCCCAATAGGATTTTACAAATTCGTGTATAAAATTCATTTTATATTAAATTTCATACAATGTAGTTTGATATATATATATATATATAATTAGTTTCCATATGAAAAATGTTAAGTAAAAAATAGTATACATTCCCTTTTAGAAAGGAATCATGCTTTTTACATACCCATGAGGTAAAAACCTTTTTACAAAAACTACATCACCCTAATGACTAAAATAATGAGTCTGAACTTATATGTTTAAAAAAAGAGTTACAATTTGTTGGAAACCTTTGTTTAATTTCTGATTTTTATAAATCAAAAGTGGAACCATCGTAATAAAAAGTAAAAACATTGAAAACATTGAAAATTATAATTTCATATTTATAAAAACAAGGCACTATTATTTTAATTTTTCAAAATAATTCCTAAAAATAAAATTTTTTAAATTATATTTGAAATTAAAACTCAGCCATACAAAATAAATAATATAATAAAAATTTTAATCAAAACTCAAATAAATATTAAGGTATAGATAAACATTAAAAATAAAAATTATTACAAGGAATTATGATGAAATAACAAAAGTAAAAATAATACAAAATAGAAGTCATCATAATAATTAATCATGTCAATGTAATAACATAATGGGAAACTCACTAGGTAAAAACATGGGACTTTATAATACATAAATAGGTGGAACCAATTGTTGTCTTATATTATGTTTGTAAGAGAAATAATCTCCCAACTTTCTCTCACTAGAATCATCAGGGCCACTTCCTTAGAAAGGGTAGGATCTACAATAGAGTCACTAACTAGTGTAGTAATCATAGAGAGTGTATAATAATTATAGAACTTCCACTTAGTCACCTAGGGTGTCCATGACATAGTGAAAGTTGAATTGATGACACAAATAAGTGTAGATATCAGTAAATTAATCAATAATAAAATAAAAAAATAATATATCATTGTACCTCCAACACCCTCCCTAGATAAATCCCCTTTCCCATTTAAAAAATAATAAAATATTAATTTAATATACCATATATTGGTAAATATTTCATTGATAAATTAAAACAAAGGGGATAAAAATAAAGGTTTCATAATCATCATTAAAACCCATTTATATGGTGTTAACTACATGTTTAGATCAAAATTGGGAAACAATTTCTAAGAATACATTGAAAAATATATAAGGATACAATCATTTAATAAATCATCAACTAAATCACTTAATAATTTAAAAACATATTCAATAAGTCACATAACTCAAAAATGATTTTAAACAAAATTACACACCCTTACGTTGAGAATATAATTTCTATAAACATGAATTTAATTTCCATTGAAATAAATTGTGAATCAATTAAACTCTTTGATTAGAAACAAACCATTGAAACAATGAATTTTATCATGTTAAAATTTAAATGGTTTTAAAACACATATTTAAAAATATATTCATTTGAAAAGATCTTATTAGGCATTTATATAGACACATTAAATGTGAAAACAATTGTCATAAAAGTCAATAATTAAAAACCCTATAAAACTATACTTATTCCATATGTATAAGAATTTGAAAACATTTTAAAAATCCATAAAGTGTGTCAGATATATATTTTTAACTTAATAAAAAATGAATTTATAGAACACAACAAACTAATTATATGTAAAATAGAATGAATTTCACAAAAACACTAACATTAAATCACCCAAAACATCTCTCTATCAATAGAAAAATACAAATCCCTAAATAAGATATCACTTAAAATCCTTATACAACCAAAGAAACACTATTAGACTAACCAAACCCTTGGTTCAACCACTATGTACCTTAAGGTTTGTGGAAGATGAATAAACCAAAATGAAATGAAATAAAGAAGGAGAGAAGAAGAATAATTATGGGAAAATTGAGATTTACCTTCCAACTTCACTTTAGATCCATGAATAAAGAGAATTATAAGATTTTATAATAAATTGATAAGATCTCTTGATCTCCCACTTTTTATTTTGTATTAAATAAGAGGGTAATGGGGTTAATTAGTGGTAAATATTAATAATGGAAAAAGATTAAATTAAAAATTACAATTATGGGATGTTCTCTAGGTTTGGATGCATGGTTTACCAAACCATGGTCCAACCATGCATCCTATACTCGAATAAAGACATAAAATATCATAATGATTTTATATATTATTACAAAAACCAAGAACAAACCAAGCACAAGTCATTGAAGATAACTCACACTATATAAGTATCAAATGAACTATTACATCTAGACATACTTTGGTCATGAACTAACTATACATCCTCACATTATTTAATAGTAAGTCACACATGTGGGTTTAAACCTTAAATTTTCCACAAACCATTCAATATGACTGAATTTAAATACCCAAACAAATGGGAACCTCAAACAATTTTTATTAATTATGCTCAAAACATGTGGTACCTATTCATAGAGATCATTAAAAAAGTTTTTTATTAACTATTACAACTAACATTTTTCTAAACATGTATAGTTCACTAAATAATTCTCACCATGTATGAATAGACCATATAGTTATTATTAATCACGTGTTAACTATTTGGTTACTATTACATGACTAAAATTTTAACATTCTATGTAGTTAAAATCCAAAAAATATCCATGTTTCAAAACAACCCATAATTATATAACATATTTCACAATAGTGGCATGGGGGTGTTATAATTATACCCAATATGTCACTTTATGATCCCAAAAAAATATTGGAATACATAAAAGGTCATGATAATTAAAAACTCACCACCTAATAAAGTGTTCAGCAGTATGCTATGAGAATCAACATAGTAATCATGTATGAATAATACGTCCCCTGAAATAAATTTGTAATCATTTTAAAATTAAAAAATATATGGAAAATGATTCAGTATGAATCCTCAAGATCAATGGAACCAATCCTCAAATCCTCCTAAGCATATATAATCATAATTAAAATTATAATCAATTGACATGAAGCTAAAATATTCAATTCCCAATGAATACCCTCTTAGAAAAATTATAATATAAGAAGTTAATTTTTTTATAATACTAAGACCTATTATAGGTCTCCTAGAAATTTATAATTCATCTTATAATGTTTATACAAATTATAAGATGTCCTATGAGAAAATAATCACCAAAGTAAACATATCTCTACCAAAAATAAGGAAAAAATAGCATTTCACCATAAACAACCATTCAAGAAACCTATTCAAAATTCCTAAATGGAAGTATAAAAAATAAATTATCCAAAAAACATAAAATTAGATGAAAAAATATACCAATATATCATAAAATAGGAATGTTCGATAAAAATATATTGAAAACATAAATGAACATGGATTAATAAGTTCTCTAACATTTGGGTCATGAATATAAAAGAAGGGTAACTTAGGGCCTCGCTCATGGAACACTGACCTACCGCGGAGATGATGGAAACCTAAACCCAACATAAACTCAGGTCTTTTCAAGGTGAATTCCACTATCCAGTGTTTGAACATCACTAGTGGTACCAGGTGGTACATAATCATTTTATGTGTAGCACATTTCCCAATTTTCCAAACACAAACCCAAGGCTTCCCAATTCAAACTCATATAATACCAAATATTATATCATAGATAACAATATATTTCAATCTCAATAGAAATTTCAACCCATGAGGTATCACCCCTCAAAAGATACTTTTTTTTACTATCTTATAATAACATTTCCTTTACAACCACTTACTTATAAGATGCCATGATATATTTGAATGAAATTGATAAAAGTAAAAAAGAGAGTACATCCTTTTTAAATTAATAATTATGAATATCATTAATAACCATCTCAAAATAGAATAACAAAAACTCATAGAAATGATCTGTATAATCCACTATTTGTTCACCCTAATAGAGACTCAGAAATTCAATGGCATTCACTTTCAAATATCTATGAGTTTCTAGTGAATTGAGGATTAGGCCCAACCTCCCTAACCACTCTATATCCTCAATAAGACCATGATCATAATGAAAGTAATTTTATAATGATTATAATGCCTTTTTGTAGGATCATATTGAAAATAAAAACTTGTCTCTACAACTAAGTTATGAGTCTAGGTAGAGCTAAAAACTAAAAGGATAAAACCCAAGAAATGGGAAGAATAACTTTATGGATCATCCCTTGATGGGGATTTCTTATAATTGAATGAGACCTTTTTAGGAGGCATTCTCTAAATATACTAAAACAGGAACCCAATTAAAATAAACTTTAAACGTAAAATCATTAAATTTAAATATATAAAAAATAGTAGAACCCTAAATAAAAAATTAAACAAAATAAAACAAATAGTAAAAAAAATTTGGTAAAAAAACCATTAAATAAAGAAACAATAAATTAATTTTATAAAAGAATCACATATTGAAAACATTTCACCATAAATTTAGCACACTTCTTAAATTTCTTTGTAAAATCATACACCTTTGAAAATTATTTATGAAATCTAAACAATTTCACGATATTATTTACCCATAAAAAACTAATCAATATAACATAAAACAAAAAACATGAT
The DNA here is from genome assembly GCA_963277665.1 of Viscum album. Lineage (NCBI taxonomy): Eukaryota > Viridiplantae > Streptophyta > Magnoliopsida > Santalales > Viscaceae > Viscum > Viscum album. Next base: position 831,583,502 of record OY728157.1, on the reverse strand, counting down.
CATTAAATATCAAACATGACTCAATATAGAAACAACAATACATCTCAAAGTACTCTTTGATTCATATCTAATAAATGATAATCAATTAAGGAATATTTAAGGGAAAATAGGTATAAATCAAAAACTTTAGGGGGTTTTATATCTATGAATGGTTTGGAAACATGGCCTTGTAAATCATAAACCAACCATGAATCATCCACTAAGAGGTTTCTGGATCTACCTGCAAATACTTCACATGGTTTTCCAGAAAATTCTTCAATCTTGATACTTTAGTTATCATTCCATTTTCACCCAAAAAATCCTGGAAACTAAAAAAATAACTCAAAAAATTCCAATGGGGATGAAACACCATTAATTATTATTACAATATTATAGAAATTATTAGAAACAAAACTCCAATTAAAGGCTTACATCCTTACTAAAAATGACAACTAAAGTCTCATCATGAAAAGTGGATATGGGGAACCTCTTCATGACCTTCCTTTTGTATCATGAAAATTATCTCTATATCTACTACAATCCACAAATAACAGTATGGTTCTATGATGTCTCTTTTAAATGGACTAGGTCAATATTCACCATCACTTTAATTGATCTTCCACATAAACTAATGTGTGAACCTGATCTCTATAATCTGGTGACAAGAACAAAGGCATTAAATGAAACCCAAGTGGGAACTATTTCACTATCAAACAAAAAATAATATGTATTGAATCTTTACTGGGAATCAGTATAGGTGTGTTCATTATTATAATTCCATTCATACGAAAAAAGAAGTTTCCAATAAATAAAAAACAAACATAACATAAGAAATATAATAAACTAAAGTCACTTTTAACTTATTCACCAATAAATTACATAAAAATTTGAAGCATGATGGATACTAAGAATAGAACTGATGGTCATATTGGTTGATATAAGAATATCACAAAATAAAATATAAACCCAAAACATGTTAAGATCACCTCTATGTATTCTAAGGTCACCAAACATATCCAAACCATCCATCAATAGAACAATTATAACATCATATAACATGTGATAAAAACTTAGAAACCTATATTAAAACATATTATATACATACACATAAAGTATTGTTTGTATTGTATGATCTAAACATTCCATATAATATTTCAGTAAAGTAATGATATAATTCCTTTTATAGGACATTTTATTTATGATACTTTAAACCAAATTTATAAAATAGGTTTTTAGATGATAATATAGAAAGAAAAAACACCACACTTTCACTTTTATAAATACATCAATTATTTTACATACCTATGAGGTAAAAATATATTTTCATAAAAATATCACTCTCACACTTTAAAATGATGATTTTAAACATATAAAGAGAAAACAAAAGTTATACTTTCCCTTAAAAAAGTTATTTCAAATCCCCTTTTTATAAATCAAAAGTGGAACCATGACTTTGAAAAGAAAAGACTTTTAAGAAATGAAAAATTGGAATTTTTATTTTATGAAAATATTTCAATGTTATTTTCCTTTTTATAAAACTTTATTCAGTAATTCATTTATAAATAAAACATATTGAAATTTAAAAAACCATATGGGGGAAAATTTAATAGAAATAATATTCATAAGTCCAAACATACATGGTAAAGATACAACATTAAAAATAAATGTGATACCATGGAATCATGATAAAGAAAGAAACATGAAAATATAAGAAAAAAACGAATCATCATAAACCAAGAAATTATGATAGATGATCATATTAAAAATATTAACATCATCATGCCTTTTGGATTCCAGTGTTGCAAGAACAGACAGGAGGAGAGTTCGGCCCATTTTTTTTAAGGGTAATGGGGCCATGAAGTTTGGAGTTTTTTTGGGGGGTTCACTACATACTTGTCTGGGGAAACCGTGATTCATCATTTCTTAATAGGTGGTTTCAGGGGACAGATGACATAGGCCTAAAAAAATGTCAAGATCCATGATCCTTAACACTGGTTGATGGTGCCTATGGAAGGAAAGAAACTAAGCCAGATACGAGGGGTTTAATTCCACAAGAAGATTCATTATCTCAAAGACACGAATCATGTTAGAGGACATGGTGTCTCTGGTTAGTAACTATATAGACCTTTCATCTTTATGGGATCTCTATGGCCCCTACCCTATGGTTAATCATTTCTCCCCATATTTCAAGGTAGATGGGTGAGGTGGATGGCTCCTAAAAATGGTCTCAAGATGAACACATATGGCGCATGTAGTTTGGGTAAAATTCGTGGAGGAGGTGTCATTAGGGACTGTAGGGGGATTTTATTTCTTACTTTTACACCTCACTTCAGCAGTGGTACCAACCTTATTGCTGAGGACAAGGTGGTTCTTATTGGGATCAATCTTTCCATCCAAGATAATGTTTGTCTTTCTCAGGTGGAGACTGACTCCATGATTCTTCATAAATCCTTTCATAGAAAAGGTGAAACTCCTTGGTTAATCTGCTACATCATAAGGAAATGAAAATATCTCTTAAATAGTACTAAAAAGTGACCCACACAAGGCGGGAGGGGAATCAAGTGGAGGATCATCTAGCTTCTCCACCAACATAACTATACTTTCCAATATTTACCTATTCAAACTAGATGGGGTAAATTTTATTAGAGGGGATTCCCTTGGCCTACAGTACTTTAGACCCCCTTGGACCCTTTTTCTTGTCCTTTTTTTCTTATTTTCAATGAATAAAAATGAATGATTATGATTATGATGATCAACACATATATCAATAATAAAAAATAATGAATAATATCTCAAATCAGCTCCATCACCCTCTCAAGAAACATCCCCCTTTACAATTATATAAATATAAAATATTAATTGAACCCATCCCACATATAATGTGTTTTTATGAAAAACATAACACAAATGGTGTTGTAGAAAACCTTTTTATAAGGTTACAATTGGGCCTTTAGATCCAAAATAGAAAACAAAGATAAAAACATCTTTAAAAACTATAAAAATATCATTAATTTTAATAAATCATCACTTATATTAAATAAACATTTAAAAACATCTATAATAACTCAAAAAATGCATGAATGATTTCAAATAAAAAACCACCCACATTTTCTGACAATATATTTTCTGAAATTAAGAATTATTATTCCATGTAAATCGATCGAGAGTCAATTCACCTATTTGATTGGAAATTAACCTCTAAAACAATTATTTTCCTCTTTTTAAAATAAAAATGATTATAAAACACCTAATTTTCATAAAATTCATTTAAAAAGATCCTATTTTTCATTTATACAAACACATGTAAATCATAAACAATTGTGTTTAATGTCATGAACTAAAAACCCCTTAAAATTTCATTATACTAAGTGTTAAAAACATTTAAAAAACTAATTGGTGGTGCCACATTTATTTATAATTTGAGAAAAAAATTATTTAGAAAACCCAATAATCTAATGATATTTTAAATAGAAGGAATTTCACAGAAAAACAAACAAAAATCACCCAAAATAATCATTATTTAATAGAGGAATCCAAATAAATAAAGAATATAGCCTATGTAAGATATAGATGATAAAATCCCCATGATTATACTACTTAAACCATAGTTTCAACCACCATGTCCATTAGAGTTTAGGTTTGAATAATAAACTAAGTTTAAATAGAAGGGGGAATGAGAGAATAAGAATAATAAGGGGAAATGGGTGTTTTTCCTTCTAAATCCTCTTGAAAAACATAGATAAAGGGCGTTGTAATCTTATAAAAGATGGATAAAATCTCCTTGGATCTCTAAATTAGTCATTCATGTGTTATAAGAGAGGTGATAATCTAATTAAAGGTAAATATGAATAAATGTAAAAGATTAAATTAACATATTTTAATTATATGACCTATCATGGTTTAGCCACACTATATACCAAACTGATCACCCATTATGAAACCTCCAATATATTCGGTATGAAACACCTCACATGGTTCTCTAAACAATTAACAAACCATGTGCAAGTCACTGAAGAGAACTCACCTGAAATAAGCAATAACTATGTGGTTACTCTTATTTATGCTCCAGTCATGCACTAATTATTAATCCTCTCCTTACATAAGAGTAATCCATACATTTAAGAGTAAACCATAAAGTATCCACTCAACATGAACAATCTTTTAACAATTAATGAATAAAATACCCACATGTACAGCTACCCAACATAGTTACTACTAAAACCCAAAATGTTACTAATAAACATGTTCAAAACATGTGGTTTCTATAGATATAGATCTCTATGAATTGTTATTTATCGATTTATTAATAACAATCTACTAACTATGTTTAGTTCCTTGAATAAGACTAGACATGTATGGATATACTATATGGTGTCTACTAATCATGTGGTAATCATGTAGTAATAATTCACCATTGAAAATTATCAAATATTTTTAGATAAAAATCCTAAAAATACATAAAATTTAAAAATAATCCGTAATTATATAATATATTACATAATAGTGACATCAGGGTGTCACAAATATCAATATCATCTTCCTTATATGCCACATTTCATATATAATATTCTCTTCTCTCGTACATAAAAGTGCCTAATTTTGTTTATAAACAACCACACTCACTTCTTCCTTTCAATAGTTCCTAGAAATCCAACTATCAAGGAGTATTTTTTTCCCATATTATTCAACATTTTATTATTCCTTTTGATAATTGCATTTTGTTATAGTTTACTCACTAATGAGACCTTATTATTGATTCTATGATTCTAAATATAAGTATCTACTTAAATTGGTGTATACTATATGTCATTATATAATTAATGAATTGGTTTCCATATTTTGGTTTTGTTTTTATCTCAACATCAGAACCTATTAATTCATTAAATCGCTTCATTCTTGGTTTTCATAAACATAACTTATCTCATCCTATTATAGTCATTATAAAATAAAATGAAATACCTTTCACACTGAGTTTATAGATGTGTCATTGAACAATAAAAATTAATAAAAACAAGTTCAATACTTTTTTACAGCCTATTATTCAATGATTTTTAGGGACTTCTCACCATTTCCCTATAAATAAAATTCCACAATTTCTATCTCTATCCCACATTAGATTATTAATTTCGGTTATAGAATTAATCTTTGATAAAATTCCATTTACTTTTTTTATATATAATCAAGCCTCTAATTAAATTTCTTCCACTTACATAGTAAAATGAAAAGTTTTATCTTTATTGTTCACCATATATTAGTTTAAATTCATTCTACACCCCTTCATCCTTGAATTTATGTATTTTCTAGTAATTTGGAATCTCTTTTTGTTGAGTGTGACTTTGAGTCAGAAGTCACATAATTCACGTAGACTCTTGAGATTAAATTGAAGTGTTCCAATATCAATCACTTATATATTTTTCAGTTATTCTCTTTAAAACCTCATCCTTTACCATAATTTTATTTTAAAGTCATCTGTATTTCTAAGTAGAACTATATCATAAAAATAAACTTTTATACTCTTTTACAAATCCTTTTTCTCGATCATGTGGGATGAGAATTCACTACCAAGAATCATATGTTTTTGTTCTTTATGAAATTTGGAGTAATATAATCTTGGATAAATTTCTTCTTATTTTTATTTTCCCTCCATGAAATATTTGTTTATGTTGATAAATATGTATTTTTTTATGTGGATACATATTATAGCCTCACATCGTTATCTTCCGCATGAGCAATGTTGTTATATTATTATTATTAAAATAGGTAAAATATTTTTCTAAATAGAATCATGTTCAATCTATATACATCCATTATCCATTCACTTTCATTTTTTTTATTTACACAACTTATTAACCCATAATCAATATATTTTTTACCAAACCTATAAGAGAAAAATAAATGTTTTCAAAAAAATATTTCTTCTTTGATTTATCAGATATTCAGTCATTCTACTTGGTAGGATTTCAAAAACCTATCATTTATATGGTATCATTCCTCCTCAAAATAGTTTATAGTTTAAACTAAGTATCCAAAAAGTTGAAACTTCCTCAAATTAAATGTAATATATCATGTTATTTTAGGTTGAAATTTATTATAGAAATTTAATTTTAAATTTCATGACGGTTAAAATTTTGATCGAAGATTATGAATGGAAATTTGAATGTCGGTATGTATCGAAATAATTTTTTTTAGATGTGGTTTGAGACTCAAAAATTATTTCATTGGTTTAGGGATAATTATGGGGGTTTGGGTCTTTATGTAGATTTTTGAAAAAAAAATTATCATAGGCTGCATGGTTAGTGATAAATGTGTGGCAAAACCATACATCCAATTTTTAATAGGTGCGCGCGATTTGGAAACCATAAAATAGGCCCATAAAATAGTATATTTTTCTATAGTTTATTCTAGACATATCTCATAGTCGGAACATGGTCTATTAAACTATGAATCATGCCCATGTGAGGGGGGTGTTCCTTGGATAGCAGAGACCCATGGTTGGTGCATGGTTTGGCCAACTGTGTGGCCCATTAAAAAGGAAAAAATAACCATTTTTATCTCTGGTCCATAAGTTTTCTATAGCATCCCTGTTCTGGAAGACACCTAGATGCACCCCATACCCGGTTGGTAACATGGCCTCAAGTGCATTTCCCCGAACGCTAGAGGCTGTAGACTAGTAGCGAGGGCCTTGGGTGTGATAGTGTGGAAGCTATGACCTCATTGTAAGAGTACAAAGTGGAAGTAAACAACACACAATAGAAAAAATAGTAGAAATAAGACAACAATAAACAGTGGAAGACTGATAAACTAAGAAATTGAGCATATATATATATATATAAATGATACATGATACATATATTTCTAGAAAATCAGCCAAAAAAGTCACAATGCTAAATACAGTACTAAAACAAAGTACAAAAGAAAAATATATGAGAAACTCATCATCATTGAAAGACTTATCTTGGTCCCATGCTCTCCATCTCTAATGTACTCAAGTACCTGAAGTCAAAGGATACTTTCCCTTGTCTATACCTGTAGCAATATAATTTGTTTGGACCCAAAAGCATGGCCCAAACAGGGTATGAGACTAAATCCTAGTAGGAAACCACCTGAAGATCTGTGCCTAACAGTCAGTGAGTATATGGTAGGTAAAAGTATAGAAAGTAGTAAACAAGGTAGCACTAAGCAGTAAACAATCCACAGTTTAAGAATTCAAAACACCACACAGCATGAAACAGTAAAACAGATAACAAAACAGGTAACCCTTTGGGAAGTATCCATATCCTATCCCCTCTGGTCCTACCTATCAAGTACAATCAACCCTCTGGGTAGGACACACAGTCTCACCTCTCTGGTTCAGCTAAAGTATATACTCTCTGAGGAATCACTCACTTTCAATTCTCCCTATAGTCTCGTATCATACTAAATGTGCTCTGGGGAAGAACTCAACATCAATTTCCCATGTGCCCCGCGTCGAGGAACTATAGACACTCTAGGGAAGTACTCAATGTTAATTCCCCCTCTGGTCTCACATCGTGTAACTATAAAGACACTCTGGAGAAGCCCTCAATGTCAATTTTCCCTATGGTCTATAGACCAGGTTCTCACTGCCCTGTGTAAGTCAAGAAAGTGTAGCAACATGTAGCGACATAAGTAAACCTCAAGAACTACTTGGATAGAATTCTACAGCACTACAGCATAAAAGAACAATAGTCACACCATCCTATAATATGAGGCATGGATAGTAAACAGCAGCCTACAAGAAAACAATACCCAAAGGTCAAAACAAGAAAAAAAAATCATGGTAAATGCATCCAAAGCACAAAAAAAACCCTATTCACAATCAATTATCATCTACTAAGGCATACCATCATAGTAGAGAAACAATGAGGCTAAAATGGTAAATACGCAATGCCCTGTTCAGAGGTATTGGGAAAAATTGCACATATAACTCTATGAGTTCCTACGGAAAGGAACAAACCACCTACCTCGGGTTTAAGAGATCAATATACTTAAACCTCAAAGCTTGAACCTCCTTAGAACGACGTAGATCTATGAAAACTTCTAAAATGTTCAACCTATGATAACTTGGAAAAGATGAGGAATTGGAAAACTATGCTCTAGAAGAAGGAATAACTCACCGATGTGATTCCAATTCAATCATCGGTGTTCGAATCAGAGGACGGATGGAGGCTTAGGGTTTCGTTAAAGATCCACAGTTGTATGGTTCTCTCAGATGAAGATGACCTAGAAGAACTGAGTTCTGTCCGTCAGACATGACCCCGATGCGTTTAATGAAAAAGAATAAAATACATGACATGTACTTTTTTATTACATGATGTGTACTTGATGTTTTTGTACTGCGCATTAGGTGGCCTCCATCTCACTCCCACATGGCCATGTGTGTGGCCATGACAAGGCCAGCACATGGCCTCTAGTGGCATCACATTACATAGCATGTACTCATAAAGTACAGGGCGTGTAGTTCAAAAATTTCGAGATTTTCCTCTTTTTCTCAAAAACTACCAGAAAAAGAAAAACATACCTGAAAAGAAGATCTGGGTATGTACAAACTTCCCCACTTAATGAAAGTTGTCCCCGAATTTCTCTAGCGCGGCGTAGAAGAAGAATTCCCGAACAGCTCTAGCCACTGTGATCGTACATCGGCCACCCTCTCCAAAGTCTCATCATGTAGTCACCTGTGCTGCCAAAGCACTCGTACTAGAGGAACAGAATGGCCATAGAGAACCTTCGTACATAGATCCACAATCCAGATAGGATGCTCCACAAAGGATGCATCCAATTCCAACTCAACATCCTCAGGTTGAAAGACATGAGATGAGTCTGAGAAGTAACATTGAGGCTGAGAAACGTGGAAAAAATTGTGCATATCCTGGTACCTTTGAGGTAACTACAACCGATAGTCAACCGGTTTGATTCTTTCCAACACCTGAAATGGCCCAAAATACCTCGGTGAAAAATTACCCTATCTCCTAATCCTCTTGTGTCCCATCCTCGGTGTTACATGTAGGAAAACCTAATCCCTAACCTCAAACTCCAGAGGACATCTCCAATGATCAGCATAAGACTTCTGTTGTGACAGTTCAGTAGCCATCCTTTTCCAAATCAACTCTATCTGCTCTATAGTCTCTTGAACAAGATGAGGTCCCATAAAATCTGCCTCTCCTATCTCCATTCAAACATAAGTGTGATTGGCATGGCCTACTGTACAAAGCCTCATAAGGTTCCATCTGAATAGTCTCTTGAAAACTATTGTTGTAGGAAAACTCCACAAGAGGTATATGATTATCCCAAAAACCTCAAAAATATGGAATGAATGCTCGGAGAATATCCTCATGAACTTGAATCATATGCTCAGACTGGATATCTGTCTAGGGAGGGTAAGTTGTACTCAAAAGTACATGTGTGCCCAATGCCTTCTGAAGCCCCTACCAAACCCAAGAAGTAAAACAGGCATCCCTGTCTGAAACAATGGAGTGTGGAACTCCATGAAGATGTACAATATCACGGATGTACATCATCCCAGATCGTCAACACTGAAGGTCTCCTTGATCGGCAAGAAGTGAGAAACCTTTGTTCCCTTGTCAATGACAACCCATACTGCATCATTTTCTCGAGGCGACCTTGGCAACCCGATCATGAAATCCATCATGACATCATTCCACTTCCCCTCGGGAATGGGTAACTATTTTAGAATACTTGTTGGTCACTGATGCTCTGCCTTCAACTACTGACAATTGGAACACCTCATAAAGAAACCAAAAATGTCTTTCTTCATACCTATCCACAAATACTGATGGTGTAGATCACGATACATCTTGGTGATGCTGGGATGAACTGCCCAAACTGAGGAATGAAAGTCCTGCATTAGCTCCTCATGTATATCTACTGGCACCCATACACATCCTTGGAAACTCAAGATCTCATCCTCACTTATGGTCCATCTAGGAATAGGTTCCTCTCCTGACACGCTTTCCTATAGGACTAGGCCTTTAGAATCTGATAGCTGTCTCATTTGTACTCGATCAAGAAGGGTAGAGGTAACAGCTATAGAAGATAGAAATGTTTCCCCTGTTTATCATGCACTTCCAAATGCATCTCATAGAATAGGTCCATAAGCATCCACTCACCACTGGCCTCCCAAATAGCATGTATCTGAGTCCTCTTACTCAACACAGCAGCCACTGCATTGCCCTTCCCAGGCATATAGGCATGCTCAAAGTCAAAGGACTGTAGGTACTCAACCCACCTGCACTATCTAAAATTCAGATCATGTTGGGTGAAGATGTACTTGAGAAACTTTTGGTCAGTGAATACCACAAAAAACTCTCCGAGAAGGTAATGTCTCCAACAGCGTAAGTCTTGAACAACAACAACCAACTCCAGATCGTGCATCGGGTAATTCCTTTCATGTGGACTCAATTGTCGAGACTCATATGCAATGACCCCATCTCCCTACATAATCACAGCTCCTAGATCAATACCTGATGCATCACAGAAAATGGTATTGCTCTTTCCTGGATCTAGCAAGACTAGTATCGGTTCTGAATTCAACCTCTCTTTCATCTCCTGAAAGGCGGACTCACAAGAATCTAACCATAATAACTTTTCACCCCTCTTGATCAGACCTATCAGTGGTGCTGGTAAGTGTGAAAAGTTCTGTATGAAATGTCTATAGTATCCATCCAGCCCTAGAAAACTCCACACCTCAAAGACATTCTTTAGCTGCTCCCAAGAAACTACTGCTCTCACTTTCTATGGGTCTACAGATACTCCTTCCTCTGAGATGACATGACCCAAGAAGTGAATCTGATCCATCCAAAAGTGGCATTTTGAGAACTTAGCATATAACTGATGCTCTTTTAGTGTACTCCAAAAAATCTCAATATGGGTAGCATGGTCGTGTCAAGTGTGAGAGTACACCAAGATATTTTCCACCAAGACCATGACGAAGGAATCCAAGTATGCATGGAACACTCGGTTCATTAGGGCCATGAAAACTGCAGGCACATTTATGAGACCGAACGGCATAACCAAGTACTCATATAGACCATACCTACTCTTGAAGGTTGTAAGAGGTATATCTAATGGTATAATGAACAACTGATGATAACTGGATCTCAAGTAAGTCTTCGAGAACACTCGGTCTCCTCGAAATTGATCGAAGAGATCATCAATACTAGGCAAGGGATATTGGTTCTTGACCGTCAACTAGTTCAGCATCTGATAATCCACACAAAGTCTAGGGGTATCGTCCTCCTTCTTCGCAAATAGGATAGGCGAACCCCAAGGAGAAGTACTCGGTCAGATGAAACCCTTGGCCTACAACTCCTCCAACTGTTTCTTGAACTCATGCAACTTTGGTGTAGCCATCCTGTAAGGAGGAATAGATATCAGTGTTTCCCCTAGAACGAGCTCAATAGAAAAGTATACCTCACGCTCTGGAGGCAAACCTGAAAATTCTTCTGGAAATACATCTCTGAAAGGATCCACCATTGGAAGAAAGTATAACTGTGAAGTCTCTTGTTCATCTAGATAAAGACTAGAAATTTGTCCTATAATTGCTTCCAACCCATGATGCTCTGGACCCGATCTGCTCTCCTGGACATCCCACTCACCCTTATGAATAAAATATCCACTCTCTAGTGATATGAAACTCACCCTATGGAAATAACAGTCGATGACTGCCTGTAAGGGAACTAGTCAGTCCTTCCTAAGAATGACATCATATCATGTCATCTCTAAGACATAGAGGTCCCACAGAAAGTGACACCCATGGACCTCAAGAGGGCACTCCTTTCACTGACGTACACCAGATGTTCTTGTCCCCAACGGAGTGTCTAGTGTCAAAACATCGGCAGAAGAAATGATACAGAGCCCAAGGATCTCCACAACAGTGACAGATATAAATCTATTCACATAACCAGTATCAAAAAGTGATGAAGATACAACCGAGGTAACTAGGATCGTACCTTGAACTGTAGAGGGTTTGGGATACTTCTCCTGAGGGTTCTGCCCCACTACAAAAGTTTGGCTAGCTCCATGACCCTATGACCCTGCCTGAATACACTGAGCTGATCCACCCTACTGTTTTTGGTGGCTTGGTGACTAACCATCATGGTCGCGACCTCCACCTCAGCCTAACCGGCCAGAAGAACTCCAGTTCCCAGACTGGTGAGAAACTAGCGGAGCTGCTCCTATACGAGGGGTCATAGATGAACCTCGGTCACCAGCTGTTGGTGAGAATACCTAATAGAAACACTGAAGGTGTCCCAAATTTCCACAAGATCGGAACTCCACCAGGTCTCTCTAACACTATGTCCTTGTATTCCAACTTCTCCCGCACTATTAGCACACATCCTGGATACCAAAATATGCATCCCTTCTACTCGGATCTCCTCGAGTAGTCTCCCTACAACACTTCCGACTATCAGCTCAAAAAGCACTAACTCTGGATGTTGAGCCGACCAGGATCGCAACTCTGGATTCCATCATATTCTACTCCATGATCAGTGCCTAGTTGATGATGGAAGCGATGGATGTCAACCTGAAGATATTCACCTGAGAGAGGATGTCATGTCGGAGGCCATCCTTCAACATCCTTGCTAGAAATAACCCATCCCCTCCAAAGAAGGGTGTGAAATACTGAATCTCGGTGAAACGATAGAAGTACTCCATAACCGATAGGGTACAATACTCAAGGCTCATAAACGCTCGGGCTCAGTCGGCCCTCAGGGTCTCTGGATAGAAGTATTCATAGAAGATGTGCTGGAAGTCCTCCCAAGCCATAACCTACTGATGATCGGCCTGTGAGATTACATCCCCCCATCTCTTGGTAGAATCAAGTAGCATATAGGTAGAGAGCTTGACTCTCCTATCTGGATGCATCTACAGATGCTCAAATATCGTCAGCATGGCTTCTAACCATGACTCTGTAGCCTGAGGTCCTCCTTCCCCAGAGAAAGTGGGAGTATGCTACTGATCTAAGACCCACGTCAAATTAGCCATCGACGGGGTAGGAGGCGGCGCTCCCTGAAAGTTTGCATAATCCTCATGAATCCTTCCCTGATCATTGCATCAGCACTGGTATCAGGCATAACTGCTGGTTCCAAGACTGGCACAACTTGAGGATCTGTAGGTGGTCCTTGATCAACCATGTCCGGTGTTTGATCACCATCTGGAAACTGGCGTACAACTGGAGGACATCTCAGTGGCATGACTCTGCAAGGTCAAGCACACACCTTAGATTAGAATTATCAAGTACTGAAAACAAGGAGTGTAAGAAGATAACAAGAGGAAAAAACTTCCAAGTCTTACAAAACATGACTACACAATGTGTACACTCCCTACACGGCGTGTTCCCTGAAGTCATTCACACGGGCATGTACTTTTTCCTAAACTGGTCGTGTAACACCCCAAACACATGGTGTGTTCTCAAAACACATGGCGTGTACTTGAATCCTCTTCCCCTGCCTGGGTCCTTCTATACGGTTAAGCCACATGACTCTCCTAAGACAAGACTACATGGCATGTTCAAGGTAGAAACAACATGTACTGGACAAGATTCACCTGGTATGTGTTGTTAGTGACATAGTCAAACACACGGCTCAAACTACATGGCGTGTTCCTGACAGAAACGGCCTATACATGAAAGGATAACACTGACCCGAGTTTTTCGTGACATGGATGGATATCTGGGTTAGACTACACGGTGTGTTCAAGGTGGAAACGGCATGTATAATAAGAGACTCCACCGACCCGAGTTGTTATCTATACAGCGGGGTTCCTAGGGTTATACTACACGGCGTGTTCATTGTGGATGCGACATGTTTTCACCAGACTTTTACCATATCGTGTCTCTACCCACACGGCCTAGGACACGGTCATAGACTACATGGCGTGTATATAAAGTACACAGTTTACTTAAGAAAAACGGTTTCTTCCCAAACAGAAGAACACATGGCATGTACTTAACATTACACAGCATGTATTCTGGGTTTTCCCAGACTATAAGCCTCATAAACTACTCCAGAACACAGAAAACACTAAAAAGAGCATTGAAAGTACCAAATTCCAATCTGTGAGGGCCCATACTCCCCGCGAATCAAAGTTTGGCACCCTATACAAGTTATAAACAAAAAAAGAGTGCGATGATCCACCAAATTCTGGTATATGAGGGCCCATAATACCACAAGAACCAAAGTTTTGTGTCCACTAAAAAAAATCCTTACACACAATACCATATCAACCAACACGTATTTCTATTAAGTAATCCATCACAGCATCATGAATATTCTACACAACATCTATCACAACAACATGCAATATCTAATTCATCCCAGATGGCATGGAAAAAATGCATGACATGTGATTTCTAGCAAGTGCATATATGATGCATGAGATGGAATACCTTCATCTCATCGGGTTGCAACAGAAATAGAACCTTAACAATATCAACAATAGCAGCAGCACAAATCAAGTGAATCACTCAAGGTGAAATCAGATCAACTATAATAATTGCAAAACCAGAAAAATTGCAATTAACGAGGTAGATTGGGTTCTCCCTGTATACGAGTCAGCTACTCCCGAGAACAGCTTATTACTAATTACCTAATCCATCATATCCCTAGATAAGGATCCAAATAGTATGTCAAGAGAAAATAAATCCTTTGATACCACTTCGTAACATCCCGGTTCCAGAAGCCACCCAGAGGCACCCAGTACCTCGTGGGTCACATGGCCTCAAGTGCATTTCCACGAATGCCAAAGGCTGGTCACTATCATTGAGGGCCTTGGGTGTGATAGTGAGGAAAATATGTCCTCATTGGAAGAGTAAACAGTGGAAGTAAACAACACACAATAGATAAAATAGAAGATATCCAACAACAGTAAATAGTATAAGACTGATAAAGAAAAAACTGGAGCATAAATATATATAAATGATACATGATAAATATATGTCTAGGAAAGCATCCAAACAAGTCACAATGCTGAATATAGTACTAAAAAAAGTTCAAAAGGAAAATAGATGAGCAACTCCTCACCATCTCAAGCCTCGGCTTGGTCCCATGCTCTCCAGCTCCAATGTACTCAAGTACCTGAAGTCGAAGGGTGCTTCCCCTTGTCTATACCTGCAGCAATATAATTCTTTTGGGCCAAAAATCATGGCCCAATCAGGGTTTAAGACTAAATCCTAGTAGACAACCACCTAAAGATCTATGCCTAATAGTTAGTGAGTATATGGAAGGTAAAAGTATAGAAATCATTAAACAAGGAAGCTCTAAGTGGTAAACAATCCAATGTTTAAGCATTCAAAACAGCACACATCATGCAACAGAAAAATAGATAACACAATAGGTAACCATCTTGGAAGTACCCATATCCTATCCCCTATGGTCCTACCTATCAAGTACAAGAAACCCTCTGGGTAGCACACACAGTCTCACCCCTCTAGTTTAGCTCTAGTATAGACACTCTAAGGAAGCACTCACCGTCAATTCCCCCTATATTCTTGTATCGTACTAAAGCTGCTCTGGGGAATCACTCAACGTCAATTCCCCATGTGGCCCACTTCTAGGAACTACAGACAATCTGGGGATGCACTCAACATCAATTCCCCATGTGGCCTCACATCATATAATTATAAAGACACTCTAGAGAAGCCCTCAACGTCAATTCCCCCTATGGTCTATACACCAGGTTCTCGCGACGCTGTATATGTCAAGCAAGTGTAGCAGCGCAAAACAGCCCAAGTAAACCACAAGAACTACTTGGCTAACATTATACAGCTCAACAACATAAAATAACAATAGTCACACCATCCTACAATACTAGGCATGGATAGTAAAAAGTAGCCTAAAGGCAAACAAGACCCAAAGGTCAAAAAAACATGCATGGTAATTACATCCAAAGCACAAAAAACACCCTATTCGCAATCAATTATCATCTACTCAGGAATACCAGCATATTATAGAAACAATAGGGCTAAAACGGTAAATACGCAATACCCTGGTCATGGTTATTGGGAAAAATTGCACATATAACTCAAATACTTCTTACAGAAAGGCAAAAACCACATAACTCAGGTTTAGGAGATCAATATACTTGAACCTCAAAGCTTGAATCTTCTTAGAATTCTATAGATCTATGAAAACAACTAAAATGTTCAACCCACGATAACTTAGAAAAGAGAAGGAATTGGAAAATGATGCTCTGAATGAAGGAAGAAGTTACCATTGTGATTCCAACTCAATCACTAGTGTTCGAATCAGAGGATGGACAAAGGCTCGGGGTTTCATCGAAGATCTATAGCCGTGCAGTTCTCTTGGACGAAGAGGACCTAGAAGAAGTGAGTTTTTTCCATCAGACGTGACCCCGATGCATTTAATGAAAAAAAATGCATGGTGTAATCTTTTGGAGTACACAGTGTGTACTTATTGTTTCTGTACTACGCATTAGACGGCCTCTAAGTCACTCCCACATGGCCATGTGTGTGGCCATGAAATATCCATCACACGGTCTCTAGTGGCATCATATTACATGGTGTGTACTTCAAAAAATTTCACATTTTCCTCTTTTTCTCAAAAACGACAAGAAAAGGAAAAAACATACCTGAAAAGAAGATTTGAGTTCTTACATTTTCTAACCCATGTTTTATTTCTCATTTCACCTAGTAGGTCCCCCATGTGCACCCTACTCCTTCTCCCTTACTCTATGGGAGATTTCCCTCATTATTGGCCTGAATTAGATTTCATAAATGCCTTGGAAACCATGAGGTAAGTATTAAACTCTGTAAGATTTTGATTTGTTTTCATCCTTCTTTATATAAGTTTGTATTCTCTTATTATCATTTTTATTCCTGATTTAAATGGATCATGATAGAATCTAATACTAATGTTAGGTATTTTAATCAACCTAGGAAGAGGATAACTCAGGATCTCATTTTTACTTTTCCATGTGTTTTTTGGTTAAGGTACATCACCACAGTGATTTTAAAAAGTTTTAAAGATTTATTTAAATTCTTTGGGTTCTTGTTTGATATTGATTCTTAGTGATTTTTCCTAGTTCAAGTTTTTATATGTGTCATTGATTTTCATTGAATGTTAGTACAAGGTTCTGGTGTGATGGTATCGGTCAGGCTTTTTGAGTCTCAGATGATCTTAGAAGGGCCTTGGGAACTATTTTCATCCCCTAAAGAATAAATAGAAATCCTATTAAAGGTTTGTGGTTATTTAAAACTTCCCTATGGAATTTATGAATGTTCATAATAGTATTTGTATGCTTAGGCTCACTATTGACGGTGGTTCCCCCCATTTACTTTAATTATAAGGAAATATTTAAATGAATTAAATTAGTTAATTAATAATGGAAGAGAACCAGGGGTTACTAACAACCCATGTATGTTAGTTCATGGATTTTCCCTTAAGAGACCAAATTACCTCTAGACCTCTTATGAGGTGAGACTTCACTTAGTAAGGCTTGTCAACTTTGTGAAGGCCTTGGTGGATGAAACTTAGGTGGACTATCCCAAAGAGAACTTGGAACTACAATTGGGTCCTAACCTATCTTCTACTGGTTGTCTTTATGAAGGGACTCTATGTACGTAGAAAGGTTGTGCTTCCCTTATCATGCTTCCATGGGAAGTGACTTTGTGGTGAATTGGGTGTTTACTTGTGATCATGCCTCTATTCCTATATTGTTTATGAGGGTCCCAAGAGGGATGTCTCTTCTTATGTTGTAACTATAAAGATCCTATAAGGGATACCTGAATTTGTATTGATTTAGAGGACCCTAATGGGTACCCTATAATTTGGGCAAACCTGGCCTAGTGAATTATGGGTATGGGTGTAGATGGTCTTGTGTGTCACCTTAGAAGCCTGAGGGGTTGTGGTAGTTGTGATAGGTTTATGCATTCAGCTAACCTCACTCCTTATTTATTATTTCACATGGTTACACTTGATAAATATATGATTTATAGAGTTTCTTATGATACTTTGTTGATGATACTTACACAATACAATATATTAAATTTATTTTTATAAATACTTCCTGGGGTTTAGTTTATGATACCTATTTATTGAATGTAATTATTTCTATTATTGTAAGTCCTGATTTCACTAGTATTCCTCACAATATGGGGATTATAGGGTAGTATTATAAGAGTGTCATATAACCCCTCTAATTCTATATTGACCAGAGGATGTTTAGTTATCTAGGATCACAGTGATACTAGAGGTTTTCGGGTGGATTCATTTCCCGTGAGCATGGGATGCTGATATACCTATGGATTGATTATGATCTCCTCATATAATGCCTAGGATAATCACTATAATCATGTGGATTCACCATTATAGTTCTCACGATACTTGTATTTGAGTGGGCTTTTGGGATATTTATTGAATGGTTACTGAGTTTGATCTTAGATGTAAAGATCATTCTTTATGGGTCGCCTAAGGTTCATCCTACTTAAGGATTATCCAAGTTGAAATGCCGTGATTGCGTATAGACTAGGACTTAGGACTCATACATAATACATGATTACATGTGTATATAGTGGCATGACATCAATATCTATTCTATATTCATAAAAGATATATGTGATACCTAGAACCCTTCATCTTAGTTACTGGATGTGAGTATGAATGATCTCAGGGTTATGATTTATATCTCATTGTGGTGATATAGAATCCTCAAATACATTTCCATCTTAGTCTAAAAAAGGTATGGATGATTGTGATTTTAGACCCAAAGATATAATTTACTATACATTACATGACTGTTAAGATATCTCTCTCAATACCATATTCATTGGATTTCTCATCGATCGATTTCACAGACCCAAGGATCAACTGTGGTTTTACTTTATTTATTTTATTTTCAATTTTGTCTCTTATAGACTAAGAACATTTCCTAAGCATGTAAATATTACTAAATAACTTAAAATGACGTTTTTATATAGTTATTCTTATAATTTTTATATTATTATTGTTGTTATCATAATGAGTATCTCACATTTACATACAATTCGTTTTACTAGATTTGTACGGGACGGTGTCGGTGTTTCCCTAATAATTTTTATATTCACACCCTTCTCAATCCATCATTTCACTGGGGTACTCTATCAAACATTCACTTAATTTTTGATACATTATGGGAATAGATGTAGGACTGATCAATCAGGATTTCTCAGATGTGTACATAGATTTTGGCATGTTGTTTATCTCAAAGTTAGTAGTAAATCTTTATACTTTTATTAATAATTATTTTATTAACTCATGTATATGAGATCATCCTAGTGGGTGGTCAGTATAGTATGTATGAAATAGTATTTAATGATTTTACTACATTTCATTTATTATTATAGCCTTATTATATTTATTTATTCTAAACCCTGATTATTTAATACTATGGATGGTGTTTCATTATTCCTTATATCTTAATTACTCTAATATGTGGGAATAGTCTTCCCAAAAACACAAACTAGGTCTTCACTACTAGAGGGTAGCCTCTAGAATATGGGGAGGTGTGTTTAAAGCCTTATCACATACTATTTGATATACTATTAATAGAGTGATTCAGGTCAGGACATGACCTAGTGGTATAATATTTATTTCTTTTTCTATTGTATTACTATTTGGGATATTTTAGAAACTGTTATTAGGAATGTGTCAGAAATTATGATGAAAATTATACTCATGTGCTAAGAAAACTAGTTTCTGTATAAAGTCATGGTTTCCATGGATATGGGATTATTTTTCATGGTATGTGATGTTATAGTTTTATATGATTTTTCACTTTAAGAGATGCACAAGTGATGTGATGTTTATGATCTATTATGGATGTCTGGATCTTTGTATGTTGGTAAGAGGTTAGTGATTGATTTTGGATCTTGGCTGGAAAAGGAAATAGGTGTCTCATTCATCATATTTTTCAGGTAGGTTCTTCATTTTATAGTCTTGATAGTGTTGAATTTTACTATTAATAGTGATTTTAATTATTTAAAGTGTCAAAAACAACCTAAATGGTGTTTTCCCATATAGGTTCTTAGTGGAATTCTACTCAGTTAGACTGAAATTTACCTAAATTTCCTTCTTATGTAAGGTCATTTGGATCTAGAGTGAGACATTTTACAATGAGGATGATGAATCAATACTCTTGTATGGGAGGTGCAGTGACCCTACTTAGTCAAAAAGGCACATGATACACAATTATCAATCCCATCGTAAGGTTTTTTTAGTAATTTTAGGTAATTTAAATTGTCGATAACAACTTATATGGTGTTTTTCTATATATCATGGAATGAAATTATACTTAACTAGATTATGTGTGTGTGGTAAAACACATATCATTGATATGATATTGTTCATGTACTATTGACCTTGTAGGTCAGTATCGGTAGTTGATTCCATTCTAGTATACCCTTAATTATTGTATCTATTATAAGTGTGGTTAACTAAATATTCACAACAATCTACATAAAGTTTTCTCACCTATATTTTAATGATATTTTACTTAATTAAACTTCATTTATGGTTATATAGTCATCTCCTTGAGTGTGATTTGAATAGGTACCTGAATTTTTATAGTGAACTAGAACCTCAAGGGGGTATAAACACATACAAATGCCTAGTGAGGGTCTATTATTATCCTTTTTTTAGCATGACCCTCTAAATAGAATTCCATTATGATAATTCTCATAGAGGAGAAGAACCTGGTAGGTCGATTCTTGGTAGGTTATTCTATTATATTCCTTCCATTGTGTAAGTAGTAACCAATGGGTTACACTTAAAATGGATTTACAATTACAACTTATAGGATATTTTTTTCTCTAACATGGAACTAAAAAGTTATTAACTAAACCCATTTAGTCATGTTTTCTATCCCTGTTGTTTGATGTTATTTTTATATCCATTATATGGGATTTATAGGAACAATAGATATCGTGTTTGATATGGGAGTATGGGTGACGCCCCGTGAGATGTGATCTTGGTGGTATGTTTGACCTATGGGATACGTTGTGTGACATATTGACCTAGATATGAGACTTATCAGTAGGGTTGGTTGGGATACCTATATGAACTTAGTTGTGATTCCAACCCTTATGGTCTAGCATTCAGTTTGGTTGGAGGAAACCTATTATAGGGGTTAGCCTTAGTTTTACAGATGCCTTTTGAGGTAGTGATCTTAGTTGAACACTCTTGTTGAGACCAATTAATAGGATGTTATTGTGTTTTTTATATATGAATGAAAATTCATTTGGTTTCTAATGAATAAACTAGGGTTTCTGTGTATTAATATTGAGTTAACATGAAGGACTTCTCGGGTTTCTTTCTCTATTGACCAATGGTTTTGTAGTTCACAATATTTTCCGAGTGTGCATAGATGCTTGTGAATGAGATGAAACTGTATAAGAGCTGGTCATTGAATAATTATTTCAAGATTAAGGTGCTAAATTTTGAAGTGGAGTGTTAAAGTAGATTCTAGTTTAATGAGGTTGGTTTTCCATGTGGCACGATAATCTTGAGGTTTTTAGTGGATAACTTATGGGAGCGTGAGCTGGGTCTTGAACTGGGTGGTATAGGATTGTACACCTACTATAATGGATAACATAGGAATGGTACATGATGGTTTCATGGGGTATCGTTTAAATTTTTAATCAGTATGAGGTTGTGTGCTCACCGAGGACCGATGGTTTTAATGAAATATTTTGGCAATGGATACTCAAGATTTAAAATGAAATGATAAATGTCCCTTTGTGGTATAGGAGACATTAATAATGTATTGTATGTTTTTGAATGACTAATGTGGAAAACATATATTCATATATTGATAGGATAGTTAGTGTGGCTCATTAGGAGTGGCATGCATTTGAAATGGAACCCTTTGAGGTTGTGCTCATGTATCTTTATATAGTAACACATATAGTGGGGAGTGAATCATTTCCTTTTAAGGGTGATAACCCCAGTTATGATTCAAATCTCGAATAATTTCATGGATTCCATTTTCATGGGTTAGGAATGGTTGATAGGTGATGTTTTCATCAGTACTCAGGAATGATTGAGTTTCATCACATGCTAATTGTTTCTTCTAGAATAGATAGGATTGTGCTATAGTGATCGAGGAATTATTTCATAGGTGAGACAATAAGGGTTCACCTATGGTGGGGAGTGGGATGTTGATCATTGGTATGTAACCCTCATGTGATAAGGTTTGTGGGATCTTGTGAATAGACATGGAATGTCGTTCATGATTTTTGATGATATTAGGTAAGTGGAACCATGTACAACTTCATTTCATGGAAAATTATAAGTATAGGACTTGGGTGAAATTTGAGTAGTGGTGTCAGACCCATGTTATCTTATGATGATCTAAGGGTGTTTGATTACAAATGTGCTAGTGTTAAAGTTGTGTCATGATGAAGAAAATGGATAGGGAATGGTTTAGATTAGAAAATTCATAATAAGTCAGTTATAGGATTCAATGTGTGTTTGTGGGTGTGTGGGTGTTTGTTTGAAATGATCTTAGATAGTGGGTTGTGGTTAGTGAGGAACCACATCGATCATGTCATTGGGATGATGAGGGTGAATTCTAAAGGTTATCTTAGTATTTTCAAGGAAAATTAATCTTGACCAAGTTGATCACGGTGGATTAGGAATATGACTGTTAGATCAAATTGGGTACTGAGATATGTATCCCCATTTGTGATCATATTATTCAATTTTAGAAACATATTAGGAGAATTTTTAGGATTCTAAGGGAGTGTTTTGTTAGTAAATTATAATGGTGTAAGTATTGTAGCTCAAATTTTCCATTAAATGAAATAACATAAGGTGGGGGATCACCAAATACCTATTTATGAAGAAGAAAATGATGTGATCATATATTGTGTTAGATGGTCTTGAGTAAGAATTTTCTTGAGTCTTTGGTAGTGTTTATGATCATTGTCTAAGGTTTTTATAGCTTATTTTTTGTATGTATAAAGAGGCATTGAAAGTGAAATGGGAATTTAGAAATGCAATGCGATCATTTCAGTACAGTCCATGGCCT
The DNA here is from genome assembly GCA_963277665.1 of Viscum album. Classification (NCBI taxonomy): domain Eukaryota; kingdom Viridiplantae; phylum Streptophyta; class Magnoliopsida; order Santalales; family Viscaceae; genus Viscum; species Viscum album. The sequence continues at coordinate 831,560,462 of OY728157.1, read as the reverse complement.
AAGTAGTTCAGTTTGTTTATTTTTATTCCCACCAAGATTTATTAGGGTTTATAAGTGTTAATGTGGGGAAGTTATAAGATCCCATGTTTTTTGAGTAGAAATTTTCAAAAGAAAATTTAATTTTCAATTATTTAATGGGTCAAATTTTCATCAGATATTTATAATGGAAATTTGAAAGTTGGGATGCCTCTAAATAATAATTTTAAATTTTTTTTAGGATCAAAATGTGTTTCAAAGTTTTAGGAGTGTTTTGGGGGTTTAGGGTCTTGAGTTGGAGTTTTGTAAAACTGAAGCATATGGTGCATAATTTGCATGCATTTAGTACTAATAATGCGGGAAAACTATGTGGCTAAGTTTTCATAAGTGAACAGGCTAGAGAAACTATGTGGTATTCTAGGGAAAACTACGTGTTGTATAGTTGGAACAAGATCTATTAAATCATATTTCATGTCCATGTGAGGGGGGTATGCCTCGAGTAGTATAAGTTCACAGTTGTATTATGGTTTGTCCAACTGTGCGGACAAACTGTGAAGACCATTAAAAATAGAAAATTACTATTTTACCCCTATAACCCTTATGGTTTTCTTACCCTCTTGTATCCCTCATTTTACCTAGTAGGTCCCCCATACATACACTCCACCTTTTATCTTCCTCTATGGGATGTATCCCTCACTCTTGGTCTGAATCGAATGACGTTAGATGTGTTGGAATCCTTAATGTAAGTCTTCAACTATGATATCCTATGTTTTTTTATCCTTCTTAGTCTATGTTTCGATACTCCAATAAGGGTTTTTATTTTGATTTTATTTCTTAGGTATTATTTTCTATTGGAGATTTTGAAGGTGTCATAGGTTATCGGTGAGTTTCTTTCATGGTTATGATGTGATAGGATCATCCAATATTTATCTATATTATATGATCTTGGATAGGACTTAAAAACCCATTTTCTTCCCATGGAGAATAAAGGAAAATATTCTTAAAAGGAAGTTTTTCTGTAGTACCTTTATTATGGTATTTAATCAATTTCATGACATTAAGTGTATGCTTGGACTTTCCCCAGAGGGTGACGCCCCATTTTTACTTTAATTATAATGAAATATTTAATTTATTTAATTTATTTAATTTTTAATGGATGAACACTAGGGATCACAAAAAACCCATGTGTGTTATTTCATGGATTAACCCTTGATACATTCAGTAACCTATAAACCTCTTAGGATGTGTTACTGCACTTGATAAATCATTTCATCCTTCTATAGGCCTAGGTGGATAAACCTTAGGAGGAATTTCTGAGAGAGACCATCACATCAAGATCGGGTCATGACCCATCTCTTAAAAACTGCCTTAGTGAAAAGACCCTTATACCTGGAAAGGTCATGCTACCCTTATTAAGATAGTGTGTGATATGATGTCTTGGTGTGTCATTTTTTGACTTGGGATTTTTCTTATGTTCCTATACTATTTCTAAGGATCCTAATAGGGATGCTTTTAATTTTTCTAGACTTAAGGATCTTGCAATGGATATCTCTTAGTGTATTAATATAGGGGTCCATGATGGATTCCCCAGAAGCTAAAAAACTCTAATCTTGTGTGGTATCTATTTCATAAGAGATAGTAGTTGTTTTCACCTATGAACTCATGCCAATCATGTAATCATGAGTGGATGTGTTAGTAGTGATGGGTTTAAGTGTTTGAAAAACCCCACTCCTTTATGATATCATGTTGATGTAGCTATGATTTCTATATGTTCTTCTTAATACATGGCTGATGATCCTGATGTGATATGATATATGTTAGGGATTCCCAAATAGACTCTCTAAGGTCCATCTTATGAGCCCTATTGATTGAATGTTACCATTAATATTACTGGAAGTCTCATTTTTTACATGGATTCCTCTGTACATGGGGATTATAGAGGAGGATTCTAAGAGTGTCTTGAAACACCACTTATACTGGATAGACCTATAGATGAATAGTTCACTAGGATCCTAGTGATTCTAGAGGTTTCATGATGGGTGCATTTCCCAAGAGAATAGGATTCTGATATCCCTAAGGATTGATGATGATCTCCACATTTGATTCATAGGATTCTCCCTAGGATTAAGTAGATGCACCATTATAGTACTCTCTGTACATTTTTGGTATTTTTTGAGACATTTATTGAATGAATTATGAGTTTTATCTTGGGTTGGGAGAGAATTAATTACTGATTGTATAAGGGTCACTCCCCTTAGGAATAATATGAGTTGCAATGTTGTTATTTCCTATGGATTGAGACCTAGCACTCACACAATGGACTTTATTACATGTCTATAGAGTGGTTTGGCATCTGTATATATTCCATATTTATAGAATGTCTAGTTGATACTTGGAACCCTTTATTTTGGTTATAATAGGTGAGTATGGATAATCCAATGGTAAGGACATATATCCATCTATGCTGACGTAACTTATTCATGGAAATTTCTAGATCATACTGAATATGGTATGGATGATTGGGATTATAGACCCAATTATCAACTAAATTATACATGGATTGAGTGTTAAGACGTCCATATCAATTCCTTATTCACTAGATGTCATGTTTTTTGAGTTCACAAACCCAATTATAGATTGTGGTTTTGCTTTATACATTTTTTTAGTAGTGTATTAGCTAGAATGATAAAATTACATGAGAATATATGACTGAAAGCCTCATCATGATGTCTTTATTTAGTTATTATAATATTTTTCTTATTATTATTATTGTTTTCCTAATGAGTAGGTCACATATACATATACTAAATTTCACTACCTATGTATGGGACCGCATTGGTAGTGACTTGTTGAGTTTTGTACTCACCCTATTTAGGATAACATTGCACTAGATTATATGAACATACACTCACTTTTTTGAAGGCTGATGTGAGATGGGAATTTCAATATTTTGTGTCTTGTTTTTATTTAAAATACTCCTAATTTAATTTAATTCCCTGCTAAAGTAATACTTTTTTTATTTTGATAATTTTGAACTTTTTTTATAATTGGATAAAATCATGGTTTTTAGTGATTTATTCATTTTTTGAAGTCAAATTTTCATTTCATATATATAAATTTAAATTAGTTTTTAATCTTTCGAATAAGATGGCTGGAATTCATTCTAGAATTAATATCTTAAATGGATCAAATTTTTTAGTATTAATTACCCCAATGAATATTTTTGAATTTAAATGAAAATGAATATTTTAAAATAATTTTAAAATAATATTTTTTAATATTAATATTAAAATAAATTCAAATTAATTAACCAAAATATAATAGTGCACCACAAGAAATGATTTTTTTAAATGGGTTAAAAAATGAAATGGCTGAAAATGATCGTACCTTACATGGTCACTACACTAAACATGAGTCTTTTTTATAGTAACCACCAACTAACTATACTAACCTATTTCAATACCCTATCACAATCAGTATATTAACCATAAGTATCCCTTTTCCACCTTACTCTTACCCCAATTCAATATCCATCTTACAGTCACTGCACTAACTTTGAGTTCCCTCACCAACTTCCTACCATTCAATGGTTACTTCCCTTACCACATATCCACCCCTCTCGTGATCACTATAGTGATCATTAACCCACACCCACTTCACTACGATCCCATTCACAGCCACACACCCCCAATTCAATCTTGAACCACCACACTATCAATTTGATGTGAGAAGAGTCACCAATGGATCTAGAAAGTTTCCGATTAGACACCTGGTGTTCAAAACTGATGGTCCTAGCTAAAGATTATACTGATAAAATCATATTTCTCACCATGGCCAAAAACCATGAGTTATTTTTCCACTAAAGAAGTCAGTTGATCCACTATGGAATATTTACATATCTCTTAGGATAAATTCTCCTTGTGTTCTTTGATGTGGCCCAGATTCCCACCCAATTCAGTTTAGTATCATCAAATCCTAGGTCCAACGAGTACAAGATAACAAAGTATTTCACTCAAAAAATTAGTTAATTAGTTCTTCCTTAAAAAATATCGAAGGTAAAATATGATCTTGATATAATTGATCACAACCTTCAGAGCTAAACACCTAGTGTCCATCTAAGAAGCTCTCCTCAGCACTGAATATAAAGATAAATAATGTTGTCACCTATAAATATTTTCTCCCCCTCCCATTGAAAAAATTTGTAATCTACCAAACCTAGATATAATTTCCTTACTCTTTTTATTTTACATTTTAATTTCAATTTCAATTTTGTTCTTCATCTGTTAATTGTGTGTTTTCTCTTCTTCCCCAATTCCTTGTGTTTTAATTAAATCTCTATACCATGATTTTATCACGGTCTATTAAAATATAAATCATAAAGAATTAACTCAAGGAATATGTCCTAGGGGAAGATAACAGAGGCACTTTGTTCTTTAATTACTTCTTGGTTTCATCCTTAATGCATTTTAAAAACAGAAAGAATATTATCGATGATATTCATCTGCTCATTTTGATGAAATTTTGCATCCTCCAATCTATAAAATCATCACTACCTCCCTCTCTCAATTCATAGTGAAAACTAGTGGATCATTTTGGATTGATGGATAAACAAAATATGGTTAAGAAGGGCATTGAAATAGTTAATTCCTTGATCGACCATGTTCATTGCCTCTTTACTGTGGATATGATGGAACTGGATTCATCAAGGAAAATTTATCTTATCTATGTTCAGAAATTAAAATGAAATAGAGGAGATAAATGGAAGGATGATATTGATACCAATGTTGGATGATAATGATAGAATTCTGAAGAATGTGTGTGTTACACCTAGGATCCAATACCTTTCACCAATTATTGTGTTTGAATTTTGTTTCATTTGTTTTAAAATCATTCAATAAAAAACCAAAAAACCCAATCATCACCTCTGGATTATTTCAAAATTAAGAGAACAACACCAAAAATTACATATGTTCTAGGATAGTGAGATTCAAAAACCCTTATCCTTGAGATATTACCCAAGTCATATACTATATTTCATTAGGAGTAAAATAGAAATTCTCTTTGACCATATCCCATGAAAATCATGTGGTCAAATTGGCACTATTTCCAAGGATAAAGGTCAAGTTCCCACTATCCTTAAAACAACTATAATTAAAAATTTTTTGTTTTTCTTATCCTTCATTGTTTTTTGTTTTCTACTTTATATTTTTCTCAAACTAGGATAAGCACTAAAGTGTGATCATTAACTAATGGATCCCTAATATTTTTCCTAGTTCACATTCCTATAGGAATCCCAAGTGATGAAATTTAAATGGAAACAAAGACAACAAACTTTGGTACACACCAATGAGTGGGGGGATGGAAACGGCTACAAGAATAATCCCAACTACCATCAATAACACATTATCACATGCCATCAAACTGGAAAAGAACTTACACCAAAGGAAAATAAAATCTACTCATTAATAATTTAGGACTTTCAAGTTAAACTAAAATAAAAATTAGAGGAACATAGAGAAATGATTAAGGAATTAAATGTTATGCAAGATGCAATAGTCATTTGCATCTAAAAACTCATTGATTAAATGAAGCAATAAGAATATAAAGAGTTTCATCCCACAATATTTTCAAAATATGATACTTAGAAAAAACAATTTTTATAGGTATAAGATCTCCCATTTTTTACATTTGATTATATATTCTCAGATCTCATGTATCATGTAAGGAAACACAAAGTTGAAACATTTCATGCAGACTTTATTTAAAAATTTACGTTCTTTGAGTATATTTAAAACCAATTATCTTCTAATCCCCCTTTTTATTTTTAATAAAATAATAGAATCAACAAAATTTGTATAGGTCCTAGACAATGAATATTAAAAATTGGATGATATCATGTTTAAATAGAATCTAGAATTCCCAATGCTACCACCATCTACACAAGAAATATTCAAAGATGAATTATACCTATAAATTGATCTTCATATTGAATCTAATTAGGGAGTTACCATTTAACTGAACTCATTTATTTATAAGTTTTTATTAGATGAATTTTTTATTAATCCCACTAATTTTAATTTTTCAGATTCATCTCAATTGATGCCTATATTGGATGATGAAGAAAAATAATGTGAGGGATACCGCTTTGAGGGAAGAATAAAAGAACCAAAAGATATGGGAAATAAAAATAACCTTACAAGGGCCCTTGATGAGAAAAATGAGTTTCAAACAGGGTGATATGAGGGATTAAATATATCCTTAAGCTCATTTTATTTTTTAAAATCTATTCTAAAACATGATTGCCCTAATTCTTAAATTCCAGTACATGCATCATTCTTTCTTACCATGGATGTAAAAGGTGAATAATCTGCGACAACTACCCTTGAAGAAAAAAAATATATTGAAATTGTAGAGGAGAAACTGGAGCTACCGTAAATTGAATATGAGACTTCCCAAGATAGGGAATATGAGGAAAACGATGAATATTAATTTGGAAAAATTCTTAAATCTTCACCTAAAAATATGAAGATGATTATATGGGATAAGTTACTAAATAAGAATAAGTCATTGTACCCATTGTGAAGTCATTACTCCATCAAACTCAATATGAATAATGGTTGTAGGTAGGCACAAAACTAGAAGAATAGTCACCTTTGGTCCCTCATAAAGAGACATAAATATATACTGAAACATATAAAGGGGGATATCTTGACTTCATCTTACGTTGTTATGATTTTTTCAATTTGACTTACATATTGAATATACTTTATTTATATATGTACAAGTAGAAAATTTGGAGGAATAATATGAAAAAATAACTTGTAGAAGCTATGGTAGAGGTTGAGGAGGCCTTAAACCTGACTTTCCAACACAACATTTCAACTTGTTTTTCATTATCATGTGGTTGGACACACTAGAATCACAGTATTTTTCTATTCATATGGACCTCCAAGAATTAAAAATGAATATTTATGGACAAAATATTATGTGGTGGTTTTTACCACACAAGATAAATCCTCCTTTGGATTAAGAATAACCATGGGACTTTCCATCTCTGGAATTTCTAAATACAACCCCTCCTTGGAAAGAAATCCCAAGACTCTAATCCCATAACCTTATTTTTCATTTCCTTTTCATTACTTTTCAAATAAAAAAATTAATAATGGTTAATTCTTTTTTTTCTATAGTTTTACCTAAGTGTAAAAAACTTAGGATGTTATCTCAAAACTATCCATGGTAGGAAAGGAAGCAAACTTAGAGGTTAGCTTCACTCAAACCTGTTGAAAAATAAATATCAGTTTGTGTCTAATATTTTTCATAGTTTATTTACTATAAATAGGTGTATTCTCCAAGTATTTTAATAGAATGTATCATGAGAATTTTTGGGGGATACTAAAACCTATTATAATAGTTTTATAATTATTGTTAGTTAATTTCATGAAAACTAATTTATTTTCACCAATTTCAATAGTTTTTAGTAAATCTATAAACAAAAATAGACAAAATTGTCAAAAATGAAATCTAAAAAAATCTCATTTTTCAATTTTTAAATAATTTAAATGTTTATTTTATATTTTAAATATATTTTATATAAATAATTAAAAAAATTAAATATATATATATATAAATTAGTAATTTGTAAATATTTTTTGTAGGTTTATATATTTTTTGTATTTAATGACAATGTTTATTAAATATAGTTTTGTAAATTTCTCTATTTATAAAGTATTACATTTTGTTTTTTCAAAAAATTTGTTCAAATTAATTAATTTCCTTCATATTTTGAAAATATTAGTTCTAAATTTGAGTAATTCATTGATTTTGAAATTAAGATACTTAGATGATTGTTGAGTGTAATTTTGCACTGCTTTTATGGAAGTTTGGTCTTAGAAATGGGATATAGAGTGTGAGTGAAAATAAAATTATGGAATCAATTTTATAACTTAAATTCACTTGAATTTTTAACATTATATATGGTAACTTAGACTTTATGATAAATAAAACCTTAAGTATCTAACTTAAATGAAAATGATATAAGTTATTTGAACCTAGATAAAAAATTGGAAATTGGGACCCCACAATGGATCCGGGAGACAATTACACCGTGTGTGTGAGTTGCCCTTTTTAAATTTCAATAAGCAATATCACATAGTTCTATGTAGATACGTGGCTGGTAAAAAAAGTATATTTATATAATTATAAAATAAGTTCATTTAGGTGGTGTGAATATTGAACCTTTTAAGGGGTAAATTCACTTAAAACACATTCATTTGAGTTGTATGAGAAAATAGAAAAATAAAATTCTCGTTTTTGAAACATAGAAAAGAGGTAAAAATGGAAGTTATTTTTGTTAAAACATTTATTACACATAAATATAAATTGATACTCTCTTGAGTGGAATATTTGGACAAATTAAAATGATATAGTGGTTTAATTCACATATGATACATGGTGGTTTTCATAGTGGATAAGACTTTCTTTTCTTCCTCTCTAGGTGTTAAATTTATATATTGGAAGGATGAAATTATTTTTTTTTATTTTGTATAAATTAAATTATAATATAATATTACATGGTAGTGTAATAGTTTAAGTTTGAGGGAGTGATGTGAGATGATAATTTTAATATTTTTTGTCTGTTTTTCATTGAAAATACTACTAATTTAATTAAATTATCTGGTAATATATGAATTTTTATTGATGTTAATAATTTTTAACTTTATTTATAATTGGATAAAATCATGGTTTTCAATGATATATTCATTTTTTGAAGATAAATTATCCATCCATACACAAATTGAAAGTATTTATTAAACTTTGAAATAAATTGGTTGGAATTCATTATGGAATTAATTTCTTAAATGGATTAAATTTTTTATTATTAATTATTCTAAAATTTTCATTTCAATTTAAATAAATTTAAATAAATTTAAGTCATTTTGAAAAAAAATTGTGTAAAAATTAATTTTTAAATGATTTTAAATTAATTAATTGTAATAAAATAGTGCACTGAGAGAAAATATTTTTTTATCCAGGTTAAAAATGGTAAAGTTCAGAAGTAACCATGCCTTACACGGTCACCACACTGAACATGTGTCCTTATAGTAACCTAAAACCGACTGTACTAACCTGTTACAACCCCCTATCATAGTCAGTAAATTGACTATGAGAATCCCATTTCTTCCTTACCTTTACCCCAATTTCAACCCCCATATCATATTCACTACACTGATAGTGGATTCCCTAAGCAAAAACCTCTTGTTCTAGAGTAACTTGCCTTTCCAAATCTATACCCCTCTCATGGTCACCATAGTGACTATTCACCCACACCCACTTCCCCATGATCCCATTCACCACCACACTCCCTTAATTCAAGATTGAACCAACACACTATCATGTCCAAGTGAGAAGAGTTACCTCTGAATCTATAATTTCACTAGTTGGACCCATGATGTGCAATTCTAATAGTCTTAGATATATAAACTACTTTAAACAAAGATTTACATGCCACTCGCTATTTACAAACCCCTTGATCATCAGTGTCACTGAATAAGTCATCCAATCCACTATGTAAGTCCTTCCAAGCTCCCTAGAGAATATCTCCCCACGTTCTCTGACATAGATCAGATGCATACCCAATGTAGTTCAATAATTTAAAATACTAGATACACATATCCCAAGTTAACAAAGTATATCATCGTACCATAAATTAGTGAATCAATTATTCTCTAACAAAACATCTAAGGTAAAATATTATCCTAACAAAATTTATCACAACCACAAAATTGAAACACATGGAGTCCATCTGAGAATATCTCATCGACAATGAATATGAAGATAAATAATTTCATCACTTATAAATATTTTCTCCCTCTCTTATTGAAATCATTATGCATCTACTGTCCCTAGCCATAATTTACTTAATCATTTATTTTATTCATTTTAATTTCAATTTCAATTCTATTATTTATCAATTAACTATGTGTTCTTATCTTCTTCCCTAATTCACTATGTTTTTATTAAATCTCTATTACATTTTCATAATGATATATATTGGACTCTAAATCATGGATAACTAACCCTAGTTCTATGTCCCCATGGGAGATCACATAATAACTTTGTTAATTAATTAATTTTGGATTTTATCCTTAGTACAATAAAAAAATTGAATGAATCATATCGATGATCTAAATTTTCTCTTTTTGATGAGATAATTCATCCGTAAATTTACCAAATTGTCTATCTCTCCCTCTCTCAATTCACATTGCCTACTACTGGAGCATTGTGGATTGAGGGATGAACTACATACAATTGATATTGGCATTGAAATTGTGAATGTCTTGATCAACCATGTTCATTACCTCATCAATGTGGAGGAGGTAGAACAAGATGTATCAGGGGATATTTCTCTTTTGTATGTTTATAAAAGTCAATTAGATATAGTAGAGAAATTTAGGAAAAATATTAACTCCATTATTGGATGAGAACTATATAATTATGAAGAATCCATGTGTTCATCCCTTGATCCAACCCCTTTAACCCATTATGGTGTTTCAATTTTGTTTCAATTGTTTTAAACTCATTCAATAAAAAACCAAAAAAACCAATAATCATCTCTGTATTTTTCTAGAATTAAGAAAAGAACAGGAAAATAATACATAATTGCTCGGATAGTGAGACTCCCAAACCATTACCCTTGATAGATGGACATGTTCATCCACTACTTTTCATTAGGATTAAATTAAAAAAATTTCTTCACCATGGATTGATAAAATGACACAATCATGGGCATCAAATGGTATGAGGCCTTGGACTAACCAAGAAAGATATATCATAAGTATCCATGTAATTTCATATGTGTTTTATCATAGAGTTATTAGTATATCCTTCTACTTTTATTTCGGTTTCATTTATTTACTCGTATATATATGATCTTCCCATTGAGGGGTCAGTGTAGTATGTATGACATGGCCATTTTAGTTTTAATACATTTCATTTATTATTATATTTAAATAGCCTAACCCCATAATCCTGGAGTCGGTTCCTTAATTTATTACATTGACTTAGATACAAGACTCGAACCCAAAGGATTGATCAGTTTAGTATATTTGGAATCTAGATTACATATATTAACTTTATATAACATTTTAAAACATAAAATAAAAAAATTAATCCATTGAAAACACTTTATTTCTCTTATATTAAATTTTCATATCAGTAATAATGTACATATTGACATACGAGGAAGAAAACAAAAGAAAGGGGTGGGCTCATATGCTCTGTAAGGATAAAAAATACAGTAGAAGATATCAAAAATAAATATAACAACATGGTATCGTGAATAACTAAAAACACATGAAGTAAAAAATTACCTTGAGAACAATATGGAAGGAATAATAGCAGAATAAATATTTCCATGTAAATAATCACAGGAGAATGAAACATAACCATGGATATTCTACTAGTTGAATAATGACATGGTTATCAATTACTAATATCATAATGAAGTAATTAATACTATCGGACATCATAAAAATACAATCAATGACTTAAACAAGAATTATATATAAATGTGTAAGGCCTCAGCCAAAACCTGGTCTGGATTTCCTCATGAGACCTACTAATGCATCAAGGGGATATAGTAGGCACATCCCATCACTTACAAAGTCCAATGAATTCCTCATATGTTGAATAAATTATTTAGAAAAAATATTTACATAAAATATGACCCTACCACATTAAAATATTTTAATCAAAATCATAGATAAAAATACTCTAATAAAATCACTAATAAATTATTGAAAAATACCCTTTTACTTTGAAAAGAAGAGTTATTTTTTATAATCACTTTCATTTTTCATACAATAATATTATAATCATGAATATCCCAAAGAAATGTATGTATAATGAAATTATGTTTGAGATATAAATTATGTTTAACTGAATTTAAATTATGTAAAAAGAGTTTTTAAGAGACTTTAGAAATGGTCCACTTTAGTGGTGTTTAAAGAAAAATATAAGAGTCTTTAAAATGGAAAAATTCATAATAGTTTGTATAAAACCAGGAATGAAAAAAGATATTTTTTCATAAAAACAAAGAGTTATTTTATAAAAATAATGGTTTTTTAAAATATTTTATCAATGGTACTTGAAAATGGGAAAGAAATTTGGATGTTCCCTTTAATCGGGCTTGCTTAACAGGGAGAATTCAAAAGGGAGCCTTATAAAACATGTATTTCCCCCATAAAATAAAGATGAACTGATCTGGATACATGATTTTGGAAAATATACATATTGTAGAATAATTATATAAAAAATAATAATAATTACATTGAGTAAAAGGGAGATAACGCATAACCCGAATGAAAAATGGAGGTTCGGGAAGAATCCCTTACCACTTTGCAAATAGTGAAACCGTATGCCCCATAAAATTAATAATCATAAAATGAAACATTTAATACCATGAAGATACATATATTCATTATATTATACATCAATGGGTAGTATAAATACACCAAAAACAATAAATAGTGCTGAATAAGGAATATCTCATAGAAATAAAGGTGAGATGAGAAAATCCTTACCTTATATGTGAATGTGTTCTGCACTTGATCTTAATATCATGGATAATAATATTAAATCTATTAATTAATTAATTAATAACCTTTTAAACATTTATTTTCTTTATTATAATTTTATTAAGGTCATTTATGCCCATTTTTATGAGTTATAAAATATAATATTATCATTTGGGAGTGTTCATTTCCTTGGTTTTCATGACCGGTTTACTTGTATATATGTATGGAAAATCATGTAAAATAAGAATAGATGTATAGAATTGAAATTATATCATATTAATGAACATAAATAATATTAAATGTTTATTTATTTCATTCTTTTATGTGTTATGATTGTTAATCATTAAATTAAACTTTAATAATAACCATTTAGATCATTTTTATGTTTTTTAGATCATCACGTGCTTTTTTGTGTTAGGAATTAATATTATGTATATATATTAGTTACAAAAAATTAAATAAGTTTTAATAAAAATATAAAATTCTGTTAACCATAAAAATTATTAAATGACCATACTTTAAGGAAGAATTAAAAAATGAAAACTCGCCATCCACGAGGGCGGCAAATCAGCACCTCGTAGATGATGTTTTCATTTTTTGAATAAAAAAGGGAAGAGGAGGATATACTTGTTGGTGTATTTTCCATTGTAATAATAAAAATATAGTATATATAATATAATTTAGTTATCATGCGTGTTTTTACAAAGTATGTGAGGTAATTATAATAAAATAAAATAAAAATAAAGGAAAATGAAAGGGAAGTATTAAGGGTTTTACCTCTTGAATTATTCTCCTTGAGAACCTCCTTAAAAGGCTTGAGATTTGACTTTTGGTGAGATCAAAGTCTTATAGATTTGGGGGATATATTTGGGAAGAGTATAGGGTATTAATTGGACAATATTATAGGCTTAAGATTTGTGAGGATAAGAGGTAGCGAGGGGTATCATTTATAGTGGAGGAGAGGGGTGTTTCTTAATTACTTTATTCATTAGTTTATTATTTTTCCACAAGAATATGACTAGATTGAGAATTATCAATAAATATTTTAAGAGAATTAATTTTAGTTCAATTTTATGTTTATTGCATCATCAATTACACAATTAATAGTTTATTTAACTTATAATGTATTTATATCGTAAATTACTATATTTTACTATTCACCCAAAAATCAATTTTTTTAGAAAAATCCCAAAAATTCACCCTAACCATTTTTTGATGTGTAGAATTAAAAAATTGACTCAATTATATGGAAATGGAATTATAAATATTAGAATTTTGATTTTGTAACACCCCAAGCTTCCACGGTACGCTTCTCTTTGAATAATACAGTAGCGTGTGTTGTACGCAACTTCGAGTTCTAACACACCACAACCAATCAAACTAACCGTAAGGAATAGTAATACCCAATTTTTAAAATTTTATAAATTTTAACTTTCAAAATGGACATCATTTTTGGATTAGGAATATCAAAATTAGCTTAGGGTGAATTTTTTGTATTTTTCTGAAAACATTCAATTTTTTATGAATAGTGAAAAACACTCAGTTAAAGTTTAAAACTTATTTTTTCTTTAAATAATTGTTTATTTTATTTAAATTTATTTTAGGTAGAAATAGATACATAATAACTATATAAGTTTAATTTAATTCATTGGATCCAATTTATAATAATTTTAGATATATAATAATTTTATTGAACTTTTTACCGTCTTTTACCCACCTCTTAGGAGCATTTGAAAATTTACATTAAACTTAATTTTACTGCTTCTGTGAGTTGAATTTCAAAAAATAGAGAGACACAGTTTATATCAGTAAGTAAAATGTGGTTCAATAAGATGAAAATAATTTTTGGTGAATAGTAACTTTTTACTTTTATTTACCACCGTTAAAAGTAAATAGGGTAATTAAGGGTAAAAATGGTATTATTATTACCCTAACACATGTCCTAATTCTATTGGATAAGTGTAATTCGACCAAAAAAACCTTAGGAATGAAACATGATCCTTTAGATCCACTTGGATTATATTAGGACATTTATTATTATTTAATTCAAAGAAGTGTTAAAAGTGTTAAATTCAAAGTTTAATAACTAAAGCATTTTTAATATTGGGATGAAAATAAGATAAATTAGACTATTAATATTAATTATAAATCTAAAAGTATTTACAAAATAATGGTATTTTATTTATAATTTTTATACATTAAATAATTAAATTTATTTATGACATAATGATGATGCAGTAATTACCTAATTAATAAAATATTAAAATAATTGATATTATAAATATCCAAATAAATTTAATTTTATACTTTTTATGAATTAAACTAATTTTAGAGGTTAATATGACATGTTAGGGTTTATTTGGTGAATTGTTTTCTAAGAAATAATGTTGTTATGAATTTAGAAAAAACAAAATACAAAATAGTGTCAAAATTGATAGAAATAGAGTTTTTAAAACAAATATTATATTATTAATTGATATTATATTTATAAAAAAACTATGGTTCGATAAAAATACTTATATAATAATAGTTGTATTATTAATGAACCACTTGGGGTTATCTTGGAAGTTTATAGTATGTTTATTAACCATATAATATTAAAATACAAAGAGACATGGTAAATGTCAAACTATTTAACTAAGAGTTAAATCTAAAAGATAAAGTTAATATAGTGACCCAAAACTATCTAAAACCTATTGGTTGATTGTTTTTAAACCTATCCCCACATTATACTTTAAATAATTCATTTTTGAGCCATTATAAATCGAAAATTATTTTATTACAAAATAATATTTCTAGCCTTTCTTAAGGTGCCCCTCACCCCTCTTATAAATGGGCACTCACCCTTCTCTCTAATTCACACCTTAAAATCAATTTGTCTCGGCCAAAACCTACCCAAATACCCTCTCAACTATAATCCCTTCATCCTAGAGGCCTTAATTTAGTCATAAATCCAACCCATGGATCCCTTTTTATCAAATCAAAAGGAAGAACCTGAAGAAGAGGTAAATATTTCATCACCTCTTTCATGTTTCTTTCTTCTTCCACTTCCTCTTTCTTTGTTGTTTCCATTCTAAAATAATAACTCAAGTATATTCTATATAATTTGATGTTATTATAAATATGGTACAACCATATTCATTATTCTATCCATGTAAGAACCCGGACCTTATTTTCAGGTATGTTTTTCATTTTTTGGTCGTTTTTGTGGAAAAGAGGAAAATCTGGAAATTTTCAAAGTACACACCGTGTTCTTTGATCCCACACAAGGTCGAGTGCTGGCTATGTCTCGGCTACACACACGATGTGTAGGGGTGATATGGAGGCCGCTAAATGCAGTGTACAGAAAAGTCTAGTACATGCCATGTACTCTAAAAATACACATCGTGTATTTTCTTTTTTTCCCTTAAACAGATTGGGGTCGCACCTAATCGGCAGAATCATCTTATTCTCTAGGTTCTTTGACCGAGAACATCCCGTACGACTGTGAACATCCTCTGAGCCCCTGATCCTCCATCTGTTTTCCGAATCGACCGTCGTCAATTGTGTTGAAACCGCAACGGTGAGCTCTTCCTTCTTCTTGAATTTCATTCCATGATTTCCCCTATTTCTTAAGATATCATGGGTTGAATGTGTTGTGAGTTTTTGTAGATCTAAGAAGTTATAAGGAGAATCAATCCTCGTGGTTCAAGTCTATCAATCTCCTAGGATAGATGTTGGAGGTTTGTTTCCTTATGTTATATGTCCTTGAGTTTTTGTGAGAAAGTGTCAGATTCCCATGTATCGAGTATCTCGGGTTAGGGTTTTGATCATGTTTTATTTTATGCTTTAGATTTCTTGTATTCTTGAGGTTATTAGATGAATAATGATTTCTTTTTATCATGTTTGAGGATCACCCCATGGGTGTTTCCCTTATTTTTCCTATTTACCGCTGCTTGGCTTATGTTGCCTGTGAGGCATACCTTGTTGCATTGATTTCCTACCTCGATATAATTGATTGCATGTATTTACTACTATTTGTATGCTTTTGATGCATTGTAGATATTAGCCAAGTAGTTGTTTAACATACCAAGGGCTATTGACAGTCGATTAAGTATGACTAGACTTCTCATGGCTGTGTGAACCTAGTGTGGTAGACTAAAGAGGGAATTGATGATTAAGGGCTTCCCTAGAGAGTTTGTTATGAATTAGTATCATTCACAGGACCTATAGGAATTTGACTTTGTGCTTCCTCAGAGTGTCCTTAGTTACATATCAATAGTAAAGGGGTAATTATACATAAGTACTTCCTCAGATATTTTATACCTATCGTCGCAAGACCACAGGGGAATTGACGGTGAGTACTTCCCAGAGTGTCTTTGCCTTTGTATGATTACTTAACTATAGGTGTCTGCCAGAATGATCCACCTAGAGAGTCAGTGTGAATATTGTTTGGTTGGTTGTGATGAGCCCACCAAGACAAAGAACAGCTTCTGGTTTTTACTTCTTGTAGTTTAGGTAGTATATTGAGATACCTGTTCTGTTACTTGTTATTCTTGAGAACATAGAGCTTTTTCTAGATTCCTTGGGTGATAAGTAAATGACTGAATTAAATTACTAAATAAATGTAAATGGAGATTTTTAGGATTGTTTACTTTGGTGTACTCATGTTTCTCTCCTTCATTTATTTCCTTTACTTTTTCTATATTGGTCACTGATAGTAGGGCACATATCTTGTGGTGGTTTCCTACTGGGACTAGTCTCACACCCTGTTTGGGTCCTGCTTTTCGACCCAAATAGGTTATATGGGTGCTAGTTTGTATAGGGATTGTGACCCTTCTACTTCTGGTACATGACTGATGGTTGGATATGGAGATTATAATACTGATCCAAGGCTTGTGATGTTGCTAGAGTTTCTCTTTACTTTTAGTACATTGATCTTAGTTGTATTTCAGCAAGTTGTTGTGTTTGCTTCTTTCCTTAGATACTTGTACCTGCTGCATCATTATCATCATTACTATATATTCATTTCTTCTGCTGTTGAGTTTTAGTTATTGTATGTTGTTTACTTCTTCTGTTATTGACTATTATTTCCTTTCCCTTGTATACCTTACCAAATGAGGGAATAGTTTCCCCAATGACTCACCAAGGCCCTCGCTGCTAGTCGGAAGCCTTTGGTGTTTGGCGAAATGCACTTGAGGTCATGTGGCGAACCGGTTACAGGGCACTAGTTGAGTAGCTCCTGATTCGGGTTGTTACAAATTTGTATCAGAAGAGTTTCTCTTCTTTTCTATTGACTTTCTATTTGGAAACATTAGACAGAGATAGGACAGAATAGGTAAATGGTAAATAGTTGTGCCTGAGAGTTCTAGAACCCGTGTGCAAGGAAAAAGCCAGGTTACCTAGACTATTGCAATTTTTGAGTTTTTCAAATGGTATAGTTTAATTGATTTCACCATTGGGTGGTGCACTTGTTTTGTGCTATTACAATTTATATGATTGTGGTTCTATTTTTTTGCAACCCGGTGAGATGGGGTATGCCATCTCTTTCATCATATAGGCACTTGTTAAGAAATCACATGTCATGCATTTTTCCATGCCATCTAGACTGCATTAGAAAGTTCATGTTGTTGTGATAGAATTTGGGATAGTCGATGCATGCTGTTGTAATAGTTGTTGTGATAAAATACCTGCTATGTTGATAGGGTATCATTTGTTTAGATTTTCATTATCATAGACACCAAACTTTGGTCTTAGAGGTTTTATGGGCCCTTGAGGATTTTAATTTGTTGGATTGTGAGTTTGTTATACTGTTTACTTGTTATATGCATTATTATGATGCCATGATTTGATTCATGGGGAGTATGGGCTCCCACAAATTGGAATTTGGCACCTTAACGCGTGTCTTTCTGTGTTTTTGGGGCTTCGGTGCAGTTCTGAGGCAACTTTTTGGAAAAACCCAAAATACACGGCGTGAAATTCATGAATACATGCCATGTAGTTTTTAGTCATTTCACTGACTGTGTGGGTTGGGACATGGGGTTATGAAAGTTCTTATAAGAACATTTTTTGTACTCATTTACACGCCATGTAGAATGACTTGGGTATCCGGCCGTGTCACGAACAACACGGGCTGGGTATTTCCTTCAAGTACACTCTGTGTCCTTCTGGAACATCCCATGTAGGGTCGGCCATGTGTCAGGACGTGACGCTAACAACACGGGCCATGTAAGGCATGTCTAGTACACTCTGTGTCGTCCTTGAACACGTCGTGTAGTTTTGTCTTAGAGGAGCCGTGTGACCTAGCCGTGTAGCTAAATACGTGGGTTGGGAAAGCTGTAGGGAAACATGACGTGTACGATGTTGACACGTCATGTTGTAGTGGTCCGTGTACCAGTTCGTGTGACTAATGACACGGACAGGGGAAATATCTTAAGGACACGCCGTGTAGTGGACAAACAGGTCGTGTAGTTTCCTGATGGGACAGTCTGTGTTCCTATCCATGTGGGAGTAATTGGGTTGGAAGAAAAATGGTTAGTATATTCCGTGTAGTTGAGAACACGCCATGTAGCCAGGTGGTTTACGCATCCATGTATGTCTAAGGTACATGCAAGGGTAAAATATCAGGAAACACGCCATATAGTGGTACTACACGCCGTGTAGTCAGGTTTTTCCCAAATTTTTGAGTTTTACTCTGTTATTCCATTTTACACTCTTAAGTTGAAACTGTGTTCATATTTAATAAAAGTGTGCTTGTCACCTTGTAGACTCATCGAACCAAGACGTCCTCCTGTTGCAAGTCAGGAACCAGGCAAGGACCGTACGCCTGATACAGCATATCAGGGACTACCAGTAGTTCTGCCTATCATTCCGGATATGGAACATATAGTAATTCCAGACACTAGTGTCGAAACTCTATTCAGATAAGGTTTCATGGGATTCATACAGACCTTCTAGGGAGCTCAGCATCCAGCCCCGTCTATGGCAGAGCTGATGCGGGTTTTTCAGCAGCATCATCCACCCACGTTCACCGGGGATGGAGGAACACAGGCTACGAAGTCATGGATAGAAGCCATGATATCCATCTTCAATCACTTGGAGACACATCTGGAGAGGAGAGTAAATCTCATGACTTATATGCTACGAGACTCCACCAAGATATGGTGGGATGTGGTTGCGCAGATAGGGCACCAATAGGCTATGGCTTGGGACGAGTTTCAGTGTACGTTCTACGACTACTTCTACCCAGCGACACTGAGGGTTAACAGAGCTAGAGAGTTCATGAACCTACAGTAGGGTACTCTCATAGTTATGGAGTATTCCTCTCACTTCACAGAGTTACGGTGTTTTACTCCCATTATGGAGAATGACGGGCTGTTTTTAGCGAGGAAGTTTGAGGAAGGCCTCAGACCAGACATCAAATCACAGGTGAACGTCTTCTAGTTGAATTCTATTACTCTGATAGTCAACCAGGATCTTATCGCAGAGAGAAACTTGAGGGAGACTAGAGCTGTGGACTAGGGCGGTTCAGCTTCCAGGGTTTATTTGTTTTAGGTAGACAGCAAGAAGCGCCACTGAGAGTCTACATGAGGTGACTTGAGGAAGAGAGGTATTCCTTCTGGTCGACGATATCTTCCTTCTGGAAACCAAGTGGTGCTCTATCAGTGTGTAAAAATGGGCATAAGAATCCTTAGTGCCTGAGAGACCCATTGGATTGCCGATCATGCGGCATGATGGGTCATCTGCAGCGTTTCTGCAAGGTTCTTCTTCTAGCGGCTAATGAAGGAGGATTAGTTTTGACTCCGCGCACAGGAGTAAGATTACCAGTTCTACAGCAGACTGGTGGCTGGAGTTCTTCAGGTCGTTCAGGCTAGGGTAGAGGCCGTGGATGCAGTGGTCAGGCTTAGAGAGGGTCATCTCAAGGATCCAAGGCTGCTACACAGGGCCGCGGTGCAGGCCAGACTTTTGCGGTAGAGAAGATCCATTAGGAGCAGGATCCTGGACCTTCTACAATTCTAGGTACAATTTTAGTAGCCTCATTTTTATCCTTTGCACTTTTTGATATAGGAGCTTCTGCTAGCTTTATTTCTATGCACATTGTGTAAATCATTAAACATAATGTTTATACTTCTGAGGATATTATGACACTAGACACTCCCTTGGGAACTAGAACTTCTAGTGTGCGTCAGTCCTTAGACTTCCCCCTTGAGGTTGGTGGGTGTCTTTTTTCATGGGGTCTCTATTTTTTTGAGATGAAAGGCTATGATGTCATTCTTGGAATGGACTGGTTAGTTCCCCTCTAGGCCTTTGTCGATTGCTATTGTCGTAGGGTGAGTTTCACATCACCGGAGGGCAGATCTTTTCATCACATGGGTGAATGGAATGTCCAGGTGAGCTGAGCTGAACCAGAGCATCATGGGTTGGGAGGTGTTATGGCCTAGATTTCCATCTTATATCTGGATTACCAGGGGAATTCTCAAAGGGATTTTCCTCTAGTGTTTAATATCTTTCCATATGTCTTTCCAGAAGACTTTTCAGCTTTGCCTCCATAGCTTGAGGTAAACTTTTCTACCGAGCTTGTGCCAGGAACGGAATCAGTGTTCATTCCTCCTTATAGGATGGCTACACCTGAGTTGCAAGAGCTCAAGAATCAGTTGGAGGATTTGTAGGAAAGGGGTTTCATCTGACCCAGTACTTCTCCTTGGGGTTCTCCTATCCTGTTTTTGAAGAAGGCAGACGACACCCTTAGGCTTTGTGTGGATTATCGTAAGCTGAACCTGTTGACGGTCAAGAACCAATATCCATTTCCACAGATAGATGATCTCTTTGATCAGCTTCAAGGAGCCAGAGTGTTCTCGAAGATCGACTTGAGATCCGGCTACCATCAGTTGCGTGTCAGACCATCTGATATACCTCTTACAGCCTTCCAGAGCAGGTATGGTCTGTATGAGTATTTGGTTATGTCGTTCGGTCTCATGAACGCGCTAGCAGTTTTCATGGCACTGATGAACAAAGTATTCCATCCTTACTTAGATTCCTTCGTGGTTGTTTTCATGGACGATATCTTGGTGTACTCTCACACTCAACATGACCATGATACCCATATTGATATCGTTTTGAGTACACTGAGGGAGCATTAGTTATATGCTAAGATCTCAAAGTGACACTTTTGGATGGACGGGATTCACTTCATGCATCATGTCATCTCAGAGACAGGAGTATCAGTAGAGCCAGAAAGGGTGAGAGTAGTAGTTACCTGGGAGTATCCAAAGAATGTCTTCGAGGTACGAAGTTTCTTAGGGCTGGTTGGTTACTACAGGTGATTTATACCGGACTACTCACGCTTAGAAGTGCCGTTGATGGGCTTGACTAAAAAGGGCATGAAGTATGTTTGGTCAAAATCCTGTGATTCAGCCTTTCAGGAGCAGAAGGGGAGATTGACTTTAGCACCGATTCTAGTTTTTCCAGACCCACGCAAGAGTTATATAGTTTTCTATGATTCATCTAGCATCAGTATTGGAGCAGTGCTTATGTAGGAGGATCATGTTGTTGCGTACGGATATTGGTAGTTGAGGCCACGTGAGAGGAACTATCATATGCATGACCTGGTGTTGGCTGCAGTCATTCATGCTTTGCGTTGTCGGAGAAATTATATTCTGGGAGAGCATTTTTCAGTATATAATGACAACAAGATCCTCAAATATATCTTCATGCAGTGTGACTTGAATCCGAGACAGTGGAGGTGGGTTGAGTACCTACAGACTTTCGATTTCAAGCTTGCTTATACGCCTGGGAAAGGAAACGCTATGGCAGATGCACTGATCATGAGGACATAGATACAAGTAGTTCACGAGGCCAGTAGTGAGTGGAAGCTTAGGGCTATGTTCTATGAAATGCATTTGGAGGTGCATGAATGACAGGTTCAGACCTTTCTTTCTTTTGTAGCTATTACCACTACCCTTCTTGACCGAGTTTGAAGGAGGAAACTATCAGCTTTTGAAGGCCTGGTCCTATGGGAAAGCGTGTCAGGAGAGGACCCTCTTCTCAAATGGACCGTAGGAAAGGGTGAGATGTTGGGTTTCTAGGGACGTGTATGGGTACCAGCAGATATATGTGAGGAGCTAATGCTAAACTTTCATTCTTCAATTTGGGCAGTTCATCCTGGCATCACCAAGATGTATCCTAATCTACACCGCCAGTATTGGTGTCCAGGTATGAAGAGAGATGTTTCTAGTTTTGTCATGAGATGTTCCACCTATCAGCAGGTGAAGGCTAAGAACCAGGGACTAGCAGGGCTTTTACAGCAGCTACCCATTCCCGAGTGGAAGTGGAATGATGTCACAATGGACTTCGTGACAGGGTTACCCAGATCACCTCGGGGGAATGACACGGTATGGGTTCTCATTGATAGGCTCATGAAGGTTGCTCACTTATTGCCGATTAAGGAGACCTTCGGTGTTGATGATCTTGGACAGTTGTACATCTGTGAGGTTATACGCTTTCATGGTGTTTCGAGTACTATCATTTTATATAGGGACGCCCGCTTTATGTCACATTTCTGGAAAGGGTTATAGAGGGCTTTAGGTACACAAGTACTTCTGATTACATCTTACCATCCCCAAACAGATGGCCAGTTATTTCACATGATTCAGGTGCTAGAGGACATGATGCGAGCATGCGTCCTTGACTTTGGAGGTTCTTGGGAGAAACATATACCTCTAGTGGAGTTTTACTACAATAATAATTTTCAAGCAACTATTCAGATGGCACCTTATGAGGATCTATACGGTAGGCTGTGCTGATCACCCTTTTGATGGTTGGAGGTAGGAGAGGAAGCTATGCTGGGAACTCATCTTGTTCAGGAGACTACAGAATAGGTGGAGTTGATTCAGAAAAGGATGTATATTGCACAGTATCAGCAGAAATATTATCTTGATCAGTGGAGACGACCTTTGGAGTTCATGGTCGGAGATCAGGTTTTCCTACGTGTTACCCCGAGGTTGGGAAACAAGAGGATTAGGAATCAGGGTAAGCTTTCACTGAGATATGTCGGGCCATTCGAGGTTCTGGAAAGATTTAGGCTGGTTTCTTACATGTTGCAGTTACCCCATAGGTACCAGGCTATGCACGACGTCTTCAATGTTTCTCAGATTCGACACTATTTCTCAGATTCATCTCATGTTTTTCAACCCGAGGAGGTTGATATAAAGCAGGATGCTTCTTTTAAGGAGCATCCTATTAGGATTTTCGATCACAGTACTAAGATTCTCTATGGTCGGTCGGTTCCTCTCGTATGGGTGCTATGGCAGCACAGGTGAGTACAGGACGAGACTTGGGACAGGGAGACCGATATGCGATCACTGTGGCCAGAGTTGTTCAAGGTTTCTTCATCACCACCATGATAGGGAAATTTGGGGACAAATTTATTTAAGGGGGAAGTTTTTAAGAACTCGGACTTTTTTTTCAGGTATGTTTTTCTTTTTTTGGTTGTTTTTGAGGGAAAGAGGAAAATCTAGAAATATTCAAAGTACACGTCGTGTACTTTGATGTCGCATAAGGCCGTGTGATGGCCGTGTCCAGGCTACACAAACGGTGTGTAGGGGTGATGTGGAGGCCACTTAATGCGGTGTACGGAAAAGTCTAGTACACGTCGTGTACTCTAAAAATACACACCGTGTACTCTCTTTTTTTTATTAAATGGACCGGGGTCGCGCCTAAATGGCAGAAACGTCTTCTTCTCCAAGTTCTTCGACCGAGAGTGTTCTGTATGGTCGATAACATCCTTTGAGCACCCGAGCCTCTATCTCTTTGCCGAATCGACCGCCGTCGATTCTTGTTGGAACCGCAGCGGTAAGCTCTTCCTTCTTCTTGAATTTCATTCCATGATTTCCCCTCTTTCTCAAGATATCGTGGGTTGAACATTTTTTTTGTTTTCGTAGATCTACAACGTTCTAAGGAGAATCAAGCCTTGTGGTTCAATTATTTTGATCTCCTAGGATCTAGGTACGTGGTTTGTTGCCTTATGTTGAATGTCCTTGAGTTTTTGTGAAAAAGTGCCTGATTCTCATGTATCAGGTATCTCGGGTTTAGGTTTTGATCATGTTTTATTATATTCCTTAGATTTCTTGTATTCTTGAGGTTATTAGATGAATAATGATTTCTTGTTAGCATGTTTGAGGATCACCCCATGGGTATTTCCATTGTTTTTGTTGTTTACCATCGTTTGGCTTAGGTTGCCTGTGAGGCATAGATTGTTGCATTGATTTCCTGCCCTGATATAATTGATTGCATATATTGCTTTCTGTTTATATGCTTTTGATTCATTTTAGGTATTATCCAAGTAGGTTTTGAACTTACCAAGGGCTGCAGACATTCGATTATGCACGACTAGATTGCTCAGGACTGTGTGAACCTGGTGCGGTAGACTAATGAGGGAATTGACGATTAAGGGCTTCCCTAGAGAGTCTGTTATGAATTAGTGTCATTTGCATGACCTATAAGAATTGGATTTGTGCTTCCTAAGAGTTTCCTTAGTTACGTATTGAGACTATTGGGGGAATTAAACGTAAGTGCTTCCTCAAAGAGTCCATACCTATCTTTGCAAGACCAAGGGGGAATTGACGGTGAGTGCTTCCCAGAGTGTTTATGCCTTGGTATGATTACAATACTATAGGGGTCTACCAGTATGAGCCACCCAAAGAGTCAATTTGAATAGTTTTCGGTTGGTTGTGACGATTACACCAAGTAAAAGAACAAGCTTGTGTTTTTTACTGCTTGTAGTTTGGGTATTTTGCTGAGATGCCTGTTGTATTACTTGATATGCTTGGGAATATAGAGTTGTTGCTAGATTCATTGGGTAATAATTAAATGAATGAATTAAATTACTAAATAAATCTAAATGAATATTTGTATGATTGTTTAATGTTGTGTACTCATACTTCTCTACTGAATTTATTTCCTTTACTTTTGTTATATTTCTCACTAACAGTAGGGCACAGATCTTGTGGCAGTTCCCTACTGGGACTAGTCTCACAACCTGTTTGGGTCCTGCTTTTCGGCCCAAATAGGTTATATGGTTGGAGGTTTGGATAGGGATTATGGACCTTCTACTTCAGGTACATGACTGCAGGTTGGAGCTGGAGAGCATAGGACTGAGCCTAGGCTTGCGATGCTGCCGGAGTTGCTGTTTACTTTTTGTACTTTGATCTCAGTTGTATTTCAGCACGTTGTTGTGTTTTCTTCTTTCCTTAGATACTTGTACCTGCTGCATCATTATCGTCATTACTATATATTCATTGCTTCCGATTTTGAGTTTTAGTTATTGTATGTTGTTTACTACTTCATCTATTGACTATTATTTCCTTTCCCTTATATACCTTACCAAATGAGGGCATAGTTTCCCCAATGACTCACCAAGGCCCTCGCTACTAATCGGTAGCCTCTAGCATTTGGGGAAATGCACTTGAGGTCATGTGGAGAACTGGGTATGGGTCACCAGTTGATTGGCTCTGGATTCGGGTTGTTACAATCCATCCTTTGAATGACATGTCACCATACATGTGTACGTATGGCTTACCGTCTCCACGTCGTAGTGTAATTGTTATTCAATACATTATTATTTGGAAGGGTATAATAATGATGTGTAATTGATGTAAATAATAAATATAATATGATGATGATTCTGTATATATGACATACCATCCAATTATATATTATTTTAATATCAAGATAATGATATTGTTGCTCGTGCGTATGTACAGATGAGCGTCTCCATGAACACAATGAGATTCATTCCCCATCGTATCCATTCAAGACTGTTTTCATTAGATGATTAAAAATAATTTTTAAAGACTTAATATCGTTCTGAATATGAATAAGATATATCCTGTCCATAAAAAACATTACTTACGTAACAATGTATATAAATGAAAATTAATTATTTAACACCTGAAACGACGATAATACTAAGATATTATTAACAAAACAATGTTAAAAAATCATATATGATATCATGTTAATGTATATGATTATTTTATAATTTCAAAATAATTATTTCACCATTATACAGGAGTTTAAACTACCCTCGACCAATGGAAAGTACAAGGTAAAGGTTAATTTCACAATCTCTTCATTATCCGATGTTGTTTAAATGTAATTATCTACCGGGACCTCTTTATCATACACATCCATGTTTCTTAAAAATGATTTATACCCTTGTTTGACTTTTATATGTTGTTTATAAATGAATATTTCTGTCATTTTCCAAACAAGGTACTTTTTGACCTTTTTGACAAAATTAAGGTAAGAATGTTTTTTTTAAACTTATACGGTTGGTGTGGCTATTTTCTGCCATTATAACATCATCGAAGCTTCCCTTACAATCATATAAGAATATTTTCAAATATAAATGTTTTCTTTTATAATTATATGACTTTTAAATGATTTCAAAATAGAAATAGATATTTCTCTAAAAATGTTTTGATTTCATCTATGTCAACATCCTTTGTTGGATTTTAAGTTTGTTTGAAGTTGATTTATTATGATAAAAAACTTCCATATTATATTGAAGGTTTTGTGATATGTTTGATTGTGGATGTGTTATTTAATACCATTCATGGTTTATGGATAAATTATTGACATTTCCTATTCCAGTTTTAATATAAATGTTTATGTTATGTTTAAACCTTTTCATATGAGGAATGCATTGGACTTCGTAAGTGATGGGTGGAGCCCGCTATAGCTCCTCGATGCATCGGGAGGTCTCATGAGACAAACTAGTTTCTTGGCACAAGGCCTTGAAAAAATATTTTTTGTAGTCTTGGCACAAGGCCTTGACTATGTTGTTATGAAAGTCTGGCATTATGCATTCCATCATTATGAAAGTGGCTATTGATATTTCACGTGATTATTCAACTTGTAGAATATATATATGAGTAAGTAAATGGAATTATTTTGATTTATATTTTCCATATTATGATGAATTTTATATTGAAAAGGATTTTGTTTTAGTTCTATACATTTCCTTAAATTTTTATTCTTATTTATGAAAGTTTTCTCTATATTGTTATCCTTACTGAGCATCTAAGATCACCCCTTTCTATGTTTTATTTTTTCCAGGATGCAAAAAAGTATATTATGACTGAGTTACATGGATATTCTATGGGATCTTAGTGTTGTCTATGGAAACAATGTTGTTGTAGTTTTCCATTTTATGATGTAATGTAAACCTTATGAATGTATCTAGTACTTCCAAGGCTATTAAACTAATCGGTCTTTTGAGACTTTATTTTTTTTATCATGCTAATGTTATGTAATAATGCACCTACTTTGGGTAACTAGGGTTAGGGTGTTACAATTGGTATCAAAGGAAGTTTAGTACAAACCGTGGAAACTAGATTTAGATAAAATCTAATTAGAGCACATAGCCCTAAGATAGAATTTGAGGATTAGTATATAAGAACTTCCTAGAATTTTGGTATCGTAGAAATTTTGTGAGTTTTCCAGGAAATACATCTCTGTCTGGATACGAGTAGGTAGAGGCGGGTCTGGCATAGATGTACCTAGGGGTAAAACCCAAAAACACCGTTTTGAGCTAGACTCGAACGGGAACCAGTGCACGACAACGGGCCTTGTTGCACTCTTGGTTACGACACTACTGGGGGATATGCTTAGGATAATTCTCATTTTCTTTACAAAACATTATGAAGGGTTTATGAGTATATACTTACTCAATGAAAACATTTTTTATGATTAAGGATTATATCCATAAAATTCTCAATTTATATTATGTGTTTTACAAGTTTGGAATTATATATTTCAATTCATAAACTAATCTAGTTTATGACATTAATTAGAATTGAAACCTAGTGGAAGGAATGGAAATCGTATCAATGAACGCACTCTTTTTAGGGATTTCCCTCCTACTTAATATAATTATAGTGGATCTGGTGATGCAACTGATGCTGATCAGCTAATCACCATACTGGGACAACTCACTCAGGTTATGAATGATAACCTTACCCATATGGAGTACCCTGATATGCAACGTGGAAGATCAATGTTAGATTTCTTCATGAGGAAACAACCACAAACATTAAATGGTGTTAAAAATCTACTAGTATCTAAGAAATGGATAAATTCCTTAGAGAAAATATTCCATGCCTTGGGGAGTAGCGGAAGGGAAAAGGTTTTCATGGTATTTTACTGCCTCACTGGAGATGTTGATCAATGGTGGTCATTGATTCAAAACACAAAGATAGATGATAATGTATCAAATATGGAATAGAGGTAGTTTAAAGAAGTTTTCTTTGAAAAATAATTTCCCTATGACCATCGAGCATATATGGAAAGGCAATTTCTGAGTCTGAGGAAAAAGGAGGATGAGAATGTTGCAATGTATGAAGCTAACTTCACAAGGTTGGAGAGGCAGCTACAGATTATATACGTAACCCAAGAAGTAAGATTGATCATTTATTTGATGGTTTAAAACCATTTCTTTGTCGAGCATTAGTCTCACAATCCTTTTCGTCATACAAAGATATTTTCTCATTTGCTATCAGGACAGAAAAATAATTATCTATATTTTATGACATTAAATCAAAGCAAGAGAAGAAGAGCTCTGTTGAATGCTCTGGAAATGTAAATAAGGGGAAGAAGGGAAAAGTTGAATATCCATCCTATAGTAAATGTGGGAAGAAACACCCTGGTACTTTTTTGAAGGGAATGGGAGTCTGTTACAAGTGTGGTGAAAAAGACCACCAAGCTCGTGATTGCAAGGGGAAGAAAGAGGCTATCGATGTTGAATTCTAAAATTTTAGAGAAAGGGGGAATTGTGCAAATGAATTTTTTAAGCGTCAGGGGAACTTACCTTAGAAAAGGCCAAGGGATCAAGGCCAGGCTTATTTTATCACTACTGCTGAGGTTGAAGCTCCGAAAGATGTAGTGGCAGGTAATTTAATGGTTTCCTCATGTTTAGCCAATGATTTATTTGATTCTGGATCATCACATTATTTTGTATATTCCTAGTTTGCTAAAAAAAATAGATATTTTAAATTTGATTTACCAAGGGAGTTTTCAGTCAAAACTCCTAAGGTAAGTATCATTGCAATAATGTTTTGTGAATGAGTCCCCATTAGGGAATATAAATGTTATTTATCTGCTGATCTCATCATCATACCCATGATTGAATTTGATATAATCCTTGGAATGGATTGGATTTCGGACCATGATTCAAAAATTTATTGTAAGAAGGAGGTTACTATTTTTTATGATAATGATAAATAACACCTTATCTTTAGATCAGAATCGTCGCCACATAATTCTTATCCAGATCCACCCCCAGCAACTCTACTAAATTCTATTATTGGGGAGGTAGTTAATGAAATAACTATGGGTGATGAAAATAATGTTCAAATAAAGGATGTACCTACTGTGAAAGAATATGTTGATGTGTTTCCAAAAGATTTACATGGACATCCTCCAGAACGAGAAATTGAGTTTTCCATTGATTTAATTCCTAGATCAAGGCCCATATCAAAGACCCCTTATAGAATAGCCATTGTGGAATTAGTGGAACTTAAGAAAAAACTATAGGAATTTAGTAATAAGGTATTTATTTGCCTAAGTGTTTCTTTATGGGGAGCCCATGTTCTTTTTGTTAAGCAAAAAGATGGATCTATGAGGTTGTGCATTGACTATAGGGAGATCAATGCTATAAAATAAAGAACAAGTATCCCCTACCTCGTATTGATGATTTATTTTACCAACATCATGGAGCTCAATACTTTTAAAATATTTCCCTTCAATCTAGATATCATCAGTTGTGTGTGAATAAGGAAGACATTCTGAAAATAGCATTTTGAACCAGGTACGGGCATTACGAGTTTACAGTAATGCCTTTTGGATTGAGTAATGCACCCTGTCTTCATGGATATAATTAATAGAGTTTTCAAATAATATCTCGATGCCTTTTTAGTGGTATTTATTGATGATATCTTGGTATACTCAAAAATATACGAAGATCATGAAAATCACTTGCACATTATCCTGAAGACTCTTAGAAGACACGAATTATATGTGAAGCTTAGCAAGTGTGAATTCTGGCATCAGGAGATTTCTTTTATTGGCCATATTGTCTCTAATGATGGAATATATTTTGATACTTCTAAGACCATGTCAATCCAAGAATGGCCAAAACCGACGAGTATAATCGAGGTACGCAGTTTTATTGGTTTACCAGGTTATTATTGACGTTTCGTCCAGAATTTTTCCTGGTTGGCTAACCCATTAACAAAGATCACATGAAAAGGGGTTAAATTTGTTTGGAGAAAAGAGTGTGAAGAATGTTTTGAAGAATTGATGATAATATTATTCAATGATCTTATCTTGACTATACCATTGGGAAATTATGGGTTTGTTATTTATAGTGATGCTTCAAAGAAAAGACATGTTTGTGTCCTTATGCATAATGATAGGGTTATTGCCTATTCATCAAAACAGTTAAAACTTCATGATAAAAACTTTCCTACTAATGATCTTGAGTTAGAAGCTATAATTTTTTCTTTGAATATTTGGATACACTATCCCTATGGTGAAAAATGTGAGATATATACCGATCACAAGAGTTTGAAGTATATTTTATCACAGAAAGAACTCAACATGAGGCAAAGGATATGGATTGAACAACTCAAGGATTATGATTTCACTAGACACTACCACCTGGGGAAGGAAAATAATGTGGCAGATTCATTGAGTAGAAAGGATCATGGAGTTTTAAACAAGATGATAGTTGAAAAGGATCCTATATACATGGATATAGTAAAGATGAATATGGGAATCACCATTGAAGGTAAAACATCAATACTTTTTCAAATGGTTGCCAAACCATATTTACTAGAAAGGGTAAAGAGTTCTCAGACAGATGATAAAGAGTTTCAAAAGAATATTAAAGTTGTGAATGATGGGAGATTGAGTGACTTTGTGTTTGAACCCTGGAAGAACCTCTGTGAATCACCCCTGTGAATTGTTAGATGATGCTCATAGTTCTAATTTCTTTATACACCCTGGTAGCACTAAGATGTATAGAGATTTGAAGGAACATTTTTGGTGGGACAAAATGAAGAGGGAGATTGCTAATTTTGTGTCAATATTTATGGTTTGTCAATAAGTGAATGTTGGAAGGCAACATCCAGGAGGAGTCATGTAACCTCTTCCCATACCAGAGTGGAAATGAGATGATATCATGATGGACATTGTCATGGGGATACCAAATAATCCTAGAAGGAACGATGCAATAGGGGTCATTGTTGATCGTCTTACCAATTCAGCACATTTTCTTGCTATAAGGGAATATTTACCACTTGGAAGTTTAGAAAGACTATATATTAATGAAGTTGTAAGACTTAATGGAGTACCACTATCGATTTTTTATTGATCGTGATCTCTGTTTTACATAAAGATTCTAGAAAAGTCTTCAGAAAGCCCTGGATACTGAACTTCGTTTGAGCACTGCCTACCACCCCCAAACTGATGGACAATCAGAACGGACTATTCAAACCTTAGAATACATGTTGAGAACATGATCAATTCACTCACTACTAGAAAAATGACCTATACCCACGGTTCAAAACCGTGGGTATAGCCCCCAAAACCGTGGGTATAGGCTATACCCACGGTTTTTGGAACCATGGGCTGGAATGGCGTCGGTATAGGGGTCTCAACTTATACCCACGATTCTCCAAAACCATGGGTATAGGAGATTCAAAGGGTGGAACACCTGTTCTAGTGTGGCACACAACAAACCCACAGTTTTCAAACAGTGGGGTATTTTTTAAATTCAAAAATAGCGCAGTGGGGGGGACACGAACCCGCGCCTCACGCTGAGCCTCACGGGCACACCCAACCAAGGGACCAACCGACCTATTATTTTTAATTTTTATATTTAAATATATCTATGTATATATATTAATATGATTTATGTGGGAAATTTATATTCAAAAACGCGGGTAGAGGGATTCAAACCCACGCCACACGCAGAGCCTCACCAGCACGCGCCACCAAGGGACCAACTGACCTATGTTTTTTAATTGTAATATATAAATATATCTATGTATATACATTAATATTATTTGTGTGGGAAATTTAAATTCCAAAACGTGAGAAAAGGGATTTGAACCCATTACCTAGAACACCAGCGAAAATGGGTTTACCAACCGAGATAAATAATTTTTTAAAGTATATATTTATATTTATGTAAATATATTAATATAAACTGTGAAAAAATGTCTTCTAGCCAAATTTTTTTGTGTCTCGCCTAATTTTATTTCCCCGCCATAACGCGGGAAACCTATACCCATGGTTCTGAAGAACCGTGGGTATAGGTCTTTAAAAAAAATACCTACGGTTTTCAAGAACCGTCAGGATAGCTCTTCGAAAAATAACCTATACCCACGGTTTTCTCCAAAACTGTGGGTATAGGTCATAAAAGAAAACTATACCCACGGTTTTTGGCACAGCCTTGCGTATAGGTTCACATACTATCCTTATACCCAGGGTTATGGAAAACCGTGGGTATAGGGGTACCCTATACCCACGGTTTTTTGAAAAACTGTGAGTATAAACCTATTTTCCAGTAGTGAATTTCAATGTATGTGCGATCAATATTTACCTCTGGTAGAATTTTCCTATAACAATAGCTTCCACTGAAGTATTCAGATGGCACCATATGAAGCATTATACAGAAAGAGATGCCACACACCAACCTGTTGGGATGATGTTGGTGAAAGAAAACTCGAAGGTCCAGAACATGTAGAGGAAACGATAGAAAAGGTAAAGGTGATCCAAAACCACATCAAAGAAGTTCAAAGTAGGCATAAGATCTATACTGATAACCGAAAGAAGTATTTGTAATTTCATGTAGGAGATCATGTTTTCTTGAAGGTATCTCCATGGAAGGGTGTTAAACGTTTCGGTAAGAAGGGAAAATTGAGCCCTAGTTACATCGGACCTTTTCAAATTCTAGAACGAATTGGGGTTTTAGCTTACCATTTGGAAATGCCTCCAAGTCTCTCCAAAGTTAACAATGTGTTCTACGTATCACTATTGAGAAAATACATGCCTGACCTAATGCATGTACTCACCTATGATGAAATAGAACTGGAACCTGATCTATCTTATTGCGAAAAGTCTATCAAGGTTCTTGATACAAGAGAACAAGTGTTGAGAAACCGGATGACTCGTCTGGTAAAAGTTCTATGAACAACCTGTAAGATGGAAGAGGAAACGTGGGAACCCGAGGAACTTATGATGAAGAAACACCTAAGTCTTTTTACACAGTAATACTCTAGAAATTATGAGGACAAAATTATTTAAAGGACAGGAAAATGTAACACCCCAAGATTCCAGGGTATGCTTCTCTTTGAACAATACATTAGTGTGTGTTGTACGCAACTTCGAGTTCTAACACACCACAACAAATAAAACAAGCCATTATGAATAGTAATACCCACTTTTTGAAATTTTATAAATTTTATCTTTCAAAATGGACTTCATTTTTGGATTCAGATTATCAAAATTAGCTTAGGGTGAATTTTTGGTATTTTTCTAAAAACATTCAATTTTTGATGAATAGTGAAAAACACTCAGTTATAGTTTAAAATAAAATTTTTATTTAAATAATTATTTATTTTATTTAAATTTATTTTTGGTCTAAATAGATAAATAATACCAATATAATTTCAATCTAATTCATTGGAGTCAGTTTATAATAATTTTAGATATATAAAAATTTTATTAAACTTTTTACCGTCTTTTACACGCCTCCTAGGAGCATTTTAAAATTTACATAAAACATAATTTTACCACTTCTATGAGTTGAATTTAAAAAATATGAGAGACACGGTTGACATCCGTAAGTAAAATGGGGTTCAATAATATGAAAATAATTTTTGGTGAATAGTTACTTTTTACTTTTATTTACCACGGTTAAAAGTAAATAGGGTAATTAAGGGGAAAATGGTATTATTACTACCCTAACACATGCCCTAATTCTATTGGATAAGTTTGATTCGACCAAAAACAACCTTATGAATAAAACCTGATCCTTTAGGTCCACTTGGATTAAATTAGGACATTTATTATTATTTAATTCAAAGAAGAGTTAATAGTGTTAAATTAAAAGTTTAATAACTAAACCATTTTTAATATAGGGTTACACATAAGATAAATTAAACTATAAATATTAATTATAAAGATAAAAATATTTCCTACAAAAATGTATTTTATTTATAATTTATTGACATTAAATAATTAAATTTATTTATGACACAATGATGAGGCAGTAATTACCTAGTTAATGAAATATTATAATAATTGATATTATAAATATCTAAATAAATGTAATTTGAGACTTTTTCTGAATTCCAATAATTCTTTAGGTTAACATGAAATCTTAGGGTTTTTTATAATAATTTTTTTCGAATAAATAATGATGTTATTAATTTAGCAAAAACAAAATACCAAATAGTATCAAAATTCACATAAAAGAGTTTTTAAAACAAATATTATATTATTAATTGATATTCTATTCCAAAAAATATAATGTTTATCCAAAAGACTTATATAATCATATTTGTATCATTAATGAACCAGTTGGGGTTCTCTTGGAAGTTTATTGTATGTTTATTAACCATATAATATAAAAATACAAAGAGACATGGTAAATGTCAAACTATTTAACTAACAGTTAAATCTAAAATATAAAGTTAATATAGTGTCCCAAACCTATCTAAAATCTATTGGTTGGGTGGTTTTCAAACCCATACCCACCTTATCCTGTAAATAATTCATTTTGGAGCCATTAGAAACCGAAAATTATTTTATTATAAAATAATATTTCTAGCTTTTCCTAAGGTTCCCCTCACCCCTCTTATAAAAGGGTATTCCCCTTCTCTCTAATTCACACCTTCAAAGCCATTTGGCTCGGACAAACCCTTCTCAAATACCCTCTCAACTATACTCCCTTCATTCTAGAGGCCTTACTTTAGTCAGAAATCCAACCTGAGGAGCCCTTTTGATCAAATCAAAAGGAAGAACCCAAAGAAGAGGAAAATATTCCATCACCTCTTTCAAGTTCCTTTATTCTTCCACTTACTCTTTCTTTGTTGTTTCCATTCTAAAATAATAACTCCAGTATATTTTATATACTATAATTTTATTATAAATATGGTTCAACCATATTTGTTATTCTATCCATCCTTTGAATGACATGTCACCATACATGTGTATGTATGGCTTACCATCTCCACGTTGTGGTGTAATTGTTATTCAATACATTATTATTTGGACGGGTATAATAATGATGTGTAATTGATGTAAATAATAAATATAACATGATAATGATTCTGTATATATGATATAACATCCAATTATATATTATTTTAATATCAAAAGAATGATATTGTCTCTCGTGCGTACATATGGATTACAGTCTCCATGGATACGATGAGATTAATTCCCCATCATATCCATTCAAGAATAATTTTCATTAGATGATTAAAAATAATGTTTAAAAACTTAATATCATTCTGAATATGAATAAGATACATCCTATCCATCACAAAAATTACTTACATAACAAATCATATAAAGTAAAATGAATCTGTGAACACCTGAAACGATTATTATACTAAGATATTATTAACAAAGTAATGTTAAAAGATCATATATGATATCATATTAATGTATATGATTCTTGTGTAATTTAATAACAATTATTTCATCATTATAAATGAGGTTAACCTACCATTTACCAAGTAAAATTACAAGGTAAGGCTTAATTTCACAATCTCTTTATTATCCGAGGTTATTTATATGTAATTATTTACTGGGACCTCTTTATCATCCACATACATGTTTCTTACAAATTTATTTCAAAACATTCTTAATATTTTATAGACTATTGGTTAAATTCATTTATACCCTTGTTTGAATTTTATAATATGTTTATAAAGGAATATTTCCATTGTCTTTTAAACAAGGTACTTTGACCTTTTCGACAAAATTAAGGTAAGAATGGTTTTTAGCTTATACGGAGGGTGCAGCTATTTTCTTCCGTTATAACATCATAGAAGTTTCCCTTAAAATATTATGAAAATATTTTCAAATATAAATGTTTTATTTTATAATTACGTGACTTTTAAATGTTTTCAAATTAGAAATAGATATTTCTCTAAAAATGTTTTGATTTCACCTATGTGAACATCCATTGATGGATTTTAAGTTTGTTTGAAGTTGAGTTATTATGATACAAAACATCCATATTGTATTGAAGGTTTTGTGATATGTTTGACTATGTATGTGTTAATTCATACCATTCATGGTTTATGGATAAAGTATTGACATTTCATATGCCAGTTTTAATACGAATTTTTATGTTATGTTTAATCCTTTTCATAAGAGGAATGCATTGGACTTAGTAAGGGATGGGTGGAGCCCGATATAGCTCCTCGATGCATTGGTAGGTCTCATGAGACAAACTAGTTTCTTGGAAAAAGGCCTTGAGAAAATATTATTTGTAGTCTTGGCACAAGGCCTTGACTATGTGGTTAGGAAATTATGGCATTATTCATTCCATCATTATGAAAGTGGCTATTGATATTACATGTGATTATTAGACTAGTAGAATATTCATGTGAGTATGTAAATGGAATTATTTTGATTTATATTTTCTATATTATGATGAAGATTATGTTGAAAAGTCTTTTGTTTTAGTTCTATACATTGCCTTAAATGTTTACGCTTATTTATGAAAGTTTTTTCTATATTGTTATCATTACTGAGCATCTGAGCTCACCCCTTTCTATTTTATATTTTTTCCAGGATGAGTAAAAATATATTATTACTGACCTACAGGGATAGTCTATGGGATCTTAGTGTTGTCTATGAAACAATGTTGTTGTAGTTTTCCATTTTATGATGTAATGTAAACCTTATGAATGTATCTAGTACTTACAAAGGTACTAAACTAATATGTATCTTAAGAATTTATCTTTTGTGATCATGCCAATGTTATGTAATAATACACCGACTCTAGGTAACTAGGGTCGGGGCATTACAAATTTTTAATTAAAATCATCATTTATTTGAAAATTATCAATTTTAAAATTATAACTGATTTTATGGCATTTTAAAATATTAACTAAGGTCTCATAAAATAATATTATAATCATAAGACAAAAAATATTAATTTATAAATCTATTTTATGAAAATATATTTTCTAAAATTAATATGTTGATTATAAAATTATAAATAAACATTTATGTCTCACAAAAATACCCATACTTAATTAATTATTTTAAAAAAAATTATTTACTTATTCCATGATATAAATATACCATATTTTCATTAATAAGATACATATATTTTATTTATAATTTAATTGGAGAGGTTATTTTTCTAATGGACACATTACTATTCCTAATGGTTACATTATTATTCCAAAGGTCACATTACTATTCATCAAAAATGAACTTACCAGAAAAATTTCAAAAATTTAACCAAAATAAATTTTGATATTATTCTTTCAAAACTAATGTTTATTTTTAAAAATATAGTTTATAAAAGGATTAAAATTTATATTTAACACAAGTTCACCATTAAAAGGTGGTAAAACTATGTTTAGAGAAATATAGCGTTTTTATGTGCAAAATTGGATTTATTGTTATCTTATGTCTCTAAAAATATTTTGGATGAATGTAAAAGTATTTTATGAATATATAATATATAAATTTCATTAATATTTTTTAAAAATATTGTTTAATTTAATTTATTAATATAAAATTTTATTTTTTTCTTAATTTTTTTTTATAAAAATACATCTTTTATGTCCAATTTGTCCTCATTTCTAATTAATTGGTAACCAATGAATCAAATTTATAAACATGTGTAATCTATATTTTCATTATTTACTTAATTTCATTTATTCACTCTATTCCCAATATCTAGGAGATAACTATAAAAATTAAATAATAATATTTAATCATTTTTATGCTCATAAGCTATTGAAGAAATTAAATTTAAAAAAAATCATACTGTAAAATCTTGGGGTCTTACAATATCCCCTCATTCAATAAATTGAATCCTCATAATTAGAAATTATTCTTAAAAATCATAGGTTGATACTTGAAAATTATTTTATGGGAAACCCACATTTGAAATAGGGTTAATAAAATATCCTCTTAATAAGGGGGAAAAGGGGAAAGTGGAGGTCCCCACAAAACTAAGATTTCGAGAAGAAAATCATTAGTGGAAAGAGATAACATGTATATAAAATAGGAATAAAACAATCATTTTCTGATGTGGAGTGATATAAAATATGTTCATTATAAATTTAACCATCCCAAAAACCTAAATATGTGATCGAATAAAATACCATTGATTTCTTATAAAGAAAAGTAAATGGATAACATTTTTGTTCCAAAATATTTTTCCTAAATTTGAGGGATCCTTTTAATATTTCTATAAGAACTTGAGAAAATAAACATACTTTATTACATTCCTTGTAATAATAACGATCTCGTCCTTGGTTTGTGCTTCAATCTATTTTTACTCTATCCCATACACCTATAAATTAATGAACAAGATGAATATTTCACACTTGAAGCACTTATAATGAATCATATGGTCCTTAAGTCATTCCTTTTGCTTTTAAATTTTTATTGAATCCAATAAGGTTAGAATATGTTATCAATAAATAATAATTTTCTAAAGTTTAACTTGATCAATACCATAGGTTTATAATCTTTAGACTCATCTAAAACATTTCTATCCACATTCAACAAAAAAAATTGAAGGACGCTAAATTTAAAAAATCAACTTAACATAAAATTCTACAAATAATGTAGATCTTAATCCCACATTTCAAATATATTAATACCTTAATATCATTTAAAAATTATGAAACATGTATTCTTCTAAGATTAAAATCTCAGGTTGTCCTTAAATCCAATCATTAAACAATTCCAACACAACATAAAATGTCGAATCACTAAAAACATTCATGGTCACCATATTATCTTATAAACATCTATTTAATATTATCTAAACATAAAGAACATATTTAGGGTTACCTTTCCCAATATATGGTTATTCAAGAATATCAACCTATAACATAATCACTTCTCTAGATTACAGGTGTTATTCATCACATGATTCAAATTTCTTAAATAATATGTGCAACAGTAAAATCATTATATATATCATTATTCTTATAACAAAATTATAATTGATAAAATAATAAAATAACATAATTTTTGAATCCAAACAAAATCATATTAATCATTAATCTCCATCTATGTTTGTATCATAAGCTTTATCATGATCCATTATCCTCTTTTCTGTATATTCTTTTTATGCTTAAGACATTGATTTTCATAGTGTATCATCTCTTTGAAGTTGAATCACTAGACACTAGAATATTCTTTCCTTTACTTACAATCATGATCATGGTGTCCTTTTTCTTCACACATGAATAAAACAATTTCTCCTATTAAGAATATACTAAGTTTTTTCCATCCATAATTATCACATGTGGGAAAATAATTCTTTACCTTTTTCCCTTTATCTATTTTTTCATAGATTTACTCTTATTATCTATATTCCTTTTGAATCAATAAGACTTAGATAATTATTTATATATCTTTTTAGAACATGATATTGTTTCCTCATATGATGAGAATATTTGGGATACTACTTCCCTTCAAAATACTTGATTAAACCAATCGAAAAAATGATCATTCTTACTCTTTGGATTATGTTCATTGAATGTAGATCCCATTTCTTCTTCTAGGATCCATTTCTAAATAATAGAATACACTAAATTAGATCATAATATTATGAAACATAATGTATAATTCCAAAACTATTTAAATACTTAATATAAATTGAAATTTTTACCCACAACTAATCTCATAATCATCAACATAGTTTATTTGGTGAGATATTTACTATTAAACCCTACATAATGGTTTATAAATAATATGTGAATTATCCTAAGAATATCCCCTATGAGTGTCAAACCAGGTGAGTAGTAAGGCCTATGGTTATGTACCGAGTTATGTTGAGTCAGGCCCTATGCACCTTGTTGGAGTTGTTACCCCTAGGTACATCTGTTATAGAACCACTTCTTCTTATAGTATCCACACAGGGATTATTTCTAGGAAGACCCACATAATGCCTACCTTACCAAAATTATAGGATGTTATTCTATGCTTATCCTCAAAGTATATCTTAGGGTTATGTTACCTAATCTATTTTTCCAAAATATAGTTTCCAAGGTTTCCACTAAACTTGATCTGATGCCAACTATAAAGACATGGACCCTAGAAGCCCAGAGCTGGGGGTATACTTTATTACATTATCATAGATGCACGAATCGAATCCTAAAGGATTAGTCAGTTTATAAGTTTTGGAATCCATATTAAATACATGAACTTTACATAACATTTTAAAACATAAAATACAATAAATATAATCCTTTGATAACACCATAGTTCTCCTAGATTAACTCTATATATCAGTCATAATATATATCTTATCATCCTAGGAAAAAAAAAATATAAGAAAGCGGTGAGCTCAAGTTATCAATAAGGGTAAATAATATAGTAGAAGCTTTCAAAAATAAATATAACAACAAGGAAAAGTTAATAAATAAAAACAATCCGTTAAAACAATATCCTAAGCATAATGTGGAAGGAATTAAATAGGAATAAATAATGTCATATAAATAATAACATGAGAATGAAACTTAACCATGGAAATTCTACTAGTTTAATAATCATGTGGTTTATTAATTATTAATATCATAATGCGGAAATTCATAATTCCAGACATCATAAAAATACCATCAAGGACTTGGAAAATAATTATATAAAAATGGGTAAGGCCCCATCCAAAACCTGGTCTAGTTTGTCACATGGGACCTATTGATGCATCGAGGGGCCATAGCTGGCTCTGCTCGTCACTTACTAAGTCCAATACATTCCCCATATATCGAATAACCTATTTTAAAAAAAATCTTTAAATAAAAGTGTCTCATGCCACTTTTTAATGTTTTAATCGTAACCATAGCTGAAAATACTCTAATAAAATCATTGATAAATTCTTGAGAAATACCCTTTTACATTGTAAAGAAGAGTTATTTTTGAAAATCATTTGTACTTGTCATAAAATATTATTTTAAATAATAATATACTATAAAATAAAAGTTAATGATGATAAAATTGTTTTTTATGAATAAATTATTTCCAAATAATGTGAAAACATGTAAAAATTATTTTTAAGATACTTTAGAAATAGGACACTTCAGTGGGGTTTAAGGGAAAATATAAAAGAGTCTAAAACAAAAAAGGCATAATTTTTTGTATAAAACTAGGAATGAAAAAGATTGTTTTTCATGAAAAAAACTATTTTAAAAAAATAATGGTTTATTAAAACAAATTATGGATGCAACTTGAAAATGGGTAAGAAATTGGGAAGTTCCCTTTAATCAAGCTTGTTTAACAGGAATAATTGAAAAGTGATCCATATAAATAATTTATGTCCCCATAAAATAAATATGAAATGATCTTGATACAGGAGTTTGGAACATAAAAATAGAATGTATAATAAGTATATAAAAAGGAATAATACTTACATTGGGGTAAATAGAGATGTGGCATAACCGAAATAGAAAATAGAGGTTTGGGGAGAATCCCTTACCACTTTGAAAATAGTCAAACTGATTTCCCCATAAAATTAATAATCATTAAATGAAACATTTAATACCATAAGTATAAATATATTCATGATATTGTAAATAAATGTTCAGTATACATACACCACACACAATAAATAGTTGTGAATAAGGCTTATCTCATAGAAATAAAGGTGAGTTGAGAAAACATTTACCATATGTATGAATGTGTTCTGCACTTAATATTAATGTCCAGAATAGTCATTTCAAATCCATTAATTTATTAATTCATAACCTTTTCTATATTTATTTGATTTATTATTAGTTTATTAAGTTCATTTATAGCCAATTTTATGAGTTATAAAATACAATTTTATCATTCAGGAGTATTCATTTCATTAGTGTTCGTGATCGGTTTACTTGTACATATGTGTGGAAAATCATTTGAAATGAGAATAGATGTAAATAATTGAAATTATATGTTATTAATGAACTTATAGAATATAAAATGGTTATATATTTCATTCATTTATATGGTATGATGATGAATTGTTAGATAAAATGTTAGTGATAACTATATAAATTATTTTTGTAGTTTTTTTATCCTCACGCTCTAGTTTTTAGTTATGAATTAATATTACGTACATATACTAGTCACATAACATTAAATAAGTATTATTAAACATATTAATATCTTTTTTTAACCATAAAAATGGTTTTATGACCATCCTTGAAGGTGGAATTGAAATATGAGAATGCATCATCCACAAAGGTGGTAAATCAACACATCACGGATGATGCTTTCAATTTTGGAATAGAAAGGGGAAGAGGAGAAGAGACATGATGGTGTATTTTGCATATACATAATAAAATTATAGTATATATAATATAATTGAGTTATCATTAATTTTTTAACAGAGTATTTGAGTGAAGGATAATAAAAGAAAAAAATAAAAGAAAATGAAAGAGAGGGGTTAAGGGTTTTACCTCTTGAATTATTCTCTTTGAGAACCTCTTTAAGGGGATTGGGATTGGTATTTTGGTGATAAAAAAAGGATCTTTGATGTGGTGAAGAGACTTGGTAAAAGTTTTGGTATGTAATTATAAAATTTTCAAGGCCTAGTATTTTTGAGAAGAAGAGGTGGTGATGGTGGTATTTATAGTGGAGGAGAGGAGTGTTTTCTCATTATTTTATTCATTAGTTTATTATTTTTCCTTATGACTTTGAGTAGTTTGATAATTATAACTAAATATTTTAAAATAATTAAGGGGATTCATAGATTATTTTTATTACAACATCAGTGACTCGAGGAATATTTTATTTAACTTATAATGTATTTATATCGTAAATTAATGTATTATACTATTCACTAGAAATTCATGTTTTTTTTATAAAAATCCCAAAACATTAACCCTAATAATTTTTAAACATGTAAAATTAAAAAATGGAATCCATTTTTTGAAAATAAATTTCTAAATATGATAAATTTAATTTTCAATTAAAATCATCATTTATTCAAAAAATACCAATTTTAAAATTATAACTAATTTTATGAAACATTAAAATATTAACTAAGGTATCAGAAAATTATTTATAATAGTAAAACAAATAACTAATTTATGAATATATATTATGAAAATATATTTTTTTTAAATTAATATATTGATTATAAAACTCTAAATAAACATTTAAGTTTCACAAAAATAAAAATACTTAATTTATCATTTTTTAAAAATTTATTTACTTATTCCATGATATAAATATTCCATATTTTCATTTATAAGACACATAAATTTTATTTATACTTAAATAGGTGAATTCATTATTTTAATTTCCATAATATTATTTCTAATGGTTATATTATTATACCAAAGGTCACTTTACTATTCATCAAAAATGAAACATATCATAAAAATACCAAAAATTAACCAAAATACATTTTCATGTTA
The DNA here is from genome assembly GCA_963277665.1 of Viscum album. Classification (NCBI taxonomy): domain Eukaryota; kingdom Viridiplantae; phylum Streptophyta; class Magnoliopsida; order Santalales; family Viscaceae; genus Viscum; species Viscum album. The sequence continues at coordinate 831,516,253 of OY728157.1, read as the reverse complement.
TGATTTCAAAACTAATGTTTATTTTATCAAATATATTTTATAAAAGTGTTAAAATTTATATTTAAAACAAGTTCTCTATTAAAAGTTGGTAAACTACATTTAGAAAAATATAACCTTTTATGTGTAAAATTGGATTTATTCTTATCTTGCATATCTAAAAATATTTTGGATGAATGTAAAAAAATGATTGGATATATAATATAAAAAGATAATTAATATAATTTAGATATATTTTTTAATATAATTAATTAAAATAAAATTTCATTTTGGGCATAAAAATAGTTTTTATAAAAATATATCCTTTATGTTCAATTGGTTTTCATTTCTAATTAATTGATAATCGATGAATTAATTTTATAAACATTTTTAATAAATATTTTCATAATTTACTTAATATCATTCATTCCTGTCATTCCCAACATCTAGGATATAACTATAACAATTAAATAATAATATTTGATCATTTTTTTAGCTCATAATCTATCGAAGAAGTTAATTTTTTTTAAATGCATACTGTAAAATCTTTGGTTGTTACATTATATCCCGGTTATTTATTACTTCTACACTTTAATTATTTACTAATATGGATGGTTTTTTATTGTTTTTGTTGTTTATTTACTATTATAAGAGAGAATATTCTCCCCATATATACACCCTAGGCCCTCACTATAAGTCAAAAACCTCTAGTGTATGGGTAGGCACACTTGAGGCCTTGTCGCCAATCAGTTCGGCTTATTTTTATACAGTGATCTTGGTTGGGATGTGACATGAAGGACATTTTCACCTATGTTCCACATTTTCAAAAGAATAAAATCACTTTATGGTATTTTATACCCTCTTGATGGTTATGATAAATTTACAAACATTTACTTCCCTTTATCTTTCATGTTCACTATCCCAATTTTGGATCATTAAGCTTTAAAACCAAATCCATTTTTATATATATAGTTGGGTTTTTGATCATTTAGTAACTTATAAAAATTCAGTATGCCTCTTTCAACCCTTTATTTTAACTCTTTATCTAAAAATGTTTCAAATTGAAAAAAATAGAGCCACCTATTTTTATTTTAGTGTTTAATTTATTTCTTAACATCATTGTCACTTCTTCAAGTGATTTAATCTTATTTTCTCTCTCTTTGATATAATAATTAATGTCATTTATCACCATATACTGTAATTTAATTTCCAACTTTATATCCACATATTCTTTAAATTTTTCTTCATTATCAACATGATCCTCCAAAACCTTCCTTAATTAACGGCTTTTAGCTTTGATTTTTTCAATACACTATGTTGATTTCTTCAAAAGTCCACCAATATTTCTATTTTTCATCTATATAATACAAAAAAACCTCAAGAGAACCTATAAGTTTAAACTTTATAATATTAACACCTTCTAGTTGATTTTATCCATTGATCTTAGATTGATCTTTCTTAATCATCACTATCATAACATCCTTTAAATATAATTTGATTTTGGAATTGCATTCTATGAATTAAATTTGATCATCTTCTTCTCCTTACTCACTATTCTCTTCCAATAAAACCTATTTCTATATTTCTTTCAAACTTTAATAATTTTTCATTGTGGAAACTTACTTTTCTATGTTTTATTTAAGATAAACAACTTCATTTTCCTACCTCTATAGAGATTATATAGTGATATGTCTGACATTTAAACATTAAAATAAATCTAATGTTAACTTATCCTCAAATATTTTTTTACTTCGCTTGAATTTTCTTTCAATAAGGCCTTGGAAATCATTTAAATAATCTTACTCATCTCCAATTTAATGAATATTAATCTTATACATTGATTTAAATCCCATATCCTTATATAAATGAATCATAAATTCTTTTTTATTCATACACTTATCATATGTAACCAAGTTTTTTTGTATATCATCATGAGAAATCATTACAAGATTCCTCTCTCCAAGAGATAACACCTTTTGATTATTGAAAGGTGTTAATATCATCAATGTTTTCTTCAATATATCTATATCCTTGATTACATAACTAGGACCATTAATTTATTTAATAATCTTAATGTTATGGTTGATAAATTTCTCTTTTTTCTCATTCAGATTCATATTCAAGTCCTTTAATTTATTATAAAACACTAAAAAATTTGAAACTTTTAACTTGTTATCCCCTTTATATATATTAGAAAATGCATAATATATTTTCATTGTGGATTTTAAATCATTAATTTCATGTAAATATAATCTAAAAGGCATTGAATATGGTATTTTTTTCCTTTTAAATAATATTAATCAACTTTCTATATGTATCAATTAACGAAAAGACTTTTGTATTATTGATATACATCCTATTTATGGCGATGGAAAAAACATCAAACTCAAGAAAAATTATATGCTATCATATTTATTTCTTCTAAATATAGTAATTTAATCCATAATAAAATTTAATTATATTTAATTTTATAGTTTTCTCAATCTCAATAATTGTCTACGTACAGATTTACCCAGAATAACATTGTGGGACTAACACTAATTGATGAAACCAAAGTTCTCAATCACATCCAAAATGGTTGTATAATTATGGTGTGATATTGTTCTTCCCTTCTACAAATGGATCTTGTTATTTTATTAATAAAATTATATAAACATATTTCAATCAATAAAAAATCCATAGAATCCATGAATATAAAATAAATACGTGGACATAGAGATTTTACTTGGTTGGACACTAAGGGATACATACCATGATCACAAATTGATGATGTGTTAATGTAATAAATGAAACCGTAATAACTATTATGATTAAAAGATTTTATTAAAGACTGAATATCAATCCAAGCATTATTATAGTATCCTATTTCTCTACACACTACTTCATAACTAGGTATATAAGAAACATGAAACCAAATTCTATTCACAATGAATTCCAAAATAATATTTGTCACCAATTATCAAGGGTGTATCTTTTGTACATCAATGTATACAAAATTATATCTTCATGAATATTATTCAGAGACTATTATTCCCCTGTATTATTATTATATATTAAAAAAATTATCCCCTCTTATTGAAAAACTATATCTCTAAATGCCTCTAAATGTTATTTTGAAATATCACCAATTCAAATATTTAAATTCATCTTCCTTATAATAGCATGATCCAATTCATTATTGTTCCTTAAATTAAATTATTATAAGAGAATTAAAGTACCAAATGAAATTTTATTTTCTTCTATAATTTTAAACATCATGAATCTAAAATATTTTTTCAAATCACTAAAGAGAATGGTGTGGCTAACACCATTATGTGTTAGTCTTATTCCAACATGTACCCTAACTCTGAGAACTAAGGTGTCCAAATTTTAAATTATAAAAATTTCAATCCATTTTAGTTCTCAAAAAAATAATATACCACACCATTGTGAAATGGTGTACTGTAAATCACATCATAAACCATGTACTTTCATATCTAGGAAAAAAGCATCTCTACGACTAGCGCTTCAATATGTTGTTCCATTTTTTTTAATCAAAAATTCATGTGTATCACACCAATTTTATACCTCATTATAGAAGATGTGGATTTTTTAGACCCCCAAATCATTCCCTAGGAAATAGGCCAAACTTGTCACGACCTATCCCAGTCGAGCCCGCGCCGTGACTCCCCAAGCTCGCTTCGAATAGGCCAGGGGCTAGTGACTAGCACTGAGTAGGCATATTACTAACCAAGGGGGAATTTCCTAAGTACATGTACACACACACACATATCCAAGCCCACAAATACTAAAATGTAAAAACACTAAGGTAAAAAATGCATGTATACAACTAAACCGAACCAACAGAGTATGATGGATGGTAAAGTACTGAATGTAAACTGGGCCAGAATACAAGCACACCAAAACAAAAGTCTGAAAACTTCAAAGTCCAACCTGTAAACAAAAAAGGTACTGGGATTGTCGCTCGTATCCATGGGAATTCCTCGGCCTATAGGGAACTCAGAAAGCTCGTTCCTTTCCTGGTCCGCCCTGGACTCTGTCAAAAGGCCGCTCGTCTGCACAAGGCACGACATGTGCAGGAAAAGCCCGTGCAGGGGTGAGTATAATAATACTCAGTAGAGGACCCCAAAAACCACAAAGCAGTACAAAAAGTAAAGGTACAGTCAGCTATGCACAGTATATGTCTACAGAACATATAGCACAAACCAGATATGCTCAAAACCCAGACTTGTAGTCTAGAGACAAGTCACACAACCACATACCCCCAGCTAGGGGTTTAGTTCAAAGATTCCACGAAGCACTCATTCTAGGAGAACATGCTCCATGAGTCTTATAGCTATGATGATGTCCGTCCGAGAAATACTATTCTTCGGGAAGCGTCACGAGTGGTAGTTACACTCATTATCGGAGACACACTCTTGAGTGAGAAGGTTACGGTAGATAAATGCACTCATTACGGGAGACACACTCTTGAGTGGAAAAGATCACAATACATAGATGAGGATCACTACCAGGTCCAGGGAGGATACCACGAATCATCCGGAATTCACCTGTTAGGTAGAGGATCGATGCCCGGTGGAGTTGGTCACATCGATGCCAGACTCTACCTAGGGTCAAGAATGGATAGAGGATCTCAATCTAGGCCTCTCGGATGGATGCTTGACTCTTTCATAGAAAGTCTTGCTGAAGGTATCACACTTATGTAAAAGGATCCGATGCCTGACCTTCAGAGGAACGAGAAGAAGGGGCACTAACCCAAACAAAAGATGTCCAAGATGCGGTGAACAAGAGGACCATGCCATTTTCCAAAAAGTACACAGCGTGTAGAAAATTTACACGCCGTATTGTCTGACCCTGGGTACTGCCCATGTACAATGGCCCGTGTCAAAAGGTCATTCATGTATAAAAACTGAGTACAAGGAATTTAGTACTGTGTACACATCGTGTCTGAGTGACTGGGGTTTGCTCTGTGTACGCTAGCCATGTGTCCGTACACGGTCATCAACCCGTGTACTCCAACTCGTGTAATCGGTACACGGGCTGGCCCACGTTACTGGCCTCGCCTGGCCGTGTGATGTAGTACATGGTCATGTAATCCATCTCGTGTCCATGTACCCCCTGGATACAAGTCGAGTTCTGCATAGCTGCCTCTTTCATGTTGTACATGTCTTGTCGCCTGAAGCCGTGTAGTCCAACCTGTGTCGGTGTACTTCCCAAAATACATGTCGAGATTCAGGGAAAGTCTAACACATCGTGTGACCAGGGTCACACGCCATGTGATTCTTCTCTAACCCTCGAAACCCTATCCACCACTACCAGTACTACACAGTGTGTTCTTTGGAGGTACACGCCATGTATTCTGGAAATTTCCAGAAACAGCACTCTTTGCCAGCTTGCCTTCTGAGCTACCTCGTTCATCGATCTGGCTATCTGATTGCCACGAAACTCCCATGTTTTGGTTACCTTAACACCACGAAGCCACTTTCAGTGTTTTTGGACCTCCTATTGGATCTTAAAACATTTTTTGATCTTCCTGCGCAAAGAACGCCCAAAGAACGACCCTTCCCGATCCGTTCTGATTCGTCGTCCGCCATCGTCATTGCACCTCCGCAAGGTCATGGTGGTGTCGATTATTTAATTTTGGATCATTACATCTTAGAACAGATTATCAATAATCCATTGTTCATTTCCACTCAAAGAACGCGAATAACACACAAGAAGAAATAGGGTGAAGGAAAACCAATCAAACAAAAAGACGAACGAACCTCTGCCATTATTCGTCACGGCGTTGATCTTCTCCCGTTAATATGATTAAACGAGGAAGAATAAAACAAAAATAGTTCAACATGGATCAATTCCCCAAATCATCCTGATAATACCCTCTCGCAAGAGCGAATGAATCCGCATATCAACTTGTTCGTGGTTGATCCGTGTTCGTCGTTTAAAATCAAAAAATGGGGAAAATAATTCAAATAAAAAACCCCAACCTCAAACTTGGATCAATTTCCGATGAGTAGGTTGTAATACCATTGTCGTCGATATCCTCCAACCTTTTTGGCATAGTGATTCCTAGCTTCGATCTGTCGTCGTTTGTCGCTAAGAGTTTTCTCCAGTGTTTCTCTCAATTGTCGCTCATGAGGAATATTCGATTATCCAAATAAAAAGGGAAACTTATTTGAAATCCCAATACATTGTGGTATTAATGTTTCATATTTGTTGTTTCTGTGTCATTATGACACATCATTAATTAAAGAAATTGATGCCCCATCGCCATGCTGCAGCAGATGTTTCCATAAAAGAAATAAAATAAACTTGCGAATTTATTTTATTTTATTTTACATAAAACGTCCAAAAATTAAATTCTTCCCTCGACCCGCGCCAGTCGAGGTTAGGATCATTCTTAGGTAAATTCGTCACCCTGGATGCAACTGTGCCCTCATATTTTTAATCCAGGCTTTCGTTTTAAAACTACCCAAACCACGCACAAGTGCCGACTCACTTAACTTAAAAAAGTTCAAACCACCATTCCAGTCTCACTAGGCCTCGGAATGATGTGTCGTTTTTGCACCCAGTCTCGAAATAATTCCATATAATATCTAACAATAATACATAGCAAATCAAAGACATTAAATTCTCCCCACCTTGGAGCTTTATGTCCCCGACAATCCAAAACAAGACTACCCAAAAAGATGAGGGTACTCGGTATGGATCTGAGCCTCCTACTCACATGTCCTCTCCTATAGATTCCTATGCTGCCAACGAACGCGTACAAAGGGAATAATTCACCCATGAAGGATCCTCTCCTACTGATCCTCAATCTCCATCAGGTACTTGGCAATGGTAACTCCATCCTCGATGTCCAGCTCTCCCCAGCCGATGACGTCTGATGGGTAATGCACGTATCTCCTCAGCTGTGACACGTAGAAGACATCATGTACTCGATGCAACTGTGACAGTAGAGCTAGGAGGTACACCACTTTGCCAACTTTGAACATTATCTATAAAGGTCTGATGAACCTCAGTTATAGCTTGCCACCCCGATCCAATCTCTATAACCCTTATTGATGTGAGACTCGAAGAAAAACGTGTTCTCCCTCTTCGAACTCTCGAGGTCTCTGTCGTCTGTTAGCATAAGACTTATGCCAGCTCTATGCAGTCTTCATCCACTCCCGAATGACCTGCAAATTCTCGGTGGTAGCTCACATCAACTCCAAACCCATGAGTGTTGACTCTCCGGGGTTGGTCCAGCAAAGCGGTGACTGGAAGGGTATCTTATAAAAGGCCTCTAACGGTGTCATACGAATGGTGGAGTGGTAGCTATTGTTGTACACAAACTCCACCAGTGGTAGGTGGTCCTCCCAACTGCAACCAAAGTCCAAGACACAGGCTTGCAACAAATCCTATAGAACCTGAATGGTCCTCTCCATCTAACCATCTGTCTGGGGATGAAACATTGTGCTCAAGTGTAGATGAGTCCCAAAAGCATCCTACAATCCCTTCCACAGTCGGGATGTGAAATGTGTGTCTCGTTCCGAGACTATTGTCAGGGGGACTCCATGAATATGAACTATATCGTGCATGTAGAGGCATCCCAAGATCTCTATGGAACTCTACTCCCTGATAGCTAGGAAGTGGGCTGACTTGGTGAGTCGATCAACAATCACCCAAATGGAATCCTGCCCCTTAGATGTCTGTGGTGAGCCTGTGACGAATTCCATAGATATTCCATCCCACTTACACTCTGTAACTTCCAGGGGGTGAGCTAATCCTGCAAGAACCTGGTGGCCGGCCTTCACCTGCTGGCATGTAAGGCATCAATAAACGAACTCTGCAACTGCCTTCTTCATGCCTAACCACCAGAACTATCGTCGGAGATCCCAGTACATCTTTTCCACTCCAGGATCTACCACCAAGGGGGATGTATGAAACTCCATCAGGACCTCCTCCTGCAATGACACTGGTACAACAGTGTTTCCTCAGAAAATAAGTACGTTCTCCCCACCTTGTGAATATCCATCAGGATAATATCGTATGGATAACTGAGCATGTAAAGCCATGCAGTCGACATCTCCTAGTTGCGCCTCCCTAACCCACTGTAAGAGTGGAGGGGAGACAACCATCGACTATAGGTAGGATGAATTATCTCAATACATGAAGGATAATTGCAATGCGGCTAACTGCTTTGTTTCCTCACTCAACAGTTGTGAGCTCGACCTTCAGCTAAGAGTATCTTCCACCTTGTTCCCCTTCCCAAGAGTATAGATGATCTCAAAATCATAATCCTGGAGGAACTCTAGACAACGCCTCTGCCTCAGAATCAGATCCATCTGTGAGAAGATGTAATTGAGGCTCTTGTGGTCAGAGTATATGATAAACCTCTCTCCCATAAGTTATTGTAACTATATCTTCAATGCGAAGACTACCACAACCAACTTGAGATCATGGGTTGCATAGTTCTGATCATGAGGGCTAAGTTGGTGCAAACCATAAACAATCACTGCCTGCCTTTGCATCAGGACACAGCCGAGCCCGGTCCATGATGTGTCACAGAAAACTATGTACTTTACACCCTCCTCCAGAAATCTCAGAACATATATCACAAACTAGATATACTCAAAACCCAGACCTGTAGTCTAGAGACAAGTCCCACAACTGCATACCCCCATCTAGGGGTTCAGTTTTAAGATTCGATGAAGCACTCATTCCAGGAGAACACGCTCCATGATTCTTATAGCTCTGATGACGTCCGTCCAAGAAGTACTATTCATCGGGAAGCGTCACGAGAGGTAGTTACACTCATTACAGGAAACACACTCCTGAGTGAGAAGGTTACGGTAGATAGATTCACTCATTATGGGAGACACACTCCAGAGTGGGAAATATCATGATACACAGATGAGGATCACTATCAGGGCCATGGAGGATACCACGACTCATCCAGCATTCACCTATTAGGTAGAGGATCGACGCCTAGTGGAGTTGGTCACGCGGATGCCGGACTCTACCTAGGGTCAAGAATGGATAGAGGATCTCGATCCGAGCCTCTCAGATGAATGCCTAAATCTTTCACAGAATTTCCTGCTGAAGGAATCATACTCCTATAAAAGGAAATGATGCTCGACCTTCTAGGGAATGAGAATAAGGGGCACTAACCCAAAAAAAATATTTCCAAGATGCAGTGAACAAGATGACCATGTCATTTTCCAAAAATTACACAACGTAAGGAAAAGTTACACGCCATGTTTTCTAGCCTCGGGTACTGCCCGTTTACAATGGAACATGTCGTAAGGCTAGTCGTGTAGAAACACTGAGTACACGGCATGTAGTACGGTGTACATGTCGTGTCCGAGTGACTGGGGTTAACTCCGTGTACGCTAGCTATGTTCCCGTACACAGTCATTAACCCATGTACTCCAAGTCGTGTAATCGGTACACTGGGTGTCCATAGTTACTAGCATCACCTGGCTGTTTGATGGAGTACATGGTCGTGTACTCCATCCCATGTCTATGTACCCCCTAGATACACGTCGAGTTCCACATAGCTACCTCTGCCATGATGTACACACCATGTCGCCTGAAGTCATGTAGTCCAACCCGTGTCCATGTACTTCCCAAAATACATGTTGAGCTTAAGGGAAAGTATAACACGCCGTGTGACTAGGGTCACATGCCGTGTGATTCCTCTCTGACCCCCAAACCCCTATCCACCACCGCCAGTACTACACGGCGTGTTCTTCGGAGGTACACGCCATGTATTCTGGAAATTTCCAGAAATGATGCTCTTCGCCGGTGCGCCTTCCAGGCTACCTCATTCGTCGATCCATCTATCTGATCTCCATGAAACTCCCAGGTTTTGGTCACCCCGACACCACAAAAACGTTTCTGGTATTTTCAGACCTCTGATCAGCTCCGAAAACATGTTTTTTTCTTCCTCTATGAAGAACGCCTGAAGAACGGTCCTTCCTGATCCGGTCTGATTTGTCGTCCGCCATCATCGTCGCACCTCTGCAAGGTTGTGGTGGTGTCTATTCTTCAATATTGGATTATTGCATCACAGAACGGATTCGCAACGATACTTTGTTCATCACCCCGTGAAGAACAAGAAGAATGCACGAGAAGAAAAAGGGGGAAGGAAAACCAATCAAACAAAAAGAGGAACGAACCTCCACCGTCGTTCGTCATAGCATTTATCTGCTCCCGTTAATAGGCTTAAATGAGGCAGAATCAAACAACAATAGTTCAACATGGATCAATGCCCTGAATCATCCTGATAAAACCCTCCTATAGGAGAAAACAAATCTGAGGATCAACTTGTTCATGTTTGATCTGCATTCATAGTTTAAAATCAAAAACGGGGAAAAGAATTCAAATAACAAACCCCTACCTCAAACTGGGATCGATTGTCAATGAATATTTCATGATTCCATCGTCGTCGAGATCCTCCAACCTTGTTGGCATAGAGATTTGCAGCTTCGATCCACTGTTGTTCATCGCCAAGAATTTTCTCCAGCGTTTCTCTCAATTGTCACCCACAAGCAATATTCGATTATCCAAATAAAAAGGGGAATGTATTTGACATCCCAATACACTGTGGAATTAATGTGTCAGTGTTGCCATTTCTGTGTCATTATGACATGTCATTAATTAAAGAAATAGTTTCCACATCACCACGCTGCAGAGGATGTTTCCATAAAAGAAATAAAATAAACTAGCGAATTTATTTTATTTTATTTTACTTAAAATGTCTGAAAATTAACTTTTTCCCTCAACCTACACCGGTTGAGGTTAGGCTTGTTCTTAGGTAAATTTGTTGCCTTGGATGCAACGGTGCCCTCATATTTTTAATCCGGACATCTATTTGGAAACTGCAACAACCGCACACAAGTGTCAACTCACTTAACTTAAAAAAGTTCAAACCACCATTCCGGGCTCACTGGGCCTCGGAATGATGTGCCTTTTTCGCACCCGATCTTGAAATAATTCCATATAATATTTAAAAATAATACACGAAAAATTCAAGACATTACAAAACTAGCTCTCTATTTAACTCTGGATTCCAAAACCATGACCACCCAACATGTCATAGTTAATATGTTCTCCTCATTTCAAAATCTTATACTAGAACCATTATTATTAGTCTTTCATACATAAAAATCAACCACCATTTATTCTTACTATTTTTTTTTATACAACCTTCTCCATGTCATAAACCAATAACTCATGGCTAATAGTGATTTTTCTAGGAAAAATGGAAACCACTATGATCAAAAACTCATTTCTTTATCATGGTTGGCTCCACCAAGTTATACATGCCACTTTGGTATAGTGTATAAATCCTTCAATAAGATTTTTTAAAACATTTACAATGATCCTCCAAGATTATACAAGTCTTAAATGAATCGAAATAACACTAAAAACGCATAATTTATTTCCTTTATTGATAAAAAACACAATTCCACTAATAATATATAAGGTTAAGTTATAATCTTCTCCTCCCTTACTAAATTTGGATCCAATATAGGAAAATATAAATATAATAAAAAATAATCCCTAAACACCATACTTTTTAAAAATAGAAAAACTATGACAATGAAAATAAGGAAAATAATCCTTACTCCCTAAAAGATTTGACTTCTTCCCATAATTATATAGTTCATCCACAATGTAACTTTTATCCTAGGTTATGTATTTTCCTATCCCCATATACCACTTCCCTAATAGTAATACAATAAAAAATTATTTATTACTAATTTATAATGTCTCATTCCTAGTTTACTAAAATAGTAACCAATTTGGGTATGTACTTGACCTTAGGAATTCCTTGTCATGTTCTAGAGGCTACTAACTAGTGACAAGGGATAAATAAAACCATGTATGGATACTATATCATTAGCATTATTTAATGTAATAACATATAAATAATTCAAATTTTTATAATTTAGATAAACATTAGAGTAATATAGAATTATATATAATCCATGCTATAACAAATAGATAATAAATTGTCACAAAAATTTAACTCCTGTCGGTCATACAGTAATATATCAGAGAAATTTCACTAAATAGGATGAACATATATAGTAAAATAAAAAATCAATGTTATTTGATGCACTATCCTCAACCTCACCTTAGACATATATCATAATAATTTTAAACCTCATGCAGCTCACTCACCTGCACTAGGGTCTATACCCAAACTAGAATGTATTCCTTTAGGTATTCATGTCAACCAAGATTCATGTGTTTAGTGTGATAATAATACATTGTATGCCTCATCTAATGATGTCCTTAATAATAAAAAGTATATATGTACATTCATTTATTGAATAAAATGAAATCCATAAATAATTATAGGTACACACTTATTGCAATATTGGTTACATGATAAGCCACCTTAATTGTTGACTCATACGTACTTTAGAAAGTACCAATAATAGAAAATGTGTCCCAAATTTTGATCACAGTAAATATACAAGACCTCCCCCACATTATTTTTTATTCAGGTGAGGAAAATTTCCTATAATAGATTAGTGAATATAACATCACCTCTATTAATGGAGAATCTTTGATTGAAAGGAAACAGTGAATAAGTCTTCACCTACCATATAGTAAGGTAATGTTGAATAAGTTATCACAAATTATCTACTCATGTGTGAATGGGTTTTCACCCCTCTTGGTACAATAATGTTTAATTGATTCTCACGACAAAGGTTAATGTTTCATTCATAATTATAAAAAACAATTCAATAGTAAATGGGTTATCACCTTCATAAAATAGGAAAATGATGAACCATTTATCACCAATATTAACTAAGGTAATGTTGAATGTATCTTCTCCATTATTCATAAATAAAACAATAGTTAGATGTTGTTTGGGTTAACTTGAAATAATTCCCCTTGAGTGGGAGTTGAATTAGGGTGTTGACCATTTGAAACTTTTCACATTTTCATTTTCCCCATTATTGTATTGTATTCCCTTATTGGAAGAAATAAAATTTTATATTAACTCACCCTCATAAAGTACTCAATTAATTAAATTTGAAAATTATATAAATGGAATGTCAAAAGCACTCGAGGAATTTTTTTTTTTGATTCTCCTTCACTGGGATATGACTAAAGATCATGCATCAATCAAATGTTGATTAACTAAAATTTACTATGCTTGTGTTCAAAGGATTATAAGATTTAATCATGTTATTCTATTTTAAATATCACGACCTTTAAAATGTTTGGGGATGAAATACTACCTCTCAAGGGTTACTCCCTCTTCTTATCGGTGATGAATTTCTTTTGGATGGCATCATCAATTCATATACATGAGGGAGTCTTCTTAGTTTATTGATATAAATAACCTCTTACATATAAAGATTAATCCATGATGGAATTATTGTTATTAAAATCCAAATTATTTTTCATGAACGGACCTCATAGGATAATAAACCTGGTAATATAACCCCATGGGATTCTTATAATACCTTAGATAACTTCATATAACACTATGGGAATTACCTACTATGGTCACGTATCAGACTAATGACTATGTCCATATGAAAAAACATGTTATTTCATTTTGATCTATACTCACTCGCACACACCCTAGGAAATATCCAAGTAGATCACTCATCCTAACACAAATCTAAGCTAATCATGCTTAACAATAGAGTTATAATTAGTTAGGTTCTAGAAAATAAAGGTGTGCCCTATTGAAATGGGTAGTAACATTTAATATTTTAAGTATCACTTTTCTAGTGATACTAGACTCTATAAATTTTTAAATCAAAAGAAAACTATTCTTAACCCCATACCTAATACCCATGTAGTTCCACTACACTTTTAGCTAGGTATTGGCTCTGATACCACTTTTCATGGGCCGACTTCCATAGTCTATGAACCTAGTCCCCATGAGTATCAAAAAATACCTTGGTTGTATTCCCATTTCAAAATAGTATATTACTAATTGAGTCCACTTATTAGAATAATTACTATCTCCATAGGCTGACACATGTTCAATCAATGTGATTTTTCCTCAGCCACAGAGACCTTGGGAAACTTCCCATGAGGTAGTGGAACACCCTTGTAAAGGCAATACATAAATAGCTAAAAGTTATTATCCATGTCAACAAGGTGAACCATTATTTTTGAGAGCCTATCTAATTAAAACTTCACATTTAATCATTATTTTCTTGAATTATTGTTAGGGTGGGTGACCACCTAGGATTTTTTTCCTAAGTTGTGTGTGAGTGAGGAAAAATCACATTGAAATAATATGTATTGGTATGTGGTGATATTCATCAGTATAATATGTGACCCAAATAAATAATATATTGTAGTGTTCTTGGATAAAAGAAAATATATTATAGGAGACCCATAGGGTCATATGTTCAGGTTCTTGGCCTAATAAGGTCATGTCATGATTAATGGGAAATCAAGAGTAGCTAGGGTAATTTTTAAGAGCACAGACTACACCATTTTAGGATCATGATATGGATAGTGGATCTTAGTATGATGTTCTCCCTTATTGGGGATTTTTCCTCTCACATAGTCTTAGTAGGGAAAATACAAGAATACTATGGATATTTTATTACACTAAGAAAACAAGTTATTACAAGAGACCCATGGGGTCATATGACCAAGTTCATGGCTAAGGAGGTTGGTTGATGACATTATTATTCTTAAAAGATTCGATATGTAAATGGAACATCATCTTATTCATGAGTTATTTATCCACTAATCTTTATGTATTAATATATCCTCTCAAAATGGATATCTCCTATTCATCTCTTATAAATATATATTTCAATAGTTTAATACTATTCCAAAACTACTATAATTGTTTTTATAAGTTATCCTATAACACCCTGAGCTTTTGTGAATTTTATTTTTTAATTAATTAAATATTTTGATATTTTAACTTCATGAAATGTTGAATATATATTTTTATTATTATACAAAATCAGTAAGTCTAGATTAGGTTATAAGAAACACCAAGGTAATCTTGTGCTACATACAACACTAGCTTATCTTGCGTTACACGCAACACCGAGTTTCGGCAAAGTAACACATTACTATTATAATAATTTAAATGGGATATTTATAACCTATCAGTTAAAACTATAATATGAATATTAATAAATAATTTTCTAACATTAGTTATAATGGTTTTTATAATGGAAAATATAATTTTTGGTAAATTATTTATATTTTTAAAACTAC
This sequence comes from Viscum album, assembly GCA_963277665.1. Lineage (NCBI taxonomy): Eukaryota > Viridiplantae > Streptophyta > Magnoliopsida > Santalales > Viscaceae > Viscum > Viscum album. Next base: position 831,501,064 of record OY728157.1, on the reverse strand, counting down.
TATTTTCTCAAATCAAATTATTTTCATGTCCTTATATAAAAAATAATAAAACTAATTTAGAAACTCAAAAAAAATTGATTTTGATAAAATAAAAATCCTTTTTTACTTAAAAATGAAGAAATTAACTTAAGGTGAGTTTTTATTATTATTCTTGATGTTTCATTTTTTTATAAATAGTGAAAAGTTCTATATCGTAGATAAAAACTGTGTTTTTCTCTTAAATAATTATTATTTTTTAAATGTATTTTAAAGTAAAAATAGATCAATAATAAAATTTATTTCATTTTAATCATTTTTATAATATAATTATATATAAATATTTATTGAAATTTTGAAAGTCTCTTTTACTCGTCTTCTAGCCACATCTACGGGATTAGAATTAAACATAATTTTACTAATTTTGTGAATTAAATTTAAAAAAAAGATATACATGATATTAATAATTATGAAAAAATTTGTCTAATATGATCAAAATAATTTTTGGAATAGTAACTTTTGAATTTTATTTACCATGGTTAAAGGTAAATGGGGTAATTAAAGGTAAAAATAATATTATAATAATATATAATTACCCTAAAACGTATTCTAATTTCATTGGATAAGTGGATTTATAACATAATAAACCTTAGGTAAAAATTATGATCTTTTTAAGACACTTGGGTAAGAAAAAAACATCTATTATAATTTATTTTAAGATTAGTTAAAAATGCCATACTTAAACTTTTAATTAATAAATCATTCTTAATATAGGGTTATACATAAGATAAATTAGACTGTAAATATTAATTATAAATATAATAAATTTATCTACATCATGATAATTTATTCATAATTTTTTATACATTATATAATTAAATTTAATTGTGACACAATGATGCCGAAGTAATAGATTTATTAAAGGAAAAATCAAATAAATATTATTAATAATATGAAAATAAATATCATTTTAGCTATTTGATTCCTTCCAAAAACATAAAGGATTAATATGAAATTTTATTGAGGATTTACTATAGTTTTTTTAGGAATAAATTTGATATGATTTACAAAATTCAAGTAATAAATAGTGTCAAAATTGACATAAATGAGATTTTAAAATAAATAATATTTCATTAAATAATAAAAAAATTAATAAAAATATATATTTTATAAAATTGACTAGGATAGTGTTAAATGTGTCATAAATTATCCAATTTAGTTTCTTTTGGAATTTTATAATAAATATATTAACCCTATAGTGTAAAAAGACAAGTTGTCATGGTAAGAGTTAAATTGTTTAAGGGTTAAAGCCAAAAGATAAGGTTAATTTTGTGACATAAACATGTATAAAATTAATTATTTGAGAGGATTTAGACCCAAAATAATATCAAATTATAAATAAATTACTTTGGATCTATTTTAAATTTAAAATAAATTTATGATAAATTAATAGTTTTGGATTTTCCTAAACTACCCCTCCCCCTCTTATAAAAGGGAACCACACCTTCAGTTTTATTCACCCCTATAAATCCTTTCTATCGGCCAAACCCTACCCATTTATGCTTCTAGATTCCTTAAATTCATCCTAGATTCCATGATTTTTGATCAAATCCAACCTAAGGAGTCTCATTGTGAAAATCAAAAGGTGACACTCAAAGAAGAGGTAATTGTTTTACCAACTCTTTCAATGTTCTTTTTTTCTTATTCTCCCTTTTCCTACGTTTTTTCTATAATAAATTAATAAATCCATAATCTAATATATTATGAGATTTTTTTATTATTATGGGACAACTATATTCATCATTTTACTCATCCTATGAAAAATAATACCATCATGTGTGTGTGCGTACGATTTACCGCCTCCAGGCCCTGGTGTAAAAGTTTTTTCATCTATACATTATTTAGATGGATATAATGATAAATATAAACAATTTAAATAATGAAAATGATATTATAATTATTCTTTATGATTAATATACCATCCAATTCCATACCATTTAACCATTAAGGGAATGATACCATCGCTTGTGCGTACGTACGACTTATCGTCTCCACAATGCGATAAGATTCATTCTCCACATTTAATATTAAATAATAAATATTAAAATGAATATGTATAAAATATATGAAATAATAATTCTACTTTAATAATATATATATATATATCAATTAATTCCTTCGATTCCATATGGTAAGAAAAAATAAACAACAATCATGCGTACGTACGGCCTATTGTCTCCATGAACGGTGTATTCCATTTAATTTATATATTTATTATATAAATTTATATACTGAATATATGTGATATATAAATCATTTTTTACATTATATAATTAATTAAATCCTTATATAAGTAATAATATCAAGAATAACAAGTCAAAACATGTATGATAAGAAAAGCTATTATTACCTGAAATGTTATTTTAACATGGAATTATTAATTGAATGGATAATATATAGTCATAAATGAATCATGAATAATATAATAAATATTATTATTATTTTTTACAAGTTAATAATATGTTTAAAACCAATTCACAAGAGTTTCAAACACGTACGGAAGAAATTAGACCTAAGGTAAGGGATAATTTTGTAACCTAATTATTATATGAGATTGTTTTAATTGAGTATTTATTAGGGTATATATATCATCCATGTCCATATTTCCAAAATATATATTCCAAAATATTATATCCATTATTATAAAATTTATCAAATTCAATTTTACCTATTGGTTAATTTTTATTAAATGGTATGAAAGGAGTCTTTTATAATTTTCGATACGATGTATTTTTTGACTTTTTCGAAAAAAGTACATGAAGAATGTTCTTTTAAATTATATGGACTGAATAGATTTTTATGATTTACTGAATTTGTATTACCTTTAATATTACCTTACAATTTTTCAAGTTTATTTTCAAATAAATTCTTTCCTTTTAAATTTTCACGCTGTTTTTAGAAAATAAATATTTTTTGAAGAAGAAAGGATATTATATTCAAGAATTAATTTAAATTTTTTAATCAAAATTATTTTAAATTTATGTTGAAATTATTAAATATGTATATTATTAAATTACATTATCCCTATTATTATTATGGTTTCATTATTTTTATTATGGAATGTTATTTATGAAATCCATTTATTTTACACTGATTATGATATGATAGAATGGTGTTTATGAAACCCATTTTATTCCTTGGGTTATTCTATGATGAATGATTTATGTTTTTGTGGAAAACATAAAAATTATTTCATTATGATGTGGGTGTTATCTATATCTCCCTACAATTCATTGGGTAAATATTAATATCTCATGAGATATATATAAAGGTCCTTGTCCGCCAAGATTATTATGGGAGTCAACCACGACTACCAAGATGGTTAGGGGAGTGGACCATGACTACCAAGATGGTATGGGAAGTGAACCCATACTACCAATATGTCCTTGGTAGAAATTCCTTGACTGTTATTGGAATAATTATTATATTCTTAGGCTTCTACCACAATTCCATGTTTTATTCTTATGTTATACTTCCATAAATCATGTTCTTTATTTCCTCTTGATTCATGTATTATGAACTACCAATATTTATGTCGTGATTCATGTTTATGATCTTAGATATTCAAGGTATGGTATTATATTTTCATTATCATATTCTCATACCCTTATGCTCATGATTATGTTTACATGTATCCATTTTTTATCCTTACTGAGCATCTGATCCCACCCTTTTTATGATGTTTTCTTTTCCCTAGGCTATTAAGAAAGTTTTTAGTTATGCGTGCTAAAGAGGAATATCTTTATTGTATTTGTTTACAATATTTCACCAAATTATAAGAATGTGTTCCAAGTTACCAAAGGCGCTAAACTAATATGTTATTTGGGTGTCTGTTTGGGTAATGTATTAATTATTCCCAAAAGTAATGTAATGTACATATACGTCAAGCTTAGGTCGTTATAGTTGGTATCCGGGTGAATTTTTAGTTAACCATTGGAAACTAGGATGTGAAAACATTAGTGAGATCCCTAGATATATTTCTAAGTTTATGTCCAGATATGTACCTAAGGATAATTATAAGTATGAGTTAATATTTTGAAAATGTCTTATAATTTTGGTAAATGATAGAGTAAGTGGTTTCCTAGTATTACATCCATGTATGGATACTACAAGTGGGGTCATATCTGGAACAGATTTACCTAGAATTAATAACTCTAACATGGAGTATTAGTCCAGACTTGATCATAACTTGTAAACAAATATGGGCCTTGCTGCACACATGTTTTGACACTCCCAGGGGATATGCTTTATAAATTCACAAACTCTTTAGGAACCATTATGAAGGATTTAAAATAGAAGCTAGATGTGAATAATCTAGGGTGAACCTAAGGTTTCGTAGATTAAATAAGGTATCATAAGGAAGTAATCCTATAAGTGAATTTTCAAGATTATGTGTTTCCTCATTGTTATAACTGTTTCTTACTCTATGCTTTTGGTTTTAGTCAATGGATGGAACCTGAAGGAACCATTTTAATGGTAATTTTGATGGATAATGAAACAAATGTCCTTCAGATAAACAAAATTACATGGGAGTTGGAATGAAAAATCCCATTTCTATGCTCACCCAACTTTCTCATGATATAAATCATGTTAGATTTCCAAATGAAAAATGGAGGAAGCAACATTATTTTGATTCCTTTATGAGGAAACATCCACCATATTTCACTGGATATTCTGATCCACTTGTTACCAAGAAATAGATCAGTTACACTGAAATGGTATTCTCTGTTCTCTAATATTTAGAACAGGAGAAAGTCATTCTGTTTGTTTATTGGTTAGTGGGCGATGGGGACCAGTGGTGGACTCTAATCAAGAATACAAGGTGAAAAGATGAAATTGAATCAATGTATTAGAACGAGTTCAAGAATTTATTCTTTAATAAGTACTTTCCTCATACTCTAAATAAAAAATAGAAAAGGATTTTCTCGAGTTAAAGCAAGGGGATGATGAATATGTTGGTACCTATAAGGTCAATATCACAAGACTTATGAGGTACACTTCTGGAATTATAATCCATACTTAAAGTAAATTTGATAGTTTATTAATTATATTAAATTAAAGTGTCATACATGCATTATCTATAAAATAATTTAGTAGTTATAAAGAGATTGTGTGTTGTGGAATCAAGGTTGAAATGGAGGTTGGAGTCATGTAACAATCGCATGGTTTTGTTAAAAAGAGGAAGATGGAGTTTAAATGGAATATTAAAAACCATTAAGAGAAAATGAGGAACCTTTATTTATGCTCTATTTTTAGGAAAATTCATGGATGAAATTGTCTTAAGGGTTCTAATAAATTTTTTAAGTGAGGAAAGTAAGTTTATCAAGCATTTTAGTGCCGGAGTGATGGGAAGAAGGTAGCTAATAATGTGAATAGAGAGAAATACACATGGAATGCACCTCCCCCACATCAGTGATACAAGTTTAAGGAGAATGGAAAATATGCTAACTAGTTCTCTAATCCAAGGGTTATCAATGATGATCGAAGTCAGAACCCTCTTAAGGATAAAGGAAAAGGAAAATCTCATGCGATCATTATTGGCGATGTAGAGTAAAAAAAATTGTGGAATGAGTGAGTGTTTATGTATTGTATTTCAAGAATAATGTTGAAGAAGTACTTTTATGGTATTATTGAATAATGAATCATCTATTTGTTGGTCCATTTTAGTTTTTACTTAAGGATTTAAGAGAATACGTTGAATGGTACTGATAACCATGAAAATTGATTAAGGTATTAAGGTGATATTGTTTTGAAAACACATGATTAAAGGGAACCATAACCATTAATATGAGCATGATATTGAGATAATGATATTTGTATAAAGATATGTTGGATATGAATAAGTAAATTGGATGATACTAGTTACCTTGGAACTGATAAAGGATTTATTAACATGTGGGTTATGCTGTCATAGATGAAGTTTAAATATTTTTGGATATAATAATAATGAAACATGCATGTTTTCAATAGGGATGCATGATAATTCAGGTTATTTACATGTTTCAAGACAATAAAATATTAATGTATTCACCGGTTTGGAATGTCGGAACGATGAATAGCCTTATGATATATGGGAGATAAATTTTAAGTTGATTTAGTGGAATTATTTATAAAGTTTTTTATTTTCACATTTCGGAAGGATTGTTTGATTACCCACTTATGGAAAGTTTAAGTTAAACTTCAAATAATTTTTTTAGATTAAAGTATTATCTCACTATAAGTGGATTTATGCATATTTGATAACTTTTGATAACCATTTTGTTGTGATAAAGATTGATGGAATGACCCATCATTCTATTTATGGATCTCATGATTAGCTAACGCTTTAGGAAGGAAAAATTCAACTTCATTTATTAGAATATGATATTATGTATAAATTTATCTAGGGACACAAAAGGATAAGTAATGCTGAAATCAAGTAAGTATATCTTCTCTTGAAAATTCTTCAACATTAGGAAAAGAATCATGACGTAAAAGGGTGTCCTATTATCATAATTTTTTATGATATCAATGAACTCTTTAATATTTCTTTAGATTATGGTTTTTTTATTGTTAAATTTCTATAGATCACCCAATTTTTTATTATCAGTGATATTTATCAATCTCTATGATTATTTATTCTTTTCCTCCATGCCCAAATCTTCACCTATTTTCTTTTATATGGAAACATCGCTATGAGTTACTTTGGGTAACCGTTATTTTTCAAATTTTCTTTTTAAAAGGAAGTTCTAGAATTCATTTTTATGATGCAGGTTTCTATGAAAGAAACATTAAAGTATTAAACCTTTTATAATCTAGATGAATTTCTATGGAGAAATTCATTTTAAGGGGAGTAGAATGTAACACCCCGAGATTTTGTGAATTTATTTTTTTTTCAAATTAATTAAATATTTTCATATTTTCACTTCTCGCAACACTAAATATATATTTTTTTTATTATATAAAATCACTATTTTTGGATTATTTTATATACAACACTGAGGGAATCTTTCAATACATGCAACACCAACTTGTTTTGTGTTACACGTAACATTGAGTTTCTACGAAGAAACACTTTACTATTATAATAATTTAAATGAGATAGTTATAACCAAGATGTTAAACTTGTAATATGAATATTAATAAGTAATTTTCAAATATTAGTTATAATGGTTTTGAAAATGAAAAATATAATTTTTGGTAAATTCTTTATATGTTTAAAACTACTATTTTCTCAAATGAACTATTTTCATGTCCTTATATAAAAAATAATAAAAGTAATTTTAGACACTCATAGAAATTGAATTTTATAAAATAAAAAAACTTTTAATATAAAATTACAAAATTAACTTTGGGTGAGTATTTAGTATTTTTCTGTGAAGTTTCATTTTTTGATGAATAGTGAAAAATATTGCATCGTAGTTAAAAATTGCATTTTTCATTTAAATAATTATTATTCTTTAAATTGATTTTAAAATAAAAATACATCAATAATTCATGTATTAATACAATTTAGGTATTTGGAATAATTTTTAAAATATAATTAGATATAAAAATTTATTGAACTTTTAAACTTCTCTTTTACCCGCCTTCTAGCCACATCTGTGGGATTAGCATTAAACATAATTTTACATCTTTGTGAATTTAATTTCAAAAAACAAATATACATGTTTGTAATCAGAATGAATAATTTGGTCTAACATAATCAAAATAATTTTTGGTGAATAGTAACTTTTAAATTTTATTTACCATGGTTAAAGGTAAATTGGGAAATTAAAGATAAAAATAATATTTTAAAAATATAAAATTACCCTAAAACATGTCTTAATTACATTGGATAAGTGGGTTTCGAACATAATAAACCTTAGTTCAAAATTATGATCTTTTTTAATACACTTGTCTAAGAATAAGACATTTATTATATTTTATTTAAAGATTAATAAAAAATGTCATACTCAAACTTTTAATAACTAAATCATTATTAATATAGGGTTATAGATATGATAAATTAGACTATAAATATTCATTATAAATATAATAAATTTATCTACATCATGATAATTTGTTTACAATTTTTTTACATTTAATAATTAAATTTAATTGTGACATAATGATGATGAATTAATAGATTTGTTAATGGAAGAATCAAATTAATGATATTAATAATATTAAAATAAATATCATTTGAGTCGTTTGACTTCACCCAAATAAAATTGGATTAATATGAAATTTTAGGGATTATTTAATGTAGTTTTCTCAAGGAATCAAGTTGTTATGATTTTATAAAATTCGAGTAATAAATAGTGCCAAAATTGACATAAATGAAATTCTAAAATAAATAATATTTTATTAAATTATAAAAAATTCAAAAAAAATATATATTTTAGAAACATAATTATTATACTCTTAAATATGTCCTAAATTATCCAATAGGGTTTATTTTTTCATTTTATAGTAAATATAATAACCCTGTAGTGTAAAAATCATTAGTTTTCATGGTAAGAGTAAAATTGTTTAACTAAGGGTTAAATCCAAATAGTAATGTTAATTTTCTGACCTAAACATGTTTAAAATTAATTTTTTGAGATTATTTAGACCCATAATCATCTAATATTTTAAATAAATCAATTTGTATCTATTTTAAATTGAAAATAAATTTATAATGAATTAATAGTTTTAAAGTTTCCTAAACTAACCCTCCTCTTTCTTATAAAAGGGAACATCTCCTTCTCTTTTATTCACACCACTAAAGCCTTTTTTATCAGCCAAAACCTACAAATTTCTCCTCCTAACTTCCATAAATTTATTATAAAATCTATAATTTTGGAACAAAGCCTACCTAATTATTCCTTTTGTGCAAATCAAAATGAGACACTTGAAGAAGGGGTAATTGTTTTACCAACTCATTCAAAGTTATTTTTTTTATTCTACTTCATTTTCCTAATTTGTTTCCATACTTAAGTAATAACTCTATAATCTAATATATTATGATATTTTGTTATGATTAGGGGGAAACCATATCCATTCTTTTACTCGTCCTATGAAAAACAATATCACCATTTTCGCGTATGTACGGCTTACCGTCCCCACACCCTAGTGTAAACTATTTTTCATCTATACATAATTTCAATGGGTGTAATGATAAATATAAATATTTTAAATAATGAATATGATATTATTATTATTCTTTGTGATTAATATACCATCCAATTCTATACCATTTAACCATTTAGGTAATGATATCGTCACTCGTGCATATATACATCTTGCAGTCTCCGCGATGCAATGAGATACATTCTAGGTGCTAACTATTCAAGAATGATCATAAAAATGAATAAGTATAAAATATATGAAATATTAATGATACTGTATTTATATATATATATATATATCATTTAATTTCTTATATTACATATGATAAGAAAATAGAAACAATATTCATGCGTACGTACGACCTACCACCTACATGAACTATGTATTCCATTCCATTTATCTATCTATTATATATATTTTTATACTAAATATAGGTTATATATAATTCAATATTTACATTATGGAAGTAATTAAATCATTATATAAGTTATAATATGATGAATAACAAGTCTAAACACATATGATAAACAAATTGATTATTTCCTGAAACGTTTTTTTAACATGGAATTGTTAAATGAATGGGTAATATAAAGTCATAAATGAATCGTATATGTTATAATAAATATTATAATTATTTTTTTACAAGTTAATAATTTTTTTAAAACCACTATATTGGAGTTTCAGACACATATAAAAGAAATCAGACCAAATGTAAAGGGTAATTTCACAATCTCATTATTATTTGAGATTGTTTAAATTAAGTATTTACTTGGGTATATTTATCATCCATGTACATGTTTCCTAAATATGTATTCCAAAATATTATTTCTATTATTATAAAAAAATTGAATTTTACCCATTGGTTAATTTTTATTAAATGGTATGAAAGGAATATTTTTTCAATTTCGATATGAGGTACTTTTTGACTTTTGTAGAAAAAGTATGAGAAGAATGTTTTCTTAAATTATATGGTATGAATGAATTTTTATTATTTCATGACTCCTTATTACCTTGAATATTACCTTACAGGATTCCAAGGTTGTTTCAAAAATAAAATTTTTCTTTTAAAATTGTACAACATTTTAAGAAAAGAAGATGATTTCAAAGAAGAAAGGATATTTTCCTCAAGAATTAATTTCAAGTGTTTTATCAAAATTATTTTCCTTATAAGATGGAATTATTTAATATGTATATGTTTCAAGTATAAAATCACTATTATTCATATGGTTCTATTATTTTTATTATATAATGATATTTATTAAATCCATTTGCTTTACATGGATTATGTTATGATAGGATGATGTATATGAAATCCATTTTATTCCTTGGGTTATGTTATGATGAATGATTTATGTTTTTCTGGAAGAGGTATGAATTATTTCATTATGAGATGGGTGAGACCTGTATCCCTCTCCAATGTGTTGGGTAAATATTTATATCTCATATGATATACATGAAGGACCTTTTCTTCCAAGATGGTTATGGAAGTGAACCATGACTACTAAGATGGTTATGAGAGTGAACCATGACTACCAAGATGGTTATGGGAGTGAACCATGACTATCAAGATGGTATGGTAAGTGAACCCATACTACCAATATGTCCTCATTATTGATGTCTTGACTAATATGAGATTCATTATTATATGTTCATTCTTCTGCCACAATTCTATGTTTTATTACTATGCTATGCTTTCATGACTCATGTTATTTATTTTTTTATGATTCATGTTTTATGAACTATCAATATTTATGTTATGATTCATGTTTATGATATTTTATATGTGGGGTATCATATTCTATTTTCTTTATCATGTTCTCATACCCTTATTCTTGTGATTATTTTTATATTTATTTATTTTTTACCCTTACTGAGCATCTGAGCCCAACCTTTTTCTTATGTTTCATTTTCCCCATGTTATAAAGAAAGGTTTTAGTTAAAGATAATAAAGGGGAAATTCTTTATGGGATATGTTGAGTATCTTTACCCAAATTATAAGAATGTGTTACAAGTTTCAAAAATAAATAAACTAATATGGTATTTGGGTGTCTGTTTGTGTAATTTATTAAGTATTATGCAAAAGTAATGTAATGTCCATGTATGTCAAGCTTGGTTTGTTATAGTTTGTATCAGAGAAAAGGATTATTTATCCTTTGGAAATTAGGATGAAAAAACTTTAGTGATATCCCTAGATTTATTTATATAAGTATTTTAAGATATTTCCCTAGGGATAAGTCTAAGTAAGAGTTAATGTTTAGGAAAATGTCTTGGAGTTTTGTTAAATGATTATGTAATTGGTTTCTTAGTGTTAAATACCTATCTGAACACTACAAGTGGTTGTAGATCTAGAACAGATACACCTAGGAGTCACAACTATGATTAGGTGAATTAGTAATTACTTGATCATAACCTAGTACATGACAACAGGCCTTGATGCACACCTGGTTTGACACTCCTAAGGGATATGATTTGGAAATTCACAAACTATTCATGAGACATTATGAAGGATTTAAAATATAAGTTGTCTATGAATAAACTAGGGTAAACCTAAGGTGTCAAGGATTAAATAATTTTTCATAAGGTATAAATCCTATAAGTTACTTTTTTGATTATGTGGTTTCTCATTATTATAAATGTTTCTTCAATATGATTTTGGTTTTAGTTAATGGATGGAACTAGAAGGAACCATGTTATTGGTAATTGTGATGGACAATGTAATTATTGTCCTTCGGAGCAACCGAATGATATGGGGGTTGGAATTCAAAATATTTTTTCTATTCTCACCTAGATTTCTAAAGCTATTAATTGTGATGGGCTTATAAATGAGCAATAGAGGGAACAACATTATATTGATTCCTTCATGAGGCAATTTCCACCATCTTTCAGCGGGTCATTTGATCCACCTATTACTGAACAATGGATCAGTACCATTGAAAATATATTCTCTATTCACTAGTTTTTCGAACAAGAGAAATTATTTTTAGTTGTTTATGGGTTATAAGGTGATGCATATCAGTCTTGGACTCTAATCAAGAATATGTGGTGATAAGATGAAATTGAATCCATAGATTGGAACAAGTTCAAGAACATCTTCTTTAATAATTACATTCCTCGTACTCTATATACAAAAATGGATAAGGAGTTTCTTGAGTTTAATAAAATGTATGATGAATCTATTGGTACCAATGAAGCTAATTTCACAAGATTTATAAGGTATTCTTTTAGAATTATTATCCATCATAAAAGTAAAGTTGATAGGTTCTTTAGTGGCTTAAAGTCAAGTCTCAGACAAGTGTTAGTCATAATAAACATTAGTATCTATGAATATATTGTGTGTTGTGTAATCAAGGTTGAAATAGAGGTTGGAGTCACATACGAGTCCGATGGTTTTGATAAGAATAGGAAGATAGAGCTTAAAGGGAATTTTGAAAACCATGAAGAGAAAATAAGGAGCCTTACTTTATGCTCTATGTGTGGGAAAAAAGCATGGAGTAAACTATCTTAAGGGGTCTGACGAATGTTTTATGTATGGGAAGGAAGTTCATCAGTTATTTTAGTGATAAAGTGATGGGAAGAAGTTAGATAATAGTGTGAATGGAGAGAAATCCACACAAAATTCACCTACCCGACTTTAGTGCTACAAGTGTAAGGATAATGGGAACTATGCTAACCAGTTCCCTAATCCAAGGGTTATCGATGATGATCGATGTTAGAAACCACTTAAGGATAAAGGAAAATTAAAATTGCATGTTATCACTATTGGTGATGTGGAGTAAGACAATGAAGTTGTGGAATGATTGAGTTTTTATGTATTGGAATTGAATAATAATATTATAAAAGTACATTTATAGTATTATGGAATAATTAAACATCTATGTATTGATCCATTGTAGTTTTTACTTATGTATTTAAGAGAATATGTTGAATGGTATTGATAACTGTGAAAAGTAATTGAGGTAATAAGGTGATATTTTAAAAAAATACATGATTAAGGGAAGGATAACCCTTAATATGAACCTGATGTTGAGATAATGCTATTTGGATAAAGATATGTTGTATATGAAGAAGTAAATTGGATTATACTATTTTCCTTGGAACTAATTAAGGATTTACTGACATGTGGGTTATGCTATCATATATAATGTTTACATATTTTTGGATTTCAGAATTAGGAAACATGCATGTTTTCAATAGGGATGTATTGTAATTCAGGTTGTTTCCATGTTTCAAGAGAATAATTGATTAAGGTATTCACATGTTTGGAATATCCGAACCATGAACTGCCTTATGATATATAAAAGATAAATGTTGGTACAATTTAATAGACTTATTTCTAAAGTGTTGGATTTTTAGCTTTCAGAAGGATTGTGGGCTTATCAATATATGGAAATTTTAAGTTAAAATTAAAAAAAACGTTTGTGATATTGAAGTATTATCACACCATGGGTAGATATATGCATATTTGATAACTTATGCTAACCTTTTTGTTGTGATAAATATAGATGGAATGACCCATCATTCTATTTATGGATCGCATGATTGGATAATGATTCAGGAATTCAAAATTCGACTTCATTTCTCAGAATATGATATGAAGTGTAAATTGATCTAGGAACACAAAAGGGATAAGTTATACTGAAATCAAGTAAGTATATCTTCTCTTGAAAAATATTCAACATGAGGAAAATAATCATGCTATAAAAGGGTGTCCTATTATAATCATTTTTGATGATATCAATGACCTCTCTTTCATGCTTCTTTAGATTATGGTTTTGTGATTGTTAACTTTCTCTATATCACCCACTTTCTTTTGATCATTGATATTTATCAATCTTTATGATTATTTATACTTTTCATCCATGCCCAAATCGTCACCTATGTTATTCCGTGTGGAAACCTGGTTATGATTTACTTTGGGTAACTGTTATTTTCCATCATTTCTTTCTCAAAGTAAGTTTTATAATTCATTTTTATGATGTGGGTTTCTATGAAAGGAAAATTCAAGTATTAAACCTTTTATAACCCAGAGAAATTGGGAGGGTGAAATTTATTTTAAGGGGGGTATAATGTAACACCCTGAGATTTTGTGAATTTATCTTTTTTTAATTAATTAAATCTTTAGATATTTTCACTTCATGAAATACTGAAAATATATTTTGTTTAATATATAAAATCACTAAGTTTGGATTATTTTATACGCAACAATAAGGGAAAATTTCACTACACACAACACTGACTTGGCTTGCATTACACGCAACACTGAGTTTCCCCAAAGTAAAACTTTACTATTATAATAATTTAAATGATATTGATATAACCTAGCCATTAAACCGGTAATATGAATAGTAATAAATAATTTTCATAAATTTGTTATAATGGTTTTGATAATGAAGTATATAATTTTTTTTAAATTCTTTATATGTTTAAAACTATTATTTTCTCAAATGAACTGCTTTTCATGACCCACTATGAAAAATAATAAAATTAATTTTAGACACTCAATGAAATTGAATTCGATAAAATAAAAATTATTTTTGTATTCAAAATGACAAAATCAACTGAGGGTTAATTTTTTGTATTTTTCTGTGAAGTTTTATTTTTATGGTGAAAAGTGAAAAATACTACATCGTACTTAAAAACTAAATTTTTTTGTTTAAATAATTATTATTTTTAATATTTATTTTAAAGTCACAATATATCAATAATGAATTTATTATTATAAATTATGTCATTTAAATCATTTTTATAATATAATTAGATATAAAAATTTAATGAACTTTTGAACGTCTTATTTACCCGCCTTCTAGCCACATCTATGAGATTAGCATTAAACGTAATTTTACCACTTCTGTGAATTAAATTTCAAAAAATATACATATATGGTTGTAATTGGTATGAAAAATTTGGTCTAATAGGATCAAAATAATTTTTTTGAATAGTAAATTTCTTAATTTTATTTACCATGGTTAAAAGTAAATAGGGTAATTAAAGGTAAAAATAATATTATAATAATATAAAATTACCTTAAAACATATCCTAATTTCATTGGATAATTGGTTTTAAACCATAATAAATATTATGTTGAAATTATGTTATTTTTAAGACACTTAGGTAAGAATAAGACATTTTTTATATTTTATTTAACGATTTGTTAAAATTTTTAGACTCAAACTTTTAATAACTAAATCATTCTTAATATAGGGTTATAATTAAGATAAATTAGACTATAAATATTAATTATAAATCTAATAAATTTATCTATATCATGATAATTTATTTATAATTTGTTATACATTAAATATTTAAATTTAATTATGTCATAATGATGGTGAAGTAATAGATTTATTAAATGAAGAATCAAATAAATTATATTAATAATATTAAAATAAATATCATTTGAGCTGTTAAATTCCATACATGAATTTTTTAGATTACTATGAAATTTTAGAGATGATTTAATGTAGTTTTTTTAAGGAATAAAGTTGTTATTATTTTATAAAATTCAAGTGATAAATAGTGTCAAAATTGACATAAATGAGATTTTAAAATAATTAATGTTTTATTAAATGATAAAAGAAATAATAAAAAATATATATTTTAGAAAAATAACTAGGATAATGTTAAATATTTCATTAATTAACCAATTTTGGTTCTTTTTTCATTTTATATTAAATATATTAACCCTATCATGTAAAAAAGGCAAGTTGTCATGGTAATAGTTAAATTGTTTAACTAAGGGTTAAAGCTAAAAGATAAAATTAATTTTGTGACCTAAATATGTCTAGAATTAATTAGTTGATAGGATTTATACCCATCCTCATATAATATTCTAAATAAATCACTTTGTAACTATTTTAAATCAAAAATAAATTTATAATAAATTAATATTTTTGAAGTTTCCTAAACAACCCCTCCCCTCTCTTATAAAATGGAAACTCTCCTTCTCTTTTATTCACACCAATAAAGCATTTTTCCCTAAAAAACCCTACCCATTTCTCCTCAAAACATCCCTCACTTCATCCTAGAGAACATAATTTTTTAATATATCCAACCTGAAGAGTCCTTTGGTGAAAATCAAAAGGAGGCACATGAGGAAGAGGTAATTGTTTTACCAACTCTTTCAAAGTTCTTTTTTTCTTCTACTTCCTTTTCCTAAGTTATTTCCACACTAAAGTAATAAATACATCATATAATATATTCTGATATATTTTTTTTGATTATTATACGACCATATTCATCCTTTTACTCATCCTATAAAAAACAATATCATCATGTGCGCGTACGTACGACTTACCATCTTCACGATGTGGTGTAAACTGTTTTTCATATATACTTTATTTTGATGGATATAAGGATGAATATAAAGATTTTAAATAATTCATATGGTATTATAATGATTTTTTATGATTAATATACCATCCAATTCTATACCATTTAACCATTAAGGTAATGATATTGTCGCTCGTACGTACGTACAGCTTACCGTCTCCACGACGCGATGAGATTCATTCTCCACGTTAAATATTCCAAAATGATTATAAAAATGAATAAGTATGAAATATATGAAATAATAATGATACTAAAATAATATGTTTGTGTGTGTGTGTGTTTGTGTTTTTTTTTGTGTGTATTTCATTTAATTCCTTCTATTCCTTTTGATAAGAAAACAAAAACAGCATTCATGCATACATACAGCCTAGTGTCTCTAAGAACGGTGTACTCCATTTCATTCATCTATCTATTATATATATTTATATACTGAATATATGTGATATAGAAATAAATGTTTAAATTATATAAGTAATTAAATAATTATATAAGGAATAAGATCAAGAATTATAAGTTAAAACATGTATGATAAACAAAGCGATTATTACCCAAAACATTGTTTTAACATGGAATTATTAAATGAATGGGTAATGTAAAGTAATAAATGAATAATATATGATATAATAAATATTATTGTGAATTTTTTAAAAGTTAATAATAATTTTAAAACCAATATATAGGATTTTCTAAAATGTATAGAAGAAATCGGACCTAAGGTAAATGATAATTTCACAATCTCATTATTATTCAAGATTGTTTATACATAAGTATTTATTGGGTTATATTTAACATCCATTCCCATGTTTCCTAAATATGTTTTCCAAAATATTATTTTTATTCTTATAAAATTGTTTAAATTCAATTTTACCCATTGGTGAATTTTTATTAAACAGTATGAAATAAATCTTTTGTTGTTTTCAATACGATGTAATTTTTTGAATTTTCCATCAAAAGTATGAGAAGAATTTTTTTAACTTATATATAATGAAAGGATTTTTACACTTTTATGAAGCCTTATTACCTTGAATCTTATCTTAAAATTTTTAAAAGTTATTTTCAAAGAAATTCTTTTCTTTTAAAATTGAACGACATTTCAAGAAAAGAAAACATTTTCGAAGAAGGAAGGATATTTTTCTCAAGATTTAATTTCAAGTGTTTTATCAAATTTATTATCCATATAATATGAAATTATTTAATAAGGATATTTTTCTTTTTTATTATACCTATTATTACTATGGTTTGATTATTTTTATTATGTAATTTTATTTATAAAATCTATTTGTTTTACATGGATTGTGTTATGATGGAATAATGATTATGATACCTATTTTATTCCTTGGGTTATGATATGATGAAAGATTCATGTTTTTGTGGAACATGTAAGAATAATTTAATTATGAGATGGGTGGGAGCTATATCTCTCTCCAATTCATTAAGTAAATATTTATATCTCATGAGATAGACATTAAGGACCGTGTCCGAAAAGATGGTTATGGGAGTGAATCATGACTACCAAGATGGTATGGGAAGTGAAAACAAACAACCAATATTTAATTGGTAGAAATGGCTTGACTACTAGGGGAATAATTATTATATTCTTATGTTTCTGCAAAAATTCCATATTTTATTCCTATTTTATACTTTCATGACTCAAGTTCTTTATTTTTTTCATGATTCATGTTTTATGAACATCTAATAATTATTCCATGATTCATGTTTATGATCTTTGACATGCAGGGTATGATATTATATTTTCATGATCATGTTCTCATGCCCTTATTCTCATGATTATGTTAACATGTCTCCATTGTTTACCCTTACTGAGCTTCCAAGCTCACCCTTTTTCTTATGTTCTCTTTTTTCCCGGTTATAAATAAAGGTTTTAGATTGGGGTACTATAGAGGATGATATTTATGGGAGATTTTTATGATCTTTCACCAAATTGTAAGAATGTGTTTCAATTTTCCAAAGGCACTAACTTAAAATGGTCTTTAAGAGTCTGTTTGTGTAATGTATTAAGTATTCCACAAAATTAATGTAATGTCCATGTATATCAATATTGGGTTGTTATATATCCTCAATATATAACCCTACAATTGATGTTCAGTATCAATCATCATTCCTCTAATGACTCTATATAATTTAGGTGTCTTGTGCATTTTAATAATTTAAAATACATCTACTTGGGTCAAGTAAATCTCTAAAATCAAGTGAAAAATATTATTCTATTTAATTCATATTGAATATTAAATATCTATTATAAACTACTAGAATATATTGTGAGTATTTTCTCTATAGTGTGGTGGGACTCGACAATGAATAGGTTACGACATGAAATTATCCATTATAGAGTGATATTAATGTCAACTATAAATAACAAAAAATGAATAATAGCTTATTTTTATTTCATTGAATATTACAGTGTGATTTTAAAATTCTTATCAAAACATATACCCCTCATAGCTTGATAATCACTATCATGGTGTAAGGCCTTCTGCCTTAGCCAAACAAGATTCTATGGGTCTCTAACTAAAACACACTTAACATGATACAACCAAACTTGTTTCAGATTGACTATTTATTTCACTTATCTAGATCTGACATGGTTTCAATATAGCTTATTCCTATATAGTGAAGGGATAATTCCAATATAAAATAGAGTTATACCTAAATTTCATGGAATGTCATTGAAGATTGTTCTCCCCTCATAATGCACACTTATATAAAATCTCGTCTTTTCTAGGTATATATTTCTTTATGTTTTGGTAATACTTGTTGTGTTTGGATTCCCTATAGTTTGATATTTGGGTGTCGTGTTTGTAAAAAAGTTAGGTTCTTGAAATTTCTACATTGGGGATAGATATTATTGGCTGTAGAATGAATTTATGGTGTAAATTGTTAACTTATGGCATAAATTATTTGTACAAGTCAACCCCAGTGAAAATCATTTTACGTCGTAATATTTTTTGGGGAAGGATGTAATGCATGGATTAATTACATAAAATGGATTTTATGTCATAAGATATATTTTATGTAGTTTTTAATTTGAGGTGGTGGATTTATCAGTTTATATGTAAATCATGTGATTTATGGAATAAATACCATATTTATTCTATAATTAATCATTGCCTAATATTAAATCCAAATGGAATTTTTGTGTTTGTCCAACATAATTTCCCTCGCATTTACAGACCTCCGGGTGGTGAATTATAGGAATTACCCATAATCCAAAAGTTTTATCTTGTTGTATATTCATATTAAAAATTATAAGGAAGAAGGTATGCTTTCCAGATGTCCTTATCATTCTCATTTCATATATTTATCTTGAAGAAACCATGTTGAGAAACATTCATACTCTGTTTAAGGGAAAGAAAATAAAATTTAATCACTACTATGTACATCTAGAATTAGTTTGTATCTACCCTATTTTAAGGTGGGTGGATTATAACATCTCATTTTAGTCTATTTTGAAACCTTTAGTGTGTGAAATTCATTTGATCATGTTGGAATTCCATGTGTGTGACCTAATTAAATGGAAAACTTGCTTCTTTAAATGGAACCCGTGTGTAGATACCTACTAAGGATCCTATGAGATCTCTTAGTGATGTGATCAGGACTTGCTCTACCCTAGAGGTGAGCCTACCATTTAATTGTATATTTGGAAGATATGATAAATGTAGAAATTTTTTAACAATATGAATTGAGTATTTATATTAATTCTTCTTGTCTTGTGAATTGAGATAACTAGCATCCTAGAAGGGTTTGATATCGATGACTTGTCCTGATGCTGCAGAATCCACTAAAGGATAATTCATGCCTCATTAATAAAATGTGATAAATTGACTAACTGGGTATGATATATGAATTTTGATAAATGGACTACATGTATGACTTTTATATTTGATATTTTTGACATAATTCATGATATCATAGACCATTGTTTCATGTGATGTGGAACCGATGGATTGAGCATGGAGACCGGACTGATTTGGGGTTCAGGACCAAGGTTTAGAATCATGTTTTATCAAGTATGATAAACTTTATTTATATGGATTTTTTATGTAATTTTGATACACTCATCATGAAATTACATGATTATTTTATTAGATCACTCAATTTTTCCCCTTTTTAGCTCTTTATGACTACTTGATTAGTTATTTATTTTCACTACTTTGTTATTATTTGTGTGTATTTTATTCTATATTGCTACACTTTGGAGAGGTTATAGTCTTCCCTATATATTTATTATACCCTTACTGATATTCAGTACCCTCTGGAATATGGGGAGGTGTGCCTCAGGTCACATATCTGACCCGCCTCAGTCACGTAAGGGAGCACTCGGTGGGGGAGGTTACAATGTGGTGTTAAGGGAAATTTATTTTTTTTCTTTACTATTTGGGAATGGTATAATGGAGACTAGAATTGTTTTGTAACATGGTAATGAGATATTTTATGGGAGTATCTAACCCATGTATAGGGGTAATCCTGATTACCCATAGAATGTATTTTTTTCATTTTATTTGCTTGTTATAGTTTTGATGTTACTTAACCTTAGGTGATTCACATGTTGTGTGATGTTACTATTTATTAATATTTTACTCATGGGATGGTATAGAACGAGATGAGCATGCATTCATCATTATTGGAACATAGATATATATATTAACATGAATTGTTCATGATAGTGAAATATTTATATCATGTGACACAATTACCTGTGTCAACTATGAAATGAGAACCCTTGGTATATTAGATGAAAAAAGAAAGAAACTAATATGTTATATCAATTTACTTTGTAATAAAACTATAGAGGGACCTTGAGATTTTGTTTCATAGTATTTATAACTTATTGAGGTTGATCTTATTGTGTTTTTTTGTTATAAGGTATACATTAAACATTTTTAGTGAAAATTCATTCCCTTATTCTTTGATCTGAGAATCAAGAGAGTTGAATAAATAACAATCCTAACATTGATGAGCCAGAACTTTATGTTGTTTCAAGAAATTTTATAGAATATCTAATTCAAGACAGCTTCATGTGTTACATATGATCCATGGAGACAGATACTATTTTCATTGTGCCTTCAATCACTGAGCTATTGAGGGAAACTAGCTATAGTATCTTCCAACTCTCATTGGGGACGGGGGAACCTATGTAGCTGACTTATAGATCAATTTAGTCCAAACTATCTTCAAGAATCTTGAGAACCCCACATATAAGAGGGTGAATCTTATTTCTTATATGATTCAAGGACTATACAAGCCTTGGTGGGACATTATTGACAAGGATGAATAGTAAGATGATTTGACCTAGAAGTACTTTGAGGTGAATTTTATGAGCCACTTATATTTAGAGACATTGAGATATGATTAGGATAACAAGTTTATAAAATTTATATATGAGATCTTGTAATTGATGGACTATGCTAGAAATTTTACTAATATAAATCATTTTGAGACATCCTTATCTACTAATTATAATGTTCGGGTGATGCATTTCTAGTACGGTCATCACTAAGAGATATGATCTCCAGTGAACATATTTTTTCCGAGTCCCTTTTCAGACATGATGAATTATGTTCTCATCATAGAATGTAATCTAAGATAGGTCCCAAGTAGTGTCTATGAATGTTTATAAGGGTGATATAGGAATATTTCTTCTAGTATCATCAAGTGCCACTGAAATGGATACTATCTGGGTAGTGGTGGGTATAGCAGTCAGGGGATTTGGAAGCCGACTCAAAATTTCATTCTAGAAACGTTCTTCTAGTATTTCAAGGGAGGTCAAAAGTTCTATTAGTGTATTTACCCCACTATAGTTTATCATTCTTTTAGAATGATGAGTCATCTTCAGAGGTTTTTTTGAAGTTGTAAATAGTAGATTTGTGGTAGCAGAACGATATGGGCACCTGAGTTAGGGAGGGATTCATCTACACCTCAACAGAT
Source organism: Viscum album (assembly GCA_963277665.1). NCBI lineage: Eukaryota > Viridiplantae > Streptophyta > Magnoliopsida > Santalales > Viscaceae > Viscum > Viscum album. Next base: position 831,478,681 of record OY728157.1, on the reverse strand, counting down.
AGACAAATAGAATTTCACCAAATGTTCATTTTTGAGGTAGGGGACATGGTAATCTAGTTCAGGATAAAAAATAACATATATATTTAATAGCATAGGGTAGTTATACTATATCCTAGGTTCTAAGGGTGAGTCAATTACATGTTGTACAATCTATATTTCATAGTCTGGATGCAAGACCTTCTACCATTAGAGGTAGGATTTTTATATCATCTACTATTTACTATGTTTTATCTTATACATAAGCATAATATTATTTTCTATCTTCCCAATTTTCATTTGTTTTTGCCTTGTTTATATAGATCTTGAATGGAGTTATGACCATTGACACGCCATTGGGAGTGCGGTCAAATGATATCAAATGTTGCAGGAATTTTTCTCTTAGAATTGGTGGTTTCTATTTCCTTTGGGATTTGTTTATGTGAGAAATGATAGGTTTTATCTGATCATTAGTATGGATTAGTTAGTTCTATACCAGGATCATATCAAATTTTACTAGAGGATAGTTACCTTTCTATCACTAGAAGGGAGAAACTATACTCACCATGGTGAGTGGGGTCTTTATGTAACATCCCAAGGTTTTCTAAAAATAAATTGAAAATGCTTGAAATTTTGTTTAAGGTATATATTTATAAGTATCCTTTAAACATAATTTTATTTCTTCTATTTTTTTGAATTTCAAGAAACTATCATCTACAATTGTGTTCAGTATGTTATTTCGAGTCTGATGGAACAAACTTGTTTTTTTTTGTGAATAGTAACATGCCCTTATGAATAGTAATATGAATAGTAATATGAATAGTAATATGACCTCATGAATAGTAAATAATATTATTATTTTATTTTCCCATGGCAATAGGATAATGGGATCTTAATTAATTTTCCAATGTCACATAAAACTAATTGCACTTCAATTTTGTTATTTTTCGAATTAACTGTGACCTTATTTTAAAATTAAATTAATAATATTTAGAAAATTATTTTTGAAAAATGGATTTCATTTTTGAATTCTACACGTCGAAAAATGGTTGGGGTAAATTTTTGGTATTTTTCTGAAACTCTTGAATTTTCGGTGAATAGTGAAATACGGTAAAATACCGTATAATCAATTTATCATTAAAAATGCACTATTTATGACATCATAAGTGATGCAAGGCCACTTGCTTAGAAATCACATGATATTTTCACTAATTAAGGCCACTTGATTTGAGATTATTCATAGTCTTGATAAAAATATTATAATAATAATTAAAATAATCTAAAATACCTCCCCTCCTCCACTATAAATACCACCCTCACTCCCCTCTTCCTCCCACACCTCTCAAGCCTTGAGCATTGTCTAATTTCTGCCAAATTCCCTCCTCAATCTTCTTCCCCACGTCCTAGAGCTGCTGGTCTCACCAAAAGACCAAAATCAAAGCCCTTAAGAAGGATCTCAAGGAGAAGAGATCAAGAGGTAAACATCCTCTTTCATTTTCATTCTTTCCATCCATTTTATGTTATTCTCTTCCTTTCCCTTTGTCTTTTGTTGGGATATTTCATTAAATATTTTCCCTTACAGTCCAAATTTTGTATGATTGATGAGATATTTCCATTCCTCTCATCAATCTTGTTTTTATGAAATTTTTAGAGGCGCCGTTAGGCTGCCGAATTTTTTGTAAGAAATTTCTCATGTTTTCTTTATTTCATGATTCCTTCCACTTCTTTCTTCACCCCCTCTTATCCAAGAGGCATGAAATCTCCAGAATCATGTATATTCTGGATGTTTTCATGTTTATGGAAAATTACAAATCATTATTCCTCTCCTCTTTCACTTATTTAAAGAATCAAAAAACATTGTCCATTTGTGTCGAATTACCGATATCGTGGACGATGTATTTTCAATTTCCATTAATTATTTCAAGTCCGGTCATGAAACCATTTATATGGTTGAACCAGGTTATAATATATGTTTTATGAATCATATAAGGTTCTGTAATTATTTTGTACTCATGATTCAAACTTATAAGACTAAATGAAATTGTAATTATCAAAGAACCACTTAAATTATCTAAACGAACATAATTAATGTTTTAACTTATAAATCATCATCATATAAGGCACCAAAGTGATGAATGGTATAATTTATGGTACTGGAGTTATGTAACTAATACTCCATTCCAATTCTGGAGTTTCACTTCCAATCAACAAGAACGATTCATCATGAACCGATCGTGAAAATCACAAAAGACCTCACCCAAAATAATGCAAGGAACAAAATACTAACGAAAAAGGGGTGAAATGAGGTTATGAAATGACCATATAAGATGTTATAAACATGAACACGTTTCTTTAAAATCCTATTAACACTCCTTTAACCATTATACAGGAGGTTCAAACAATTTTGAAGTAGGACAAGCCCAAGGTAAGGTAATTCTTAACCCGATTTCCATTCTTTGGGTTAACCTTCTACTTTATAATTTATGTGCTATTTAAATTGTTTGTGTGATGGGTTCTGTTTATATTATGTTTAATTATGTGTATTTACAGAGTATATACATATTCCATCCACTCAATTAAGTATCACTTCAAGTATATGATGTTTATAAGGGACTTTTCTTCTAAAATCCTCTTTTAAAATTCTGTTTTATAAGATTCAAAGGCAATGTTTTTATGCTATTATTTATGTTGAATGATTATGTTTTGGCTATTGGGCATTGTTTATGATGAAGGGTGGGACCTATATTTCCCTCCAATGCATTGGGTATGAGTAAGTTGGAGGTCGGCCGTATGGTTACTCCAAGTGTAACTGTGATGGTTACACAAAGTAAGGTAGCCGTGAGGGTTACAAATTTTAAGGTAGCCAAGATGGTTACAAGATTATGTAAGTAATGCCCCAATATACCTTTATGATTATAATTATGTTTGTATGGATCTTGTGTAAATCTCATGTTACGCTAAGTAAGATTTTATGGGTGTAAATCATGTATTTTGAAAATGTTTCCATATGTCTTGTGTATTCATGGACTAATGAGATTTTTTCCTTCTTTTTCATACCTTACTGAGCTTTTGTGCTCATCCCAAGTTTTTAAATGATTTTTCACAGGTTAATGGATGAATAATACAAGGAAGGAAGACATGTTAAATGTTGAAGAATTGTCAAGGAGTCTTGTTTTATGTTTTAATGTTTTATATTCTGAGGAAAATGGAAACTGATTTTATGGTATCCACTATATAACAATGTGTAATGTTATGAATATTTTGTCTTAATTCTCTAAAGCTCTAAACTTGAAAATATCCTCAATGTAAAATGAAGTGTTTTCTTGAATAAATTCAAGATTATGTATGAAATAAGTGCGGGTCCTTACAGTTGGTATCAGAGGATGGTTTAGATGACTTTAGGGGTTAAGGTGATGCTAATAGAAAACCATAAATAATTCTCACCCTATGTTTAATTTGTTATAGCATTTAAAGATTACCATGTTGCTTCATCTAAGAAATGTTTGTTTAGAATGGTTGTCCGCAGAAGGAACATGGATGCTGAAGAGGATAGGCACCGACAGAATGACATCCTTCCTGATCAACAGCCCGGAATGGTAGGGATTGGAACCGAGCAGTTTGTGACAGTAATGGCTCAGCTAACACAGGCAATAAATGGTGGTGGCATCCATGCAAGAGGACAAATAGATGTACCCCAACGGAACATGACAGTGGTGGAACATTTTATGAGACAACATCCTCCTGCATTCAGTGGATCTTCTGACCCAGTGGCAGCAGAAGGATGGATTAAGGCCCTTGAAAAGATATTTGATGTTATGGGATGTTCAGACAATCAAAAGGTAAGTCTTGCCATTTATCGTTTTGAAGGGGAAGCTGATCAGTGGTGGTCAATGGTAAGGAATATCAGGGGTAGAGAGGATTTTGATGCCTTAGTATGGGATGAATTTAAAAGTCTTTTTCTTGAAAAATATTTTCCTAAGGTGGTGCGACTTAGAATGGAGAAACAATTCCTTGAACTGAAACAAAAGGAGGAAGATTCAGTGGCTATGTATGAGGCGAACTTCACCCGACTGGCGAGGTATGCTCCGAATCTTATTCTGGATCTCGATAGCAAAATCAACCGCTTTTACTCAGGATTGAAGCCAAGGTATCGAAGGGCGTTGGCCTCCCGTGAATTCAAAAGTTATGAGAAACTTGTCCGATGTGCTGAGAGGGTAGAGATGGAGTTTGCTGACGATCACATGCAATTTGGAAACAAAGAGAAGAAGAGGTCAAATTGGAAAGCAATGGGTAAGAATCAACCAATGAAATCTGATGGTAAGAAAATACAGTTTCCAGTTTGTGAAAAGTGTGGCAAGAAGCACCCTGGGGAATGTCTTATCAAAACTGGGAAGTGTTTTAAATGTGGTAAGTTTGGACATATGGCCCGAGATTGCAATGAAAATGATCCAAAGACTAATCCTGATAAGAAAACTATAAAGTGTTTTAAATGTGGTGAGATGGGTCACTATGCAAATGCCTGTCCAAAGAGGGATCCAAATGATGCAAAGAAGCCAGACTACAAGCAGAAAGGTGTAGTGAGATCCTTTGCGACTACGTCAGCAGATGTTGGGCCATCCAATGAAGTTGTATCAGGTACTTTGTTTGTTCACTCAGATTTTGCTAAAGTTTTGTTTGATACGGGGTCTACACATTCCTTCATCTCTGGGAAATTTTCTAGTAAATTGGAAATATCACCTCAACAAATGATACCCGAACTTGTTGTTAAAACACCAGGGGGAAATGTTATAGCAAAGAGGAATTATAAGAATATTTCTATTGTGGTATGTGGAAAGACTTTACCTGCAAACCTTGTTGTTTTACCCTTAGTCGAGTTTGAAGTTATTCTGGGGATGGACTGGCTTTCTGGTTATCATGCTAAGATTGACTGTAGAGCTAAAGAAGTTGTTTTTCAGAAATAGTTTCAGTTTGTATACAAGAATGAACCCATACAATTGATAACATATCAAGAAGCTGAGAAACTACTGAAAGATGGAAATGAAAGTTATCTAGCTCATATTGTTGAAAACAAGGGAACTATTCAAATCAATGATGTGCCAGTGGTAAATGAATACCTTGATGTTTTTCCTGAGGAGTTACCCAGTGTCATACCTAAACGAGAAGTTGAATTCACAATTGACTTAGTTCCTGATGCTAAGCCAATTTCAAAACCCCCATATCGTATGGATCCAATAGAACTTCTTGAATTGAAAAATCAGTTGCAGGATTTGCTTGTCAAAGGTTTCATTCGTCCCAGTACTTCACCATGGGGAGCCCCTGTTTTGTTTGTTAAAAAGAAAGATGGTTCCATGAGACTTTGCATTGATTATAGAGCTTTGAATAACATCACTGTTAAAAACAAGTATCCTTTGCCTCATATTGATGACTTGTTTGATCAGCTCTAGGGAGCTCAGTACTTTTCCAAGATTGACTTGAGATCCGGATACCATCAGCTAAAGGTGAAGGAGGATGACATCCCGAAAACAGCCTTTCGTACTAGATATGGGCATTATGAATTTGTTGTTATGCCATTTGGGTTAACTAATGCACCTGCTGTATTCATGAATCTTATGAATAGAGTATTTCATGAGTTCTTGGATAAGTTTGTGGTGGTATTTATTGATGACATTCTGGTTTTTTCTAAAAATAAAGAGGAGCATGAAAAACATCTAAGGGTTGTTTTACAAACTTTAAAAGAAAAGAAACTATATGGAAAATTCAGCAAGTGTGATTTTTGGTTGCAACAGATTTCTTTTCTTGGGCACATTGTAAATAAGGATGGAATAACAGTTGATCCTGCCAAAACAAAAGTAGTTGATGAATGGCCAAGACCCACAAATGTTACAGAGATTCGTAGTTTTCTGGGCTTAGCAAGTTATTACCGACGCTTTGTTGAGAACTTTGCACGGTTATCTAGCCCAATAACTAAGTTAACACGTAAAGGGGTTAATTTTGTTTGGACAGAGGAATGTGATGTTTGTTTTCAGGAACTAAAGAAGAGATTGGTGAATGCTCCAGTTTTGGCCTTACCTTCCCGGAATGGTGAGTTTGTCATCTATAGTGATTCTTCTTTGAAGGGACTTGGTTGTGTTTTGATGCAGAATGGTCAGGTAATTGCCTATGTGTCGAGACAACTTAAACCTCATGAGATGAATTATCCCACACATGATTTGGAATTGGCAGCTGTGGTTTTTGCTTTGAAAATATGGAGGCATCATCTATACGGAACCAAATGCCAAATATATACTGACCATAAAAGTCTTAAGTATATATTCACTCAGAAGGAATTAAACATGAGGCAGAGAAGATGGATAGAACTGATAAAGGATTATGACTGCACGATTAATTACCATCCTGGAAAAGCAAACAAAGTAGCGGATTCCTTAAGTCGGAAAAATCATGCATCATTAACCATGCTACGTTTGGAACGTGATCCCTTGATTAATGATTTGATAAATTTTGGCTTGGAAGTTGTTGGAGCAGGGAATATATCTGTTTTGTTTCAGGTTTCAGTGCAGTCTTCGTTGTCAGACAGAATTATGAAAGCGCAGAGGGAAGACTGTGAGCTACAGAAAAAGGTAGAATTGGTTAAAATGGGTAAGTTTCCAGAATTTAATCTTGATAAAGATTGTGTTTTAAGGTTTGGAAAAAGGTTGTGTGTGCCTTGTGATTCCCAGCTGAAGAAAGAATTGTTGTGTGAAGCTCATAGTTCTCCATTTTCTGTTTATCCTGGAAGTACTAAGATGTACAGAGACCTTCGAGAGTATTACTGGTGGAATGGGATGAAAAGAGATATTGCTGATTTTACAATGAAATGTTTGACATGTCAGCAGGTTAAAGCAGAGCGACAATTACCGAAGGGGATGCTTCAGCCTTTGCCGGTGCCAGAATGGAAATGGGAGAATATATCCATGGATTTTGTGGTGGGACTACCAAAGACTTCTCGAGGTTACAATGCGATATGGGTTATTGTTGATCGGCTAACAAAGTCTGCTCATTTTCTTTCTATTCGAGATACAATGACATTAGATCAGCTTTATCGATTGTACCTCAAAGAGATTGTCAGGTTACATGGAGTTCCTCTTTCCATTGTGTCTGACCGAGATCCCAGGTTCACTTCTAAATTTTGGAAGGGACTTCAGAAGTCTTTGGGCACAGAGTTGAATTTCAGTACAGCTTTTCATCATCAATCAGATGGGCAGTCAGAGCGAACGATTCAAACTTTGGAGGATATGCTTCGAGCTTGTTCAATGGACTATCAGGGAAGTTGGGATCATCATCTTTCATTAGTTGAGTTTTCTTATAATAACAGTTTCCATTCCAGTATTCAGATGGCACCTTTTGAGGCCTTGTATGGAAAGCGGTGTCGGACTCCTGCGTTTTGGGATGAAGTCGGTGAAAGAAAGTTGATGGGGCCAGAATTAGTAGAGGAAGTGGCTGAGAAAGTGAGGATGATCCAGCAACACATGAGGATAGCTCAAAGCAGGCAGAAAAGTTATGCAGATAACAGAAGGAAAGACTTCTCTTTTAAGGTAGGTGACCATGTTTTCCTTAAAATATCTCCTTGGAAAAGTGTGATGCGTTTCGGTAAGAAAGGGAAACTAAGTCCACGGTTCATCGGTCCTTTTGAAATCTTGGATAAAGTTGGAACAGTTGCGTACCGCGTAGCTTTGCCTCCGAGCCTGTTTCAGGTACACAATGTTTTTCATGTTTCGATGTTGAGAAAGTATGTTCCAGATTCATCACATGTCTTGAGGCCGGAAGAAGTTCAGCTAGCAGAGAACCTTTCTTATGAAGAAAAACCGGTTCAGATTCTTGATCGAAGAGAACAGGTTTTGCGGAATAAGGTAATCCACCAGGTAAAGGTTTTGTGGAGAAACCACATGGTTGAAGAAGCAACATGGGAGTCTGAAAATTCTATGAGGGAAAAATACCCTCAGTTGTTTAATAAGTAAATAAAATTGCGAGGACGCAATTTCAAGAAGGTGGGGATAATGTAACATCCCAAGGTTTTCTAAAAATAAATTGAAAATACTTGAAATTTTGTTTAAGGTATATATTTATAAGTATCCTTTAAACATAATTTTATTTCTTCTATGTTTTGAATTTCAAGAAACTATCATCTACAATTGTGTTCAGTATGTTATTTCGAGTCTGATGGAACAAACTTGTTTTTTTTTTGTGAATAGTAACATGCCCTTATGAATAGTAATATGAATAGTAATATGAATAGTAATATGACCTCATGAATAGTAAATAATATTATTATTTTATTTTCCCATGGCAATAGGATAATGGGATCTTAATTAATTTTCCAATGTCACATAAAACTAATTGCACTTCAATTTTGTTATTTTTCGAATTAACTGTGACCTTATTTTAAAATTAAATTAATAATATTTAGAAAATTATTTTTGAAAAATGGAGTTCATTTTTGAATTCTACACGTCGAAAAATGGTTGGGGTAAATTTTTGGTATTTTTCTGGAACTCTTGAATTTTCGGTGAATAGTGAAATACGGTAAAATACCGTATAATCAATTTATCATTAAAAATGCACTATTTATGACATCATAAGTGATGCAAGGCCACTTGCTTCGAAATCACATGATATTTTCACTAATTAAGGCCACTTGATTTGAGATTATTCATAGTCTTGATAAAAATATTATAATAATAATTAAAATAATCTAAAATACCTCCCCTCCTCCACTATAAATACCACCCTCACTCCCCTCTTCCTCCCACACCTCTCAAGCCTTGAGCATTGTCTAATTTCTGCCAAATTCCCTCCTCAATCTTCTTCCCCACGTCCTAGAGCTGCTGGTCTCACCAAAAGACCAAAATCAAAGCCCTTAAGAAGGATCTCAAGGAGAAGAGATCAAGAGGTAAACATCCTCTTTCATTTTCATTCTTTCCATCCATTTTATGTTATTCTCTTCCTTTCCCTTTGTCTTTTGTTGGGATATTTCATTAAATATTTTCCCTTACAGTCCAAATTTTGTATGATTGATGATATATTTCAATTCCTCTCATCAATCTTGTTTTTATGAAATTTTTAGAGGCGCCGTTAGGCTGCCGAATTTTTTGTAAGAAATTTCTCATGTTTTCTTTATTTCATGATTCCTTCCACTTCTTTCTTCACCCCCTCTTATCCAAGAGGCATGAAATCTCAAGAATCATGTATATTCTGGATGTTTTCATGTTTATGGAAAATTACAAATCATTATTCCTCTCCTCTTTCACTTATTTAAAGAATCAAAAAACATTGTCCATTTGTGTCGAATTACCGATATCGTGGACGATGTATTTTCAATTTCCATTAATTATTTCAAGTCCGGTCATGAAACCATTTATATGGTTGAACCAGGTTATAATATATGTTTTATGAATCATATAAGGTTCTGTAATTCTTTTGTACTCATGATTCAAACTTATAAGACTAAATGAAATTGTAATTATCAAAGAACCACTTAAATTATCTAAACGAACATAATTAATGTTTTAACTTATAAATCATCATCATATAAGGCACCAAAGTGATGAATGGTATAATTTATGGTACTGGAGTTATGTAACTAATACTCCATTCCAATTCTGGAGTTTCACTTCCAATCAACAAGAACGATTCATCATGAACCGATCGTGAAAATCACAAAAGACCTCACCCAAAATAATGCAAGGAACAAAATACTAACGAATAAGGGGTGAAATGAGGTTATGAAATGACCATATAAGATGTTATAAACATGAACACGTTTCTTTAAAATCCTATTAACACTCCTTTAACCATTATACAGGAGGTTCAAACAATTTTGAAGTAGGACAAGCCCAAGGTAAGGGAATTCTTAACCCGATTTCCATTCTTTGGGTTAACCTTCTACTTTATAATTTATGTGCTATTTAAATTGTTTGTGTGATGGGTTCTGTTTATATTATGTTTAATTATGTGTATTTACAGAGTATATACATATTCCATCCACTCAATTAAGTATCACTTCAAGTATATGATGTTTATAAGGGACTTTTCTTCTAAAATCCTCTTTTAAAATTCTGTTTTATAAGATTCAAAGGCAATGTTTTTATGCTATTATTTATGTTGAATGATTATGTTTTGGCTATTGGGCATTGTTTATGATGAAGGGTGGGACCTATATTTCCCTCCAATGCATTGGGTATGAGTAAGTTGGAGGTCGGCCGTATGGTTACTCCAAGTGTAACTGTGATGGTTACACAAAGTAAGGTAGCCGTGAGGGTTACAAATTTTAAGGTAGCCAAGATGGTTACAAGATTATGTAAGTAATGCCCCAATATACCTTTATGATTATAATTATGTTTGTATGGATCTTTTGTAAATCTCATGTTACGCTAAGTAAGATTTTATGGGTGTAAATCATGTATTTTGAAAATGTTTCCATATGTCTTGTGTATTCATGGACTAATGAGATTTTTTCCTTCTTTTTCATACCTTACAGAGCTTTTGTGCTCATCCCAAGTTTTTAAATGATTTTTTACAGGTTAATGGATGAATAATACAAGGAAGGAAGACATGTTAAATGTTGAAGAATTGTCAAGGAGTCTTGTTTTATGTTTTAATGTTTTATATTCTGAGGAAAATGGAAACTGATTTTATGGTATCCACTATGTAACAATGTGTAATGTTATGAATATTTTGTCTTAATTCTCTAAAGCTCTAAACTTGAAAAGATCCTCAATGTAAAATGAAGTGTTTTCTTGAATAAATTTAAGATTATGTATGAAATAAGTGCGGGTCCTTACACTTTAGGACAGTTGTTCATGAATAATTTATTTCATATTAAATTATCTTAGGCCTCAAATAGAAGTCCATTTTCTAAATGATAATGTAATATAGCGGGATACTTTTACTCCATTGGTTAACCATATAAATGACTTATTTCTTGAAGAGTTATGCAGCTTACTGCCTAAGCAATAGATCAAGTTCATGATTGAGTTAGTGTTGGGGGTTGAACTAGTTTCTATACCACCTTATAAAATGGCACTAGTAGAGATTCATGAGTTGAAAGTTTAGTTAAAGGATATAGAATCCAAATTATTAATCTGGACTAGTAATTCTATATGGGTTCTCCTATTCTTTTTTTCCAAGAAGGATGGAAGAACCTTGAACGTATGTTTGGTATATCAGTGGTTGAACCAAATGATGGTCAATACCTAATATCCCCTTATATTAATTAATGATATATTCAATTATCTAAGAGGTTACAAGATCTTTCCCATCTATGTTTAGGGTACCATCAGTTGAGTGTGAGACCATCAGATATACCTTGGACTTCTTTTAAGAGAATGCATGTCTTGTATGGGTTTATGGTTATGTTCCTCAATATGATGAATTCACCATTTATATTTAGGGATCCAATGAATTAGGGGTTTCACTCTTTCTTGGATCATTTTATGGTAGTTTTAGTAAATGAAATCTTAGTTTACTACCAGTTAGCAGGTGACCACTCCCAACATCTGGACATAATCTTTAGAATACAAAGATAGAATCATCTTTACACCAAGATATCATAATTTTTATTCTACATTGATAGAGTTCACTTCCCGGGCCATGCTATCTTAGAGGATTGCGTGGTAGTGAGCCCAGAGGTGGTTGTATCCAAGTTATATTGGGATAATCCCAATAATTTTTTCAATATTTGGAGCTTTTGGGTTTAGTATGATATTAGAGATGTTTTATCCAGGACATACCCTGTTTGACAGTACATATTTCTATGATGACCAAGAAAGGGGTGAAGTTTATTTGGTAATATTATTGAGAGATAGACATTCATGAGCTAAATATAAGGATAACCTCTACACCAATCCTCACATTTCCAATTCTTTTAAATGAATATATCTTGTATTGTGATGAATTCAGAGTTAAGCTAGGGATAGTCCTGATGTAGGTGGACTGAGTGGTTTCTTATAGATTCAAAAATCTGATACTATATGAGGGAAATTTCCTTACTCATTACCTTGAGTTATATATGATGTTATATTACCTAAAATGATAGAGACATAATCTTATGGGTGGGAAGTTTGTGGTATATACAGACCACAAGAGCCTCAAGAAAATATTTTCTCATTGAGACTGCAACCTTTGGAAGAGGAGGTGGGTCAAATATATGTTTTCCTTTAAAATTGAGCTATCTTATTCACTAGGAAAGGGAAAATTCATTACTAATGCCTTAAGTTAAAATATGAAGATATAGGTAGTGTGGGAGTCTTATGATGAGTGGTAGTTTATGAAACTCTTTAAAGACATGCATCAAGATGTTCAGGAGTCCCATGGATGAGTAGCTCTAACTTTAAAATATTTTATAACTTTACTTACTGGCTAGATCAAGATAGAATAATTATATTATCTAGACGTAATATATTTTAGGGAAAACTTATATAGTAGGGAGCCACCATCAGGATGGTCTCTTGGTAGTAAAAACATTCTTATTTTAAATAGATGGGTATGGGTTCATATCATTTTGTGTAAGGAGGTGATTAGGGACTTTCATGATTCTAGATGAGAAGTACATCTAAATCTAACAAATATGTATTATGATATCCATAGATAATATTGGTTTCCATGGATAAAAAATGAGATAGTGGTCTTCGTAGCATGATGTATCACCTATCAACAAGTGAAGGTCGAGCATCAGAGGCTTGATGGGTTGTTATAGCTCAACCCACTCTAGAGTGGAAATGGGATGATGAAATCATGGATTTCATGAAATTATTACCTAGGAAATCTCACATGAATGATACATTATGGGTGATCATGGATCGACTGAAGAATGAATCTCACTTCTTTCCTATTAGGGGTGCCTTCATCATTGATGATATGGATGGATTGTAAATGTGGGAGATGGTTTGATTACACAGTGTTCCAAGGATTATAATTTTTTATTGAGATCCTCATTTTATGTCTTGATTCTAATAGAGTATTTAGAAGGCTTTAGGATTTAATGTTCTTCTACGTACAGCCTATCATCCTTAGACTGACAGCCATTTTGATCCCGCATTTCAAATTCTGGAGGATGTTTTCTGATCTTTTGTTTTAGATTTTAGTGGTTATTTGGGGTATGATATAGTACTCATGGTGTTTTTATAAAATAATAGATTCTAGGAATTGATCCAAATGGTTCTTTTTTAGGATTTGTATGACAATATATTCCTTTTTACTTTTTCAAGTTATAGATATGTGAGTTAGTGATCATTGAACCTATTCTTGTGTAGGAATTATCTAAGTAAGTTTAGTTGATAAGAATGTGTTTGGTGACCTCACAAACCTATCAAAAATCGTATTTTGACCAAATAATATGACCTATATAGTTTTAGGTTCGTCATAATGTTCTCCTTGAAGTGTCTTTTAGGCTAGAGAAACATTATATCAGAATGGGGAAGCTAGCACTGAGGTTTTTTAGGCTGTTTGAGACAATGGAATGGTTTGGTCTAGTGGTGTACCATTTATCCCTCCTATGAAGTTATAGTTACATGAAAAATGTTTTTTGTGTGTCACATATTTTAAGATATAATTATAACCCATCTCACATGATAGAAATTAATGACATTGGGTTACATATTTATGCATTCTTTGAGGATAATCTAATTCAAAATGCAGACCATAGTGATAAACATATTTAGGGGAAGACTATACCGCTAGTGTGATTGTAATTGTAGCATGGTCATGTGAAAGAGGAAACCTGGGAAAGTGAATATGATACGCGATAAAATGGGTTTAACTTTTTCTCTGATACCCACAATGATAATGTGGAGCGCATCTTGGGGATGAGCTAGTCTATGGTAGGGAGCATGTAATATCCTGTATTTTTTTAGATAACTCTAGATTTATGTTTTGCTACAACTTTTTGTGTTAGTTTAATCATTAATTTATGCTTTGGGTGATGATTTTTCAAAGGAGTAGGGTTTTGGAAACCTAAATATATGAACTATAGATTACAAGCTGTAGAATAAATTTATGATGTAAATATTAAAATTGCGATATAAACTTATTGAGTATGTTGGCCCTAGTGATAAACCTTTTAGGTCATATTCTTGTTTGGGAAATCCATAGAACATAGATTTAAACAATAAAAAGGTATTTTAAGTCATAAGAATGGTTTTATGATGTATTTAAGGTGAAATGACGTTTTAATCAGTGTATTTGTAATTCATAGGAATTACAGTGTAAATAATTTATTTACACCATAAATAATTCATACCCTATATGACAACCTAGTGGCCTTCTTGAATTTGTAAAACACATTTTACCTCTCATTTTTTGACCTATTGATGGTGACCGATGATAATTTCCATTGATCTAGAAGTTTGATCTTTTTGGATATTCAACTTCTGAATTGTAACATTGAAGGTGTGCCTTCCATATCTTTTTATCCATCTTGGATTTTTGATTTCTCCTGAAGAACGCATATTGACAAACAATTTTCCTCCATTGAAGGGAAATAAAATAGAATATGATCACTACTACATAAATTTATTATTACTCTATATCAACGTTTTTTAGGTGGGTAATCTATAATATCTCCCTTTGGTTTCTTTTGATCTCTTTGGTATGTTTAATTAACTCGATTACACGATAACATCCTTCTTGTGACCTAATTAAATGTAAACCATTCTTATTTGAATATAACCCACATATAGAGGCCTAAAAAGGATCCTATGAGATCTCTTGGCAAGGTGACCAAGCCTTTATCCACCCAAGTGGTGAGCCTACCCTTGAATTGTAAATTTGGTAGATATGAAAAATGTGTAATTGGAGTAACTATGTGAATTGAGTAACTAGATTGATGTGAATTGGCTTTTGAATTGAGATGGCTGGAATCCTATAATGGTTTGATATCAGTGACTCATCCTGATGTAAGAGAATCCACAAATAGATAATTAATTCCTTATTAATTAAATGTGATAAATTAACCAACTGGTCATGACACATTAATTGTGATGAATGGCTTGCATTGATGGCTTGTATATGTGATATTTTTTACAAAATGCCTAAGGGATTAGACCTCTATATCATGAGGCATGGAACCAATGAATTTTCCTAGAATAGGATAACCCATTTCATATGAGATGATATTTCCCCATGTCATGGTGTTGTGCCCTGGGAAGATGTAAGTGACTCCAGTATGGTAATTCATATAAAAATGAATATAAGATGATCTTTCCCCTTAGCATGGTATTGCACCCTGTGAAGATGTAAGAAACTCCATAATGTGAATTATCATGGATCTTAGTTGTGTTATTTGATACATGGTACAAGAAATACATCCTAATGTATGAGGGTATACCTCAGTGATAGATAAATATGTCCTGATGTCAAGGCAGGTTTAGTTGGCCCTAGGTTTAAATTGGAACTCGAGGGTCTATAGGTTTATTTTATGAATTGTATTAATTGATTAATTAATGAAATATTATTTATTTGTTCTATAAAATATATTCATATTGTATGGTTTATAAATTTTGGTTTCCAGACTACTGATTTTCACTCACATGTTATTTAGGATTCTATTTTGTACTTAGATAGATTTTTTGGATGTAGGTTTGGACATGTGCAAGGTGACCTATTGTGATTGGTGTTGGTCAGGTTGGAGCATTGAGGTTGGACTGACTTAGGGTTCTTGACCAGGGTTTAAAGTCATGTTTTACTTATTTTTTTAGAATTTATTTATATGAATTATTCATGTTATTTAGATACTTTTATCCTAGAATTATAGGATTATATTTTTATTAGATCATTCAGCTTCTTCCCTTTTTATCTCTTGATGACCGGTTTATTATTTATTTATTTTATGTCATTATATTAGTTTTTGTGTGAATTTTCCACTATATTTATACTCTATAAAAGATATTACATTCTACCTTATTTATTAATTACACCCTTTACGCTAGTCAGTATCCTATGGTGTATAAAGAGGTGTGTCTGTCGTCACGTATCTAACATGACTTGATCACTTGAGGGAGCACCGAGATGAGGAAGTTTCACTTCTCTATAACTATTCTCATACATGATATCAATTTTTTAAAGATATAAAATATTTCATTATGACACTCTAATGGTAATTATTATGTTTCCCTGTGTTCACTCAAATATTGGATAAGTTATAGAGTTTTCTCCTCCTATATATTGCAAACGTCGTTCATATCTGGAATAACACACACAAATTTTTAATTGGTTTGGTATCATGATTCATCCTTCTAGTTCATGTAGAAACTCATTATGTTATATAATGAGTTTCTAACAAATTATCAATGTTCATCATCCATTATAGTGTGACATATACCATTGTGGTGTGATATATTCTTTATTCTCTAAACAACTTCTTACCAACTCTAGATGATTACTTATAAACTACATCTTCCTACAACACCTCATATGACCATATTTATCACCACACTACATTATTCCATAGAAAGGTAAAACAATTCCATGCCTCTACTACCAAATATTTGTTGGTTCCCATGTAAGGTAACCATCTCCAACTTCATCCATTCTTCAACAAATCTCTGTCTCACCTCATGTGAGAAAATACAACCATCATTAACTGACAAAGAATCCATTTAAAAACCTCCTATTGAAACATTCTACCAAATATAATTTTTTTAAAACTTTAACATAGATCCTAAAATAATTTTACACTAATTCATCCAACTTAAATTATTGATTGATGGGGAATCTGATGATAAACCTTTGAAAAAAAATATACAAGGGGTCTTCACTCTAGATTTTTTTCCCTTATTCTCTCCCCCTTTGTCACTAAACTCCATGGGGGTATCATTTTCATCTCTATTATCCCATTGTTTTCAATAAAAAAAATATTATATATTTATATATATATTAATCTCCCCCTTTGAAATACACTTCAAATATCCACCTATATCTTACTAAACCATTACTATTCAATAATCTAGATTTAAGAGTTTGAACTCTACATTTGGTATAAAACTCCTTTAAAGTCCCTTTTGATACCACTTATTTAAATCGAAAACCCTAGTCTTTTTCAACCACCTATATGTTATTCTCATACTATTTGGTCTCATTTAAACCGTTTTATTTTTCTTCAAAATCTCTTGGTTTTTTCCATGACATGTATTACCTTATTTTTTTAAAATATGCTTTATAAACTATGTATACATTATCTTACACTCTAATTTCCAACTTTTTTGAAACATTAGTTATTTATATAATTAGTTTAAATTCATTATTTTCACTTCAATTTATCCATTATTGATACCAAATGTTGGGTTGTAAAGGGGTCTAAATCTAATTATATAGATTTTCTTAATACCATTTTTTTAGTAATAATTATAAATATTCTTTCAAACTCATATCCACTTTCACTAGTAGTTATATTTTTCTAAATGATTTTAATTAAGTGAATGTAACTCATGGGAATGAGTCATAAAAAAATCTAATCCTACAAAGTTATAACTCAGTATATAAATAAAGAGTCTATGTAAATAAATTTTGTGATACCCATGTCCCTAACCTATTTCCATAAGCACATGCAACTAAAGAAATCAATTTCCTCAATTATTTCACTTGTGATATCAATAGAATATTCATGAAAACATAATAAATTAATCAAAAAAGTACAAGGTGTGTGATTCATACCACAAGCATACCCAAATAATAAAACGTTTTATGATATACACATGATAACATTATTAGTCCATGCTTTTTATTCCTTCATGTGGTGTTTTTACTATTCTATATGAGGTAATTTTCCATTTAATATTCAATACCAAACTCCACATAAATACATTAAAAATATGAAACACTTATTGAATTGATATTCATAATGAGGTGTCACAATTTAGTAGCTTTAAAATCCAAAAACATGATTAGATGATACCACCTTTTTAGATCACAAATATATGAAATATGATCTTCATTAAATAATATTGATGCTTCTCCACCATGTTGTCTTCCCTTTTTTTAGGGGACTATCAGCACTTGGTATATTAATGATACCAAAAATTGATAACTATATTTTTTCTTAATACCATTGAATTATTCATATTTTTATTTGACCCCACTTTAATACTAAATCAATATCCATGTCAATTAAACTTCTTTATCACCACAATCAATTCATGATTTAGTAGGATACTATTTTAATTTACATAATAGAAACTTTTTTATTCAAATTAATCTTTAAAACAAATAGTGTATGTTCCAACATCATTATTCTTCCATATAAGACATTGATAAAATTATGGTTTCTTTTATACCACTTTTTGTATTTATATCCTCTTAATGAAATCATCCCTTCCTAATTCCTTCATCACCATTCAGAAAATACACCACATAGATTGTATCTCCCCCTTAATACTATATCACTACAATAATTAGATATGAAAATTAAGTGGATGGTGATAAAATTACTTACCAATAATCCTAAATATGATTAATGAGTTTGGTCTCAATAAACCAACCCTTTACATCCAAATCACTTAGAATTCCTTCTAGTGGTTATCCTTATAACAACACTTGTACACACTTCACTCAAAAAATTTGATTATAAATACTCTGTATTCCTTGCCTTAGGGTTCAAATACAATTTGAGACTAATCCTATATATGCATGTTTCTTACACTGATGATTTATTTTTCCATCCTTCAACATACTTTGTTCATAATAAGTGGTCTCTTCTATCAACATTCTCCTATTTCATTATTTTATTATTTGTAAAACCACTTCAGCATGATTTCTTATTGTCCTCCATAATATCCATTAAAACTAATAAAATTTTATTATTAATTTCATATTATTTATTCACTTTTACATACTTCCTTTTACCAATATTAGAAACATATTTATTCTTTCACAATATTATATTTCTTTCTCTCTCTATTTTTTTTTGAATAATCCATCATTGTTTCTCGGATCACCATTCATTGAATTATATTATCTCTTTCTTCCAACCATTGAATCTATTTTCCATTATAATATATTTTTCTCTATTCCATAATTACCTCCCCATTAACATTGGAATTTGGGTTATCCTTTGTTCTTTCAATAACTTTACTTCTATAACCCTTTACCATATTTCTATGGTTATCACAAATAAAAAATATTCTAATAAAACCATAACTCATGGATATTTTTCTCTGTTCAGATGTTTTTTTATCTCTTCTTCAACCATTGAGCCCTTGGGATTATAGAAACAAATAAATGGTTTTCCCCATGATTCCATAGTATTATCAATTAATTGTTACTATCCATTTATAGCTTTCAATCTTTTATTTAAAAATAACCTTCCATTTTATACCTAATTCAATATTTCCACTTTTTTGGACTCTACTTATTCAGGCTTATTTACAATCAATCTATACAATTACATTTATGATTTTTAACCTCATTTAACACTCCAAAATATTCACATATTTCATGATCTAATGAACATCCATATAATTCATACTTGTTCATGATTCATTTTAATATTTAATCCACTATTCAAGTTTTGTTTTGAGTTGAATAAATTTATCTTTAAGCTCCTTCTCTATGAACATTTTTTGTTCATTCACATGTGAATTTTCTCTGTATAAATATCATTAAACATTCATTTTTTAACTAATTTTAGAAATTTATTCACTCAAGGTCACTTATCCTTAAATATTTTATTTTAAAACAAAAAATATATAATGAATGAATATTCCACCTCATGAATTATTTCTAGCTGATCCACATTATCATAAAATGCTTGAATGCCATATTTTTTTAGGCCAAAATTATTTGAATTTATAACCTAATTTAATTGAAAAATCTTCCATTTAATCTACACTTATTTATTCTATAATAAAGGAATATGAATTTTTTACAATGAAAAGTATCTTATATAAAAATATTATAAAATTTTCTATTTCTTCTCCTCTTCTTTTTTACTTTTAAATTATCAAATTTTCCCTAACTTTAGTCATTGGTATTGTAACGACCCAAAATTTCATTAATGTAAATCCCTCTTGATCTAATTAAATGTCTCTTTATGTAAAATTTTTATATAAAATGTCAACTTATTTGGTTTTATGTTAAGAATTGTGACCATTTGTAATATAGTCTTTGAACACTTATCACATAATTAGCATAAATATAGGGCTTTAACAAATCCAATTTACTCAGACAAAGGAAGCGACGGCCTTATCCAGTAGACGTGCCCCATAAGAATCCCATTTTTTAGAGCTTGGAAAGGAGGTGGTGTCATTGGGCTTTGATCATGACCGAGACCAAGCCGAGCTTGAATATGTTAATCTCGAGCAGGACTGCCTATGAGAGAAATGGAAGTTGATAGAGATTACCACTCGAGCAATGTTATCTGAGCCACCCTAAGAGTCTGTCACCCTTGAAAAACTTACTCTTCGGTCTTATGTGGATGTTATAAGGGGTTATGTACCAAGACCCTAGTATTATGGTTATGTATATTATTTTTTTATATAATAATGAATATACTTTAATTTTATTATTGTCACCTTGTAAATTGTTTTTAAAGCACAAATAGTGTTTTTAGTTAATATTTAACTAAGAAATCTATTTTTATGAATTAATGGATTTTTTAATTAAATAATATTTTAATAAAATATTATTATTATTAAATTAGTTTTTATTAAATATAAATGACCTTATAATTTTATGAATGCAATTGTAATTTTTATTAAGGTTTGAAATCCATTTTTGTAAAACCCGTGAATTTTTGATAAATGTCTGTTTATATTTTAAAATTGAAAATTAACATATTTAGATAAAATAAGTATTATTTATGGAATTAGGATGTCGAAATTTTCCAACGGTTAATTTTTCATAATTTTCTGAGACAATCAAATTTTTGGGTAAAAATTAAATACCGTTTAAATATATAATGTGTTTTATGACATCATAATGACCCAATAGTAATGTAATAAAATACTATAAGCTTTATGTTCAAAAAATATATATTTTACCATTAAAATAATGTGATTTTGGGTTTTTTGACTTATTTTACAAAGCATTAATGGTCCCTTCAAGACTTATTAAACATCTTGTCTTTTTAAATTGTTTTCCTTGGGAGTGTGACTCACCTCCAGATAAGCAACCCCATTATTTTAAGATGTTTAGAATTTGGACTTATAAAATATTTCTTTCTACTTCCTTTTTCCAAAAACCATGGGCAAAAACCATTGGCTGGTTTTTGGTTTGGATTAGTTTTATGTGAGGTGTCCCAAACCTAAATAATAAATAATTCCCTCACCTTTCCTATAAACTCACCCAAGCTCCAATTTCCTACTCACTGAAAGCCTTTGTAGTTAGTCCAAACAATGACATAATCTCTCTATAATCCTCCCAAGGTTCCCCAATATCACAAGAATACTCTCTCAAGCCTCTCTCAAGCTTTTGGAAGCACACTTCCAAGTAAGTGTTTTTTTCCTTTCTCGTTTTTATCCAATTTTCTTAATGTTGTTATGACCTTTTAGTTTCAATTATAAATGTTGGGGTATGGTTTCACACCTCCCCCATACTACACTCTTTATGTTTTAATGATGGGAGATTCCTTTCTCTCTCATTAAATGCCACCCATGTACACCCGTTACTATGCCAAAATTCCGAAAGGAATTTATCTCTCCTCTTTTACATTCAAGTAATTCTTTTGTATCATGAATATTAATTCCATTATAATTGTTGGTACATTTATTTATATGAACCCCTTACTGTCCATTTCATATACATATAATGAGACACCCCTTTCTCTCTCATCAACCATTTTTATGAATTCTTATGTCATGCCGTTACGCTGCCGAAATTGCATCGATTTTCCAAGCTAATATCATTGTGTAGTGAATACCATGCCCATTTCTCTATCAAGGGTATTCACCTTTATGCACATTTAATTAATGATTATAAAGATTCATATATAAATTCCACATTCCTTTATCTTGGAATAAATGATTGTGTTTTATGAATCCATGTTATATGACCCATGTGGCACACTTATGCATGAAATGAAATGTTTAAGAAGGGTGTGCCCTTATAGCGCTCCAATGCATTGGGTAAAGTATAGTATCATGATAAGTCATGTACAATGGGTGTTTACTCATGCTAATTTAAGTGTAATGAGGTTTTACTCATGCTTCATGTGCAATGAGGATTTACTCATGCTCCATGTGCAATGATCATTAGCTCATGATAATTCCATGTTAAGTGTTGTTGCCACATTTCTATGTTATGATTATCATGATTTATCATGATTTTATGTTTATGTTTCTATTGTGCTCTATTGATATGCATATTGCCGAACATGTATTGTATTCCTCATGTTATTCTATGATTACTCCCTTAATAGGATTTATATCTCACCCTTTTCTTATGAATGTCCTCAGGTTATCCCATGCAATGCTAAGTACGAGGGAATGTAGTGGTCATGTAAAGGAAGTTTTCAATAAATACATTATATTTCATTTTTTTAAGTTGTTATGTAATGATCCCGAGCCCCAAAGACACTAGACCTCTCAATCTTTTATGTTGTATCAAGTGAATTTTGTGTAATAAATTATGTTTAATTGTGTAATAAAAGATAAAAGATCAGGGTTGTCATAGTTGGTATCAGAGGATAGGTTTAGTTATTTTTCGGATTAGGATTAGAAAACTCTAGTAAAGCCTTAGAGACAAGATTAAGTATAATAAAATCATCCCTATGTTTTGGTGAGTATTGAGTAAGTGGTTTATCAATAAAATACATCCATGTCTAGATACGAGTAGGTAAAGGCGGCTCTGGAACAGATGTATCCTAGGGTTAAAACCTGAAAACACCACTTTGAGATAGACTCGAACAGGAACCAGTGCACAAAAAGAGGCCTTTATGCACTCTTGGTTATGACACTCCTAGGAGATATGCTTTGGTAAATTCATAAACTTAGTATGAAACATTATTAAGGGACTAAAAAAATTCCCTAGGAATATATGTTAGAAAGTAGATTATGAAAAACATAGACTGAAGCCAATTGATTCATATGTTAAGGAAATAAAAGTTATTTATAAGTCATCAGTTTTGTTCTTGTATTACCCTTTATGTGTTACCCCTAACTTTCTTTTTATTCCAACCAATAGCCGGTAATAGGAGGACTCAGGCTAACAACTGATGTTAAGATCAATGTGATGATTGTACTAATGAGATGCCATATCCAATGGGAGTGGTAATTGCAAACTTTTTCACACTTATCTCTCAGATAACTCAATCTTTGAATAGAAATATAGATCAAGGGGAATGTTCAACCCCACCTAAGAAAGAAAAAGTCACTATCGAGATCTTAATGAGACAAAGGCCTCTTACTTTTAATGGATCATATGATCCCTCAATCGCTAAACAATGGATCAACTCCATTGAAAATATCTTCTCTATACTTAAATGTATTGAACCAGAGAAGGTTCTTCTGGTTGATTATCATATGGAGGGTGAAGCTGATCAATGGTGGACGTTGACTAAAAATATGAATCTTGATGAGGAGATCGAGGTGTTGGAATGGAAGGATTTCCGGAAGAGGTTTTTCGATAAATATTTTCCATGAACCCTCCGGATTAAGATGTAAAGGGACTTCCTTTACCTCAAGAAAAAGATGACGAATCTATTGGAGTGTATGAGGGAAACTTCACAAGGCTTGCACGATATGCTTCCAGCTTTGTCGTTACCCCTGAATGCAAGGTTGACTGCTTCTTTAGTGGGCTGAAACCTAGCCTTCATAAATCCCTGGTGATCCGTGACTTCGACAGCTATGAGGAAATAGTCTGATGTGCCCTCAATGTTGAAATGGAGATCAGAAAATCTTAGGGGTATCATGGGGATAAGAAGCGTATGGTGGAATTCAATGCTGGCAGTTCGATGGATAAATCCAATGGTGCTAAGAAGATCCATCACCCCACTTGCCAATGGTACGGAAAGAAGCACCCTGGAAATTGCCTGAAGGGGATGAGTAAATGCTTTAGGTGTGGAAGAGAATGGAACCTAGATATTAACTGTCAGCAAGAAAGACTCATCGCTGGGACAGAGGAGAGGAATGCTCCATTTGAACCTCAACACGTGGTTCATTGCTAAAACTGCAAAGAACTAGGGAATCTTGCAAATCAGTGCCGTAATCCAAGGGTTTTTGGAGGCAACCAACAACCTCCAAGACAGTAAGGTCAGGCTTTTTCCATAACTACTGCCGAAGTGAACCCCGACAATGAAGTGGTGACAGGTATGCTAGTTATTCATTGAAGAATAGAGAACATACTTTTTTATTCAGGTTTTACGCATTCTTTCATATCTCGAATGTTTGGTAGAACAATCCCAGCACCACCACAAATCATGAAAGTGAAGGTGTTGGTGAGAATGAAAAATGGAACAATCCTTGAATACCATGAATATAACTCCTACCCTATCATAATCTATGGATTAAACTTCCTGGAAAACTTCATCATACACCCTCTGGTGGAATTTGATGCAATTGTTAGCATGGATTGGCTTTCCATGTATAGAGCCAACATAAATTTTCATGAGAGGGAAATCACTCTCCCTATGGAGAAATGACCCCTGATTCTTTACAAGTGTAAGGGATTAGATGAATCTTCTTTAGCTATATAATCTCAAATTTGGATATTACTGCCCTATGAGCACGCGTATTTGGCTCAGATGATTGATTCTAAGGAGAAACCCATCCAAGAAGACATGCCTATTTTGAGAGAATTCGCTGAAGTGTTTCCCAAGGAATTGTACAGTATTCCTCCAAGAAGATATGTTGAATTCTCAATTAATATTATACCTGGGGCATTACCAATATCCAAGACTCCATATAGAATGGTTGTTGTAGAGCTTGAGGAGCTGAAGAAATAACTATATGAGAATTTGGATGAAGGGTTTATACGCCCAAGTGCTTCACCATGGGGTACACCAGTCCTCCTCATCAAGAAGAAGGATGGTTCAATGTGCCTTTGCATCGATTATAATGAGATCAAAAAAATCATGATAAAGAACAAGTATCCTATCCCACAAATTGATTACTTATTTGATCATCTACGTGGAGAACAATACTTCTCCAAGGTGGATTTTTGGTCGGGATATTATCAAGTAAGGTTAAAGAAGGAAGATATCCCCAAGACTGCTTTTCATACAAGATACGGGCACTATGAATTCATAGTAATGCCTTTCGGACTCACCAATGCTCCAGAAATTTTCATGGACTTGATGAATATATTCTTTAGAGATTACCTAGAAAAATTTGTGGTAGTCTTTATAGATGATATTCTAATATAATCCAAAACCAAGGAGGATCATGAGGTGGATTTAAGAACTGTAATAGTGACCTTACGGAAGGAGAAGCTCTATGAAAAGTAGAGAAAGTGTGATTTCTGGTTGAATGATGTCTCATTCTTCAGCCATATCATCACGAGAAATGGGATAGTTGTGGATACCTCCAAAACAGATGTAATTGAGGGATGGCCGAGACCAACATTGGTAACAGATATCCGTAGCTTCTTGGGGTTAGCTGGATATTATCGACGATTTGTGAGAAATTTCTCATGATTGTCCAACCCTCTTACCAAGCTAACTCTAAAGGAAGTAAATTTTTCTTGGAGTGATGAATGCGCAGAAAGATTCAAGGAGTTGAAAAGGAGTCTTATCACTGCACCCTTTCTCACTTTACCCACAGGTGGAGTACTTTTTGTGGTATTCAATGATGCTTCGAAGAAGGTCATGGGATGTGTGTTGATGTAAAATGACAAAGTCATTGCCCATGCTACAAGGAAATTGAAAGTTCATGAGCATAATTATCCAACACATGATCTGGAGTTGGCTGTGGTGATATTCGCTTTAAAAATATGGCATCATTATCTATTTGGGGAGAAGTGTGAAATATATACAGACCACAAAAGCCTCAAGTATATGTTCACACAGAAAGAGTTGAACATGCACCAACGAAGATGGTTATAGCTGATCAGAGACTATGACTACTCAATCCATTACCACCCTTGTAAAGTGAACATGGTGGAAGATGCTCTAAGTAGAAAGGACCCAGTGATTCTATCCTTGATGAGAATTTAAAAGGATCCAATCTTCTTAGATTTGATGAATATGGACATGGTAATCATAAAGAAGGGAACATCATCAATCATTTCACAAATGATTTCTCAACCATATCTTTTGGAAAGGTTAAAGGATGCTCAAAAGGATGATGTGGGGATTCAGAAGAAAGTGAAAGCTATAAGAAAATGGAAATCCTCAAAGTTAAATGGTAATGAAGATGGAATTGTGAGATCTGGGAAAAGACTATGTGTTCCATCATGTTCGGAGCTGAAGAAGGAACTTTTGGATGATTCACATAGTTCGAACTTCTCTATTAACCCAGGAAACACAAAGATGTATCAAGATCTTCGTGAGCATTATTGGTGGGATAAAATGAAGAAGGATATCATTGAATATACATCAAAGTGTCTAGTGTGTCATCAAGTGAAGGATGAGAGACAAAAGTCTAAGGGGATGATGCAACCATTACCCATACCAGAATGGAAATGGAAGAACATTACCATGGACTTTTTCACCAGACTTCCAAAGACATCCAAAGTCAACAATGAAATCTAGGTTTTTATATATCATCTTAAAAAGTATGAACACTTCATTTCAATTCGAGAGGATTTCACATTGGATCAACTAGCACGGATATATATTAGGGAAGTGGTAAGGATGGATGGAATAACACTATCTATTGTATCTGATCGAGATCCAAGATTCACCTCTATGTTTTGGAAGAGTCTTCAATATTCTCTGAATATTGAACTAAACTTCAGTATGGCCTATCATCCTCGAACCGATGGCCAATCTGATCAGACTATCCAAACATTTGAGGACATGTTGAGAGCGTTCTCAATGGACTTTAAAGGATGATAGGATCAACATATTCATCTGGTTGAGTTCTCTTATAATAATAATTTCCACTCGATCATCCAAATGGCACCATATGAATATCTTTATGGAAAAAGGTGTGGAACACCGGTGTGTTGGGATGAGGTCAGTGAGCGTAAGCTTCTTGGACCAGAAATGGTCGAAGAAATGGTGGATAATGTGAAAACCATTCAGCAGCATATCAAGGCAGCCCAAAATTGATAGAGGAGTTATGTAGATAATCATCGATGAGACCTTGAGTTTAAAGTTGGAGACATGGTATTTATATGCATATCTCTATGGAAGAAGGTCATCTGGGTTGGAAATAAAGGGAAGTTATGTCCAAGGTACATCGTCCCCTTCGAGATTATTGATCATGTCGGGGTTGTGGCCTATCGACTAGCACTTCCACCTACTATGTCCAAGGTACATGATGTCTTTCATGTATCACTCTTAAAAAAGTACATACCATACCCTTCACATGTACTCTCTTTAGAGGAGGTACAGTTAGAGGATGGTCTTTCATATGAGGAGAAACTAGTGAAGATCTTAGATCATAGAGAAAAATTTCTATGAAATAAGACAATGCCCCTCGTCAAGGTATTGTGGAGAAACCACAAGTTTGATGAAGTGACGTGGGAATCATAGTAAATGATGAAGCAGAGTTACCCACATCTATTTTAGTGCGGGAAAAGAAATTTTTGAAGGTGAAATTTTTTTTAAGGGGGGAAGATTGTAACAACCTAAAATTTCATTAATTGAAATCCCTCTTGATCTAATTAGATATCTCTTTATGTAAAATTTTTATATAAAATGTCAAATTCTTTGGTTTTATGTTAAGAATTGTGACCGTTTCTAATATAGATGTTGAATAGTGATCATATGATTATTATAAATATAGGGATTTAACAAATCCAATTTACTCTGACAAAGGAAGCGAAGGCCTTATCCAGTAGACGTTCCCCATACAAATCCAATTTTTCAGAGCTTGTAAAGGAGGTGGTGTCATTGGGATTTTCTCTTGAAAAATACCAAACCAAGCTTGAATATGTTAATCTCAAGCGGGACCTCCTACGAGAGAAATGGAAGTTGATAGAGATTACCACCTGAGCAGTGTTATATGAGCCACCCCCAAGAGTCAGTCACCATCGCACACCTTGCTCTTTGTTCTTATGTGGGTGTTATAAGGGGTTATGTAACAAGACCCTATTATTATGGTTATATACATTACTTTTGTATATAATAATGAATATACTTTCATTTTATTATTGTTACCTTGTAAATAGTTTTTAAAGAAAAAAATAGTGTTTTTAGTTAATATTCAACTAAGAAATATATTTTGATGAATTAATGGATTTGTGAATTAAATAAAATTTTAATAAAATATTATTATTATTATTATTAAATTAATTTTTATTAAATATAAATGATCGTATAATTTTATGAATGCAATCGTAATTTTTATTAAAGTTTGAAATCCATTTTTGTCAAAACCCTTGAATTTTGGATAAATGCCGGTTTTTATTTTAAAAGTGAAAATTATCTTATTTAAAAAATTATTTAGATAAAATAAATATTATTTCTAGAATCAGGACATCGAAATTATCCAATGGTGAATTTTTCATAATTTTCTGAGAGAGTCAAATTTTTTGGTAAAAATTAAATACCGTTTAAATATATAATGTGTTTTTTGACATCATAATGACCCAATAGTAATGTAATAAAATATTATAAGCTTTATGTTCAGACAATATATGTTTTACCTTTAAAATAATGCGATTTTGGGTTTTTTTGACTTATTTTAAAAGGCATTAATGGACCCTTCAATACTTATTAAACATCTTGTATTTTTAAATTGTTTTCCTTTGGCGTGTGACTAACCTCCACATAAGAAACCCCATTATTTTAAGAAGTTCAGATTTTGGCCTTATAAAATATTTTTTTCCACTTACCTTTTCCAAAAACCATGGGCTGGTTTGTGGTTTGGATTATTTTAATGTGAGGTGTCCCAAACCTAAATAATAAAGAATTCCCTCATCTTTCCAATATAAACCCACCCAATATCCCACTTACTCTTCACTAAAAGCCTTTAGAGTTCGTCCAACCTCTTCCCTACTATCTATATAATCCTACCAAGGTTCCCCAAGCTCCCAATAATCCTCTCTCAAGCCTCTCTCAAGCCTTTGGAAGCACACTTCCAAGTAAGGGTGTTTTTTCCTTTCTCATTTTTGTCCAATTTTCTTAATGTTGTTATACCCTTTTAATTTCAATTAAAAATCATGGGGTATGGTTTTTCACCTCCCTCATACTGAACTCTTTATGTTTGAATGATGGTATACCCCTTTATCTCTCATTAAACCTTTCCCATGTACACCCGCTACTATGCCTAAATTCCGAAAGGAATTTCACTCTCCTCTTTAACATTCAAGCAATTCTTTTGTATCATGAATCTAAATTCCATTCCAATTGTTGGGACATGTATTTAAATGACCCCCTTACTATCCATTTCATGTAAATATGATGAGATACCCCTTTCAATCTCATTAACCATTTTTATGAAATCTAATGTCACGCCATTATGTTGCCGAAATTGCA
The DNA here is from genome assembly GCA_963277665.1 of Viscum album. Lineage (NCBI taxonomy): Eukaryota > Viridiplantae > Streptophyta > Magnoliopsida > Santalales > Viscaceae > Viscum > Viscum album. Next base: position 831,449,160 of record OY728157.1, on the reverse strand, counting down.
TCGATTTTCCAAGCCAATGTCATTGTGTAGTGAATACCATTCCCATTTCTCTATCAAGGGTATTCACCTTTATGCATATTTATTTATTGATTATAAAGTTTCATATATTAATTACACATTCCTTTATCATGGAATAAATGATTATGTTTTATGAATCCATGTTATATGATCCATGTGGCACACTTATGCATGAAATGAAATGCTTAAGAAGCGTGTGCCCTTATAGCTCTCCAATGAATTGGGTAAAGTATAGTATCATGATACATCATGTGAAATGGGTGTTTACTCATAATAATTCAAGTGCAATGAGGTTTTACTCATGCTTTATGTGCAGTGACGATTTACTCATTCTCTATGTGCAATGAGTCTTGGCTCATGCTATTTCCATGTTAAGTGTTGTTGCCACATTTCCATGTTTTGATTATCATGCTTTATCATGAATTTATGTTTATGCTTATATTTTTCTCTATTGATATGCCTATTGTCTAACATTTATTGTGTTCCTCATGTTATTCCATGATTATTCCCTTACTGGGCTTTATAGCTCACCCTTTTCTTATGAATGTCCTCAGGTTATCCCATGCAATGCTAAGTATGTGGGAATGTAGTGGTCATGTAAACGAAGTTTTCAATAAAGACGTTGTATTTTATGTTTTAAGTTGTAATGTAATGATCCTAATCCCCAAAGACACTATACCTCTTGATCTTATATGTTGTATCAAGTGAAGTTTATGAAATAAATTATGTTTAACTGTGTAATAAAAGATCAGGGTTGTCATAGGTATCTCATCACCACTATATGTGTAGTACACTTTTGAGGTAGGATATATGAAATTATTTTATTTCACTTATTTTAAATTTATTTATTATATGATATTTCATATATTTAATGAACTATCATAATGAATTATTTAATTAAATGTGTCACTAGATGTTCAACTATTCAATATTTTTTGTGTCTCTACATCATAAACTCTTTAACTATGAATTATAAAATCAGTATTACATTGTATACACTCTATGATGTCATCACCACAAGCCATTATAATACAAATAAACTCATTATTCCAACCATAAGACATAGTTCCATTTAAAATAAATGGATTAAACATTTAATACATATATTAAACAATTTCAATACTTGATTTATATGATTCAACTCAAATGTAAGAACTTATTAGATATGATACCACTTATTGGGAAATTTATGGATGAATTCAAACTAATAGAGAGTGAATTAGGGTATTTAGGATATAAAACATTTTCCATTCAAACTTCATCGAATATGGTTCCTAGGTGATTAGAAACATGTTTAATATCACATCTCTTTCCTTATATTTCACCAAATATGAAACACAAATATATAATTGAAAGAACATGGGGACATGTGGATTTTACTTGTTTAAACTTCACTATGATATGTCCAAGTAATATGTATTGATAGTGGGTTGTTTTACTAAAATATATAATCATCGTTATTTAGTGGATAAATAATTCATTCATGGACACTCTTCACTGAGGATCAAAACATTAACAATGTTTATGGGTGGTGTACTACCTCCCAAGGTTCACTCCCTCTTCTTTTCCTCTAGGTACTACCTCAAGAAGCCCCATTTTATTTTAGACATGGGAGGTATATTCTCAATTTATAGACATATAGATCTCTTCTATATGAGTGTAATTTTCTAATTCATTTTCTATATCTATGTACAAAATATATTCTCTATTATGCTCCACTTTCATTTACTTATAATCTTATAAGGATGAATTAGATAAAATCATCAAGAATGAGTCATATCCATATATTCCTCTTCAATTTATTGATAATAAATACTTATCAATGTGATATTAAATACTTTCCATTTCATGGAAGCACCATAGTAGTGAATAACTTATTATAGATAAAAAAATAATTTCAGAAATAACTATTAATGTTGTTCTTTGAATTCTTCATCTAAATTTGTAAAGTATGTTAATAGATATTAATCTTATTCATGAACCTCATTTATAATTAACAAGATGTATTAATGGATCCTCTATCAATGGATTTATCCTTCCATTTCTCTCTCAAGACTAAATATGTTAATTTCATACTAATATTCTACAACTTCTCTAGCAGTTTTTATAAGTTACACTCAAACTCTTGCCCAACAAATGATCTTTAGGATAAATATTCATTCTTAAAATTCACTAATGTAATACCTTTTATCCCCAAAAAAATAATTTTTACAATTAATTCCAATTGATTTGAGTCAATATCTCAAATATCAATACATATTTCCTCCTTTGGAATTTAAACTAAATCTTCATTATTTTATGGAAACTCCTATATCATAGAGTGAGGATTTCCTTTGTGGCATGGAATCCCTAAAATTCACCCTAATTATAGTGTGGCATCCTCCATTGTGATTTTATCTTTAAGTCAATAACATATCCCAAAAAATTATATAATATCTCATTTTTACTTCCTTGAAGATCACATTGTGGTCTTATAAATTTCCACAAACCATAGACACATTATGGTGTGATTGTATTTATCTCTACATAAGGACTTTAAACATAGACAAACATGAATCCATGGTACTATTCCTAAAACAAAATTCTCAATAAAAAATATAAAACTATATTTGTGTGAATTTTCTTGCACATCTCCTGATATCACATGATTATGAAATATATTAAAGATTCATGGTGTTGTATTTCTTTCAAAAATAATTAGAGTAGCATGAAAATTGTATAAACTATCATTGGAGTGTGGTATATCACCATAATCCAAAAAATATATAAAATTTTACTCATACATGACATAAATAACCACGTGATGTAACCTATTTTTGGCATGGAACTCTGGTAGTTATTCTAACTTATCTTTGTGTTATATTTTACACGATATAGTTGTGGTATAGTCTCAGAATATGTGAAGAAATACCTCACTCATATCTAGAAAAAAAACATTTACCAACTCTACATGGGGTTTTCACCAGGGATCATCCTTCTAGTTCATGGTGAAACTAATTATGTTTCACCATAATTGTTTAATCGCTTATTTTTTCTCCGTGTCCATTATAGTGTAACATACATAATTATGACGTAATATCATCTTCCTTGTCCAAACCTCTTCCATCCAATTCCAGATGATTCCTTGTATAATTTAACTTATTTTATCACCATATATAACCAAATTTAGAATCATAATTCATAATTACATAACTATTTAAACTAATTAAATTTTTCTTCTACCAAATATAGTTTGGTTTTCATATATATTGATCATCTACATATTCTACCAAAAATAATCAAATATCAATGTCACCTCATGTTTGTAAATCCAAACAAAATTAATTAATAATGAATACAATTCATAATTGTCATGAACTATCACGTGTACCCTGGTAACTCGGTAACTGATTCTGCTCTAACATAGTTTGAAGGGTGTTCCTGATACCCAAGGGTCAGTTACTAGAACCTGCAATCATACAATTGAAGTGGGAATGGTTTTTCAACAATCATTTAAAAATTTAAAAGATACAAGTCAGCATGACTAATAAAAAAAATCCACTAGGAGTAGAGTACCATAACATAACAGGGAATAAACAAGCCCAAATTACTACTACATAAGTATCAAAATAGAGAAAAACAACCCAAGTCCCTAAGGACACAACTCACTACGTCCAAGGTTCAATAGATAGATCCAACTCCAAGAGATCATTTCTACTTTCTTGAACTGAGAAAAAGATAATCTAAAAACACCCGAAGGCACAAGTAAGGTGCGAGATAAAAATCACAGTCGAGTCTCACCACAAATTCCATATTAGGTTCTAAAAATAGATTAACTAAAGGAATTCTTTAAATTTTAAAATAAATAGGTTTTGAATTTTCAAACCATATTTAACTAAATCATTATATACAGTTCAAATGATGGAAAATACTTTAACAAAAGGATTTACAAGCGATGAAATATTTCTAAAATAATGTATTAAGTAAAAAATTATATAAAAAAGTTTATTTAAATTCAAAATGCATGTAAAGAAGTTCAAACAACATTGGAATTTATTTTTATCTCAAATATAAAACAACCAAGCAACATGATAATCTTCTAAAAGGTACCTATGTTCCAGGCTATAGGACTCTGCACTCTCTAAGTGATCTTAGAAATATATGTATACACAAATCCCCCTAATATTGGCCAAAGAAAACTTGTCCCAAATCCATTGAGGATGTGACCCACTACATTTATGTTTTAAAGTTTTATAATAGCGTAGAGTGTGTCCCAATAACCTACAAACTACCTAACGCTTGAATGTGATCTTGTACAATCAGTGATGGGAAATTTATTTTAAGACATATTAAAATAAAATTAAATCCCATTCTTATATTTCAATGAAAATTTTCTATTTAAAACCAAAAAAATTTTTAATCAAAAACATGCCTCTTTGAAAAGATAAAACCACTAAGTTACTATCAAAACATTTTTAAGATATTTTCCCAAGTTTTAAATACATTAAAAACCAATTAGATAAATTTTATTATTCATTTACAAAATTAAATTTAACAATATAATTGAAATCATTTCCATAAAAACTATAATTTAAATTAAACAATTTAAATCAACCAAATTCCATGAACACACCCCAATTTAATGGAATTGGGGGTTTTCCCAATTCTCATGCCAAATCCTTTTCAAATATCCCAATTCACTATAATTGTATTTTTATTACATCAATTGAAATAAATTTTCAGAAATTGAATTTAAATTAAAAGTTTAAATAAATAGATAAATTCATTGTCAATCAATTTTGATAAAAAGGATGTAATCACCTATTTTTTCCGAAACTCTACACTCGTAACGACACCCGTCAATGAGAAAAAAAAGTGTATAAGACCTCTAAGAAAAACCTAGGGGAAATATCTAACACAATGGGACATAGATCCGTCAATTTTAGGATGATCTATTGAAATCCCAAAGTATTAGAAAGAGAGAACGACAAATAATGAGAGAGAAATATTAACTAGGAATCACATCGCAAGCGCAATAATGATAAAATGTCAAAATAATGGATCCAAAAGGGTTGGAGAGCTTCAAGATCTCTTAGGGAAGGCCTTAGGTCAATGGAGAAGAAACTATAGTATAGGAAAAAATATATTTTAGTCGTGATTCCCATTTAAAAACTCTTAGTCGAGGTATTACATAACGTGTAATACCCTTTTACATCATGAAATAGTTAAGATTCATAACTACTGAAAAATGTGTCATTTTAAATTAAAAACCATTTATTAAATAACTCATGACATGTAAAGACTAGTCATGATGTGTAACATTCACATAATGAAGCCATTCACAACTTGCCTCCAAAAACCATTACACATTGTGTAACCTAGTTACATGACATGTAACCCTCCAGAAACCTGTAGAAAACATTGGTTAAAGCAGAGAGTCCAACAAATATCTGACTTTAGCATTATAGGTATCCTTCCAATTCATTCTCAACCCTGCCCAGTCATAGAAAAGTAAAAACCATAAAAATTTTATAGACATTCTTGTCAGATTAGTAATGGGATGTTACAACCTCTCCATGTTAAAAACTTTATGTCCCAAAAATTCCTATGAAAAAGTTTCCATTCAAAAAAGATGAGGCCACTACTCTCTCACCATTTCCTCACATTCCCATATCTAATGACTATAAAAACCATACTACCATATCACATGAACCAATGGTATCTTCCTCCCACAAAATACCTTGGTCTCAAAATCAACTATCTTGGTCGGTCGTTCAGTCAAAGATAAGTCAGGTTAAATATAAATATCACTCCAACTCAAAAATTTAGATGGATTAGATAAACACTTTCTTAGATTAGATACATGGAATATGTAATGTATTGATGTTATCTACAATGGAAGTGATAAACGGTATGTTACTTTCCCTTCCTACTCAAAAACCTTGAAAGGTCCCACAAAATGATGAGTAATCTTATATTTCATGTCGAGCCGTCGATGACCCAACCAGGGTGAAAATTTGAAGAACACCTGGTCAGCAATTGAGAACTCCAAAGTTTTATAGTGTAGATCAGCATAAGACTTATATCGGCTTTGTGCTATCAACATTATCTGAAAGATTAACTAAATTTTTGTTGTCTTCTCATACATCAAGCTTGGTCTGACCAATGAAATTTCACCAATATCTGACCAACAAAATAATGATTTACAAGTCTAACTATATAAGGCCTCAAAATGTACCATTTTGATAGCATACTGATGACTATTGTTATAAAAAAACAAGACCATCCCCAATTGGCCATCCCATTCTCCACTAAATTTGAGAACACATTTACGGAGATATACTCTAGAATCTTTATAAATAAATTTGTTTGATTATCTAACTAAAGATGGTAGTTTATGCTCAAATGGATCTAAGATCCTAGTGCCTCTTGAAGGCCTCTACAAAAGTGATAAGTGAATCGAGGATCCCTATCAGAGACTATAGCAGATGGAACTCCGTGAAAATGAACAATATATTTCATGTAGAGATTTCCCAACTCCTAAACATTGGTTGAATCATGAATGGGTATGAAGTGAGTTGAATTGGTTATCCTTTCAATCACAACCCATATCACATTAGTCTTTTTCTAGGTACAAGGAAACTCCAACCACAAAGCCCATAGAGATTTCATCCCACTTACAAGTATGGACTCGAAGTGGATGAAGTAATCATGAAGGCTTCTAATGTTTGACCTTCACCTATTGGAACATATAGCAAAATGAGACAAACTCATCAATTCCCCACCTCATACCTGGCCACCATAATTGTTTCCACATGTCATATAACATCTTAGTGGTTCTTGGGTGAAAACCTAGTGGGAATTATGACAGTCCCACATATTATAATTCCTTTCTACTAATATAAAAACATAGAGGTCTCGATAGAATATAATACCCTCTTTGGATAATGACTACTAGACTACTATCTCCCCACCATAAATAGAGTCTCTAATATTATAGAATTCATCATCAAGATCTTGATCCTAAAGAATCAACTCGAGAAGAGAAGATTTCAACTGAACATTGGTTAAAGAAACTTCAACTCCTTTCTCCTGAAATATAATATGCAATTGTGAAAAGAGATCCATCAAATTCAACTCTTCTGAAGATTCTTTCACTGACTGGGTAGGAAGTTTCCTCTTCAAAGCATCTATAATGACATTCCCTTTTCTCGGAGTATAGGCAATGTCAATACTGAAAGATTTCAGGTACTCCACATAATTCCTTTGATGGAGATTCAAAACTTTTTTAGATAAGATATAACTCAAGATTTTGTGGTTTGAATACAAAGTAAACCTTTTTTTGAAAAGTTAGTGCCTCCGATTATTAAGCACGTGCATCATATCCACAAGTTCAATGTTATGTGTAGGATTATTCTTCTCATGTTTCCTATGATGACGAGATCCATAACCAACTACGTGATCTCCCTATATAAGAACATAGCCCCATAATGAACTCAAAGCATCATAAAAGACCACATAGCCCTTCTTGGCCTTTGGAAGAGTCGACACTAGTGCAATAGTCAAAAGATTTTTCAACTTGAAAAAAGAACTATAATATTTATCATACCAAGAAAACTTCACCCCCTTCTGAGTCAGAGAATTCATCATAGAATCCAACTTCGACAAGTCCTTCAAGAATCGACAATAAAATCTATTTAATCCCAAGAATCATTGAATCTCGAAGAAATTTTGAAATTGCTTCCAGTTCATAACAACCTTTACCTTCTCAAGATCAAGTGATACACCCGGTTCATACACCACATGTCCCAAGAATTTCACTTCAAAAATCATGATATCACACTTTTAAAACATGGTATAGAGATGATTATTTATCAATAGACTCCGAACTATTATTAGATGATGTACATGATCCTCATAGTATTTTTAGTAAATGATGATTTCATCCATAAATTCGTAATAAAGTTATCCAGGTACTCAAGTAAAATCTTGTTCATTAGAGCCATGAAAACTATAGGATCATTTTTCATACCAAAGGACATAACAAGGTACTCATAATGGTCATACATGCTTCTAAAATAGTTTTATAAATCTCATATTCTATTATCCTCGATTGAAGGTAACCAGATCATAGTTTGATCTTTGAAAATGACTTCTCCCCTTTCAACTAATCAAATATATCATCAATTTTTTTCATTAGATATTTTTTCTTCATCATAACTCAATTAAGATTTCATTAATCCACACATAAGAGAATAGAACAATTGGATTTTTTAGTAAAGAAAATTTGTGCTTCCCAACGTAAAAAAATGGGACGTTTAAATACTTTCTCAAGAAGATCATCTAACTGGTATTTCAGCTCTTTCATTTTAGCTATATCCATTCGGTAAGAGGGAAATGAATCTGGTTGAGCACCAGACATTATGTCAATGGAAAACGTGAACTTCCTCACTAATGGAAAACAATAGAAGTTAGAAGGAAACATATCAAGAAACTCAATGACAAATGGAGGGAGATTATCGCTCAAATATTCCCACTCTAGATCAGTAGAAAACATTAATATCACTTTCCACAACTCTGTATAAGAAGGTCTAGCTCTACTGACCTTGGGTCCCATTATCCTTAAAATAAAAGAGGTACACTACTGGGTGTAATAAGGTAGACCCATTGAAGATAATAATAAATTCAGGATTTATTAGAAATGATACAATCCATCATGAATATGGGGTCATGAGATTTCATGTTGTGGACTAGAAAACTCCATGCTAGATCAACATCGGATTGAGAGAAAGCATAAGCAGGACTATAGAGAACCTGCTCTCTCTTTGTATCAAGGGGTGTAGTAATATACATTAAACAAGATAAAATATCCATAGAAATATTAAGATGATTAAAAATATGGTTGGAAATAAATGAGTGATATGAACCTGTATCAAATAGAGTAGTCACCAATAATGAAGATATAGTAATGGTACCTCTCACAGTTGTTGGAACCATGTCTGATTCCTTTGGAGACTCTTCCATTACATGAAGTATCTTTATTCAGGATTCTTGTGTCTAGAACCCTGTAATATGTAAATAATCTGATTTCCTCATAGTTTTAGGAGGATATAATTATCTTGTTCTGCTATGCATAGTAGAAATGTTATGGTAGAATCTTTGTAAGTGTCCTGAACATCTGCATGAGCTATAGTTATTGGGTGCCTTAGTAAAAAACCTCTTTGAATGTCTTGGATTTACACACTAATATCAAGTTAATGTAATTCCTCATGTAATTTTAGGTCGTTGATAATGACCCTATCATCAATAATTTTTGGGATAATCATAATGCTTCTGTTTTCCCTTGAAGGAAATCATGCTACCATTGGGAGATAAAGAAGCTCCTGATAACACTAATTTACCATCCAAGTCTATATTGACCAGAATTTACCTATCCAGTACATCAATATAAGTGAGAATATTTTGCAAGAATAATTGATAATGAATATCTGATCGAAGTCCCTATTCGAACCATTGAACCTTTATCTTCTTGTTAGATACAATCTCAAGTGAAAACTAAACCAACCTAGAGAATCAATTTGATTACTCAATCATGGTACTATCATCATACTCAAGCTTTAAAAACTCAATATACTTGGAAAACACCACTGAATCCAAATATAATTATCCAGTGAAAATAACCTTGAAGTTATTCCATGCTAAGACCTCATGTTTCTTTTCCATCACCATCATTTCCCACCATCTTCTGCTCGGTCCTTCCAGCAAAAATGTGGCACATTTTAACATTATCTCATCTGGTGTCTCTAAGAACTGAAACAGACATTCTATATTTCCCAACCATTCCTTATCATGTTGGGGTTCAATAGATCCTTTGAAAACAGGTGGATTCTTGAGAAGAAACTCTTGATAACAATTTTGAAGAACATCCCACTGAGGATCCATATCAAGATCCTAAATAGGAACTGAAGGTGGTGCATGTTCGGAAGCTTGGACAGTGCACACAATCACCTCAACTAGATTTGGGTCCATTAGAGAATTATATCTCTCAAGTTCAATAGATTCTTCTTCTTGGATCTAATTTTCATGTCTTCTAAGAGGCATGATGCTACACAACATCAGCAAACAACAAGTAAGACAACATACTGACACTCAAACTGAGAAACAAGGGATATTATTCCCAACATATGGAACAATGATATTTAGACTTCACACTATCCAAATCAAAATATAGAAAATAGTACAATCAATCCACAATACATCCTTTCCAAACCACCCCTGAAGACTTAAGGTTCATTGTTGTGATAGATGGTTAGGCACACAATCACAACTACCTCCTAATTCTCAATAAGATTTCAACTACTTACTAGCTTTAAGACAAAATCTCAATAGCCTCCTTGGATACCACATTGTCATGAACCATCCTGGTTACCCTGGTTACCCATTAACTGATTCATCCTTGACATAGCCCAAAGATAATTCTCGATCCCTAAAGGTCAATAGATATCACCTAGAATCATACAATTGATGTGGTAATGGTTTTTCCAAAATCATTTTAGAAGTAAAAAGAGACAATTCAATATTTATATCAAAAGAAACTCCACTAGGAGTAGAGTACCAAAATACAATAGGGCATAACAAGCCCAATGTACTACAACCCAAGTACCAAAATATGGAAAAAACCCAAGTGCATAAGGACACAACTCACCATGTCTAACGTTCAACAGTTGTATCCACCTTCAATATATCTTTTCCCCTTTCTCAAACTTGGAAGAAGATAATTTACAAACACCCAAAGGCACATATAGGGTGTGAGCTAAAAATCCTCATAGAGTCTCACCATGGATTCTATAATATGTTCCAATAATATATTAACCAAAGTAAATATTTAAATTTTAAGATAAATAGGTTTGGCATTTTCGAACCATATTTAAAAAAATCATGCTATATAGTTCAAATGATTGAAAATATTTTAATAAAAGGCTTTATAGGTGATGGAATATTTATAAAATAATGGATTTACTAAAAAAATTATATAAAACTTTTTATATAAATTAATATGGCATGTAAATTAGTTCAAACAATATTGACATACTTTTACATCTCAAATATAAAACAAGCAAGTAACTTGGTCATCTCCTAAAAGGTGTGTATGTTCCAAGATATAGGACTCTGCACTCTCTAAGTGATCCCAGCAATGTTTGTATACACATATCCCCCTAACATTGTCCAAATTCTACTCGTCACCATCTCATCATGGATGTGACCCACTATATGTATGTTTTAGAATGTTGTAATAGCATACAGTGTGTCCAAATAACTGAAAAACTACCTAAGGCTTGCATGTGATCTTACAAAATTAATGATGGGAAATTTATTTTAAGACTTCTTAAAATACAATTAAATTACATTCTTCCATTTAAATGCTAATTTTTTATTTGAATCAAAATATGTTTTAATAAAAAAAACATGCCTCTTTGACAGTATAAAACCACTGGGTTTCTATCAAAACATTTTTAATCCTTTTTCAAAGGTTTGAAATCCATTCAAAACCAATTCCATCAATTTAAAAATTAATTTCCACACTTATATTAAAAAATTTATTTGAAGTAATTTCCATAAAAAATATAATTAAAATTAAACAATTTAAATTAACCAAAATCCATAAACACACCCTAAATCAATGGAATTGGGGGGGGGGTTCCAATCTTCATTCCAAAACCATTTAAAATCTATAAATTCACTAGAATTTTATTTTTTACATCAATTGAATTAAATTTTAATCAGTTTAATGTAAGTCAATAGTTGAAATAAATCTATCAATTCATAGTTAATAAATTTTTCTAAACATGATGGAATCGCCTACCTTTTCCCAAAACTCAACACTCGCAATGGCACCCGTCAATGATAACAAAGGTGTAGAAGGTCTCAAATCACAACCTAGAGGTGATATATAACAAAACGGGACATAGAATCAATTTTAGGATGATCTATTGGAATACCAAAGGAGGAGAAATAGAGAAAGATTAATAATGAGGGAGAAATATTATCTGGGAATCGCACTACAAGCGCAGCGATGATTGAACACTAAATGAATAGATCCTAAAGTGTTGAAGAGATTAAAGATCACTTGGGGAAGGCCTTAGGTCAATAGAGAAGAAACTAGAGTATAGAAGAAAAGAGATCTCAGCCATTCTACCCATTTAAAAAATCACAGTCATGGTATTACATAATGTGTAATACCCTTTCACGTCATGAAATAGTTATGTTTCAAAACCACCAAAAAATGCATCACTTTAAATTAAAAAAAACATTAATTAAATAACTCACAATGTGTAAAGTCTATTCACAATTTTTAACCTTCACGACTTGTCTCTCGAAACCATTACACATCGTGTAACCCATTTACACAGCATCTAACCCTATGGTGGCCTATAGAAAATTTCAGTTAATGCTAAGAATCCAAAAAAATATTTGACTTCACCATTATTGGTATCCTACTAATTCATTATAAACCCCCAGTTAAAGAAAATGATAAACCAAGAAAAGGTTATAGATGTACTGGTCAGATCGGTAACGGGGTATTACAATAGCCTATGGTTGCAAAAATAAGTTATCACCTCCATCAAATAAGGTAACGGTGTATATATCATTGCTAATACTCTTAAAAAATACAATATTGAATTGTTTATCACCACCATAAAAATAAGGAAATTATGAATGATTCATCACCATTCCTCTTAAAAAATAAAATTCTAAATGGTTCATTGCTTCCATCAAATAAGGCAATAGTTCATAGGTTATCAATAATCTTTTAAAACAATTAAATAGTGAATGGTTTATCATATCCACTAAATAATAAAATGGTGAATGGTTTATGAAATTCATTACATTAGTTTATGATAAAAAGTTTATCATGAATTAAGAACTCATATTATTATATGATTGAATATAGCCTTATTTAAAATACATAACACTATTATTTATGATGGATTATTTATATTAGTTCTTCTTATAATCCACCAATTAGTATACTTGGCCACCATTCATCCCTAATCTCAATTAGTTTATCAAAAATTAAAATAATTAACAAAACTATTATCACAGTCATGGAATTATCCTTTCCAAAACCAAGCCCTTGGATATAACCAATAAAAATTAATATGGAATGAAACCCAACATAACAAAATCCTAGCCATTGTATAATGACACCAACTATATCAAATTATTTATAGAAACTAATACCCTCAGTGGCTCAACAATCCTGGTATTATCCCTTCACACAAGTAAACCACCACTCTGGTGATGCAGTCCCTTAGTCCATAACTCATAATACACATGTTTCTAATATCATGATTTAGACAATTATTCATGAAAAAATGTGAAACTGTACCATTGATAATATATCACACATAATCTCACAATACCTTCATTAGTCAATTATATCAACTCAACAATATCTCACTAGTCACCCCATGGTAACTGATAAAAGTATAAAATACATATACAACCTGGGCTACCCTTTGGCCTCTAATGTAATCCAATTTTTTGGTGGTTAGATCACTATACCACCCTCAAGAGAACTTTCTTAGTAACCCATCTAGAAATATCAATTCCATATATGTTAACACTAACCAAATAAATAGTCATACATATCAGATAACCCATAACCAATATATTTTATCTAATAATTATTCATTAGTCCCAACCCAGCCCCATTTCTTTTCAAGAACATTATTTTATAAATACATATAACCACCCTAAATCCCTTTATCCATCTCTCAATATTAGACACCATCAATGGTTATAATTTCATTCTATTCTATACTACACCATATACAACACAGTCATGAAAGGCTATATAGTCATGCTTAATAGTATGAGGACTCATAATATGACAAATAAGATCACTTTTCATACCTTTTATAAGAGAACCCATCTCCAATTCCATCTTATACCACTCACACCTATGTACCCCCCACTTAAAAATTATATAATAAAAAGAAAATAATAATAAAAATTTTATATGAGGAACCACCTAACTCAAACATGAATTCATCCTCTTTAGTGTTTCTTACACAATACACTAAATCTTTTCTAATCCCACACCTATTTCTAACCATGATTGAAAACCCCTATCTTAGTGAATAACCCATATAAATTAATTATAACAAGTTTATAATTAATTTAAATTCAATTCCTTGCGTAAAAAATAGTCATAATTCTTATAAACTCATAGTTGGCCTATCAAGTCTGAAATCTCAAGAAATGAAGTCAAAAAAACTCCTGATATGAATCTAAATTTACAATGTGAAAATTCCCCTATTTTTTCATCTAATCTCTCTTAAATGTTATTATAATTTAAAAAAAATTAAAATAATACCCTCTAGGATAGTTTATAATGCATGACTAATTATCACCTATTGATTATCAAATTTTCATTGATTTGGTATAATTTTTATATTTGTAAATAGGTCAAATCCTCAATGATGGTATTAATGTTTTAAAATTGATTGTTTTTTAAATTTCCTTTCAAATGGTAATTTTTTTATAAAGATTAAGTGAATTTATTTATGAATGAATATTAACTAGAAATCTTGATATGTATTAGTGTGGTTTTAATATTTTAGATTAATCTTATTATATAATTGAGAATTTATAAATAATGAATTAAATTAATATATATTTTCTAAGATGATTTGAATCCAAATTCTCATATGTTTAGCAATTAATCCAATCCTTAACTATGGTTTTGATCTTTATCAAATATTTTTTATACAAGGTTTGATAATCTGTAAACTATTTTCTATTTTAGGTTCCAATAAAATATGGAATCTATTTGTCTTAATTGATATATCAATAATAGATAACATATCCATAAAAACATACAAAATGTTAATTTAATATATATGAAATGAGAAAAGAACTAAAAATTTTAACATCATCAAATTAAAATTCACCCAAATTTAAGGATTAATCAACCGTTAATATATAAAATAATGAGTTTTTAGGCCTTTATGATGGAAAATAAAAGTGATGAAAAATAATGGGGAAATAAGGGGGTTATACATTTCTGATACTGTTCATATTTAATGAATCATACTTTATGTTATATATATTTAATATTTTCTTAATTTTCTTAATAAAATGAGAGATACCCCAAGAGGGGTCTAATTATGGTAGATGAAATTTTAAAAAATTTATATATATTAGTCACTGTTTTATTGATATTAGCCATTGTTAAATAAAATATTCTTTATTATCACTATTTGATTTACAGTGAAAAATAGTGGAAGGAATTTGAATGCACTAAAACATAAAAATTTATGTGGTTCACTTATAATATAGTGACTAATACAAGGTACTTTTATTGTTTTCTATTTTTATATATGAACTTAAAAAATTGATTCTAATTATGGATTTTGGAAAGATCACACATTATTCATGGCTCGCTACCATTACCAGTTTATATTGGATAACTTTTGAGTATAGAGTCAGTTCCCTTAAAATAATATAGGTTCACTAACTCATCCTATTCATGGATCATTACAAAAGGAATCAGGGTTTCCTATTAAAAAACATTATTATGAAAAATGAAGTTCCTTATATTGATTTGGGTAGATTATTGTGACCAAGGAGGTGTTATAGATTATTATTCATGGATAAGATGAAGTGGATCTGATTTTATGTGATATTTCATGTTCCAATAAAATTTATTTCAACATTAATACATATTCTTTGAGATTTAATGTTTAGTTTTCATACCTAAATCAAATATATTTTCTCTTTTTTCAACCAATGAATGTGATTTATCATATCAGTTTAAGTGTTATTTAAAGATCCTATGAATGTTTAAGATTTATTAGAAGTGTTAAATGTTTTCTTAATAAATATTTTTTTCTATATAGGACATCAAAATGTGGTTATATTCATCATATTGAAATATTTTTTGTGAATTTATATAGAAATTGGTTATTCTAATATCACACCACTAAATTTATATATTATTTAATGATTTTTTTTAATAAATACAAATATTTAATTAATGGGATATGATTATGTTTTGAAATGAATCCATTATTTATTTCTAGTAACAAAATATTTTTATTATACTCTAATAGAATAGTGTGATGAAAATTGTGTTTTTGTGGGTTATTATTGGGAGATTTTTTGGTCTTTTTTTATAAGGATAACAAGGTATTACTCCTCATAAAAAATACTAATACTCAATGAGTTTTAAAACAGTGTTGGGTTTTAAAGGAAATTAAACTGAACTATTTATTAACTTCTATAATTACATCATATTGGCGAACATTATGCCCTGATTTGTTAAATGTATTTATATATTTCTAAATTCATTAAATTTTAGGGTATTTGATGATGTGGATTAATGGGTTCCACAAGGGACTATTAAAAATCAACTCAAAAGTACCCTAAATCAAATTAATGAAAATTTGTAAGGTTTAAAGCAATATAATGGATAAAATTTTATAAGAGTATATGGAAGTTAAGATATATATTATGTTTTTTCTTTTGAATCAAAAAATTTAAAGAGAGAGATTATGTTGGATGATACTATAATGGTGTTTATAATTTAGTGAGAAGAATATAAGACAAAGAGGGTGAATTGGAAGGTTAATATACCCAAATAGGTAATAATTATAAATAGTTTTAAATCAAAACATTTATCAATGTAGGAATATTTCTAAATTGAATATTAAGGGCTTACATTGGAAAAGATTAAAGTTTAATTTGTTTGGGCATTGTGTTATTGAGTTTTATCTTACTTGTTGATGATAAATACTCATCCAAAAAATCAATATATCTTAGTAGAAGTCAAATAGTTATGATAGGTGATTATAGAGAGGATTTTTTAACTTAATTACATGGTTTTAAGTGATTTATGATTAATATTATAATTATTTGTATATTAAAAGAAATTGAATATTCTTGTTGAAGATTCAAAACTCAATC
The DNA here is from genome assembly GCA_963277665.1 of Viscum album. Classification (NCBI taxonomy): domain Eukaryota; kingdom Viridiplantae; phylum Streptophyta; class Magnoliopsida; order Santalales; family Viscaceae; genus Viscum; species Viscum album. The sequence goes on along the minus strand of OY728157.1, from coordinate 831,432,192 downwards.
ACTGGTAAAAATGGAGATATATTTTCAATTTTTCTGGGATTACGTTGTTATTTTTAGGATACATGTATATTTTCATGATTTTAAGGATATAATATTATCATTATAATTATTGGATAATATTATAACACTATATAGTAATGGATAATTTCATTCTATGTCCAAGGAATAGACTTTTTTTAATGTTGGGACTTATATATTGTTATATTAATTATGTTTATGTGGGAAACTAATAAAATAGTGTTTGTGTGAGAAATTAAAATATTTTAGTGAAATTAATTTAATAACTTCATTGACCTCAGTTTTTAAGTATAAATTTTATAAGACAGCTTGATAAAAATCCATCATAACTAGTAAAAAAAGATTATTTTTGAGGAAATATAAAAAAAGTCATATTAATTGATTCGCTACCAACCATCTTAGTGAATACTTAGAGGAACTCACATGATAACTAAAATAGGAACCATAGAATTTTTTTCATTATCCTTAAAATATTTTTAAACCATTTATCGTTAAATGTGTTGATTGTTTTCTTATTTTTCAGTTTAGTTGGGTGTTGAATTTTTTTCACAATCATGGATCATATTAATTTAGTGAATAGAAAATGTAGTCCAATATTTTATAGAGAAAATTAAAATATCTATCAAAAGATAATTTAACCATGATTATAATCATTGGATATGGATGGGGTATAAATTGTAATAGTAGGTTTCAATTTTATAATGGTAGGTGTCGTGATAACTCTGGTTGATGAAAATAATATTAATATTGAGGGTCAAAAAATAACTTTTATCATAGAATTAATTTAAAAAACTTAATTCATAAAATTTATGAGGATATAAATAATTAATATTTTTAAAATATATATATATATATATAATATCCATTAAATTAATGTTATAGTAAAAGAAGAAAAATGTCAAATCTAGCATGCTTGATTCAAGGTTTCAAAAAACATGAATTATAAATATTGGATGAATTATTTTCTAGACTGAATTAAATTGTTAAATACCTAAGTATTTTTGTATAAAATATGTAATATTTTAAAATTATCAATAAGTTACTATGTATCTTACCAAAAAAATTTGATGCAATATTTTCACTACTTGAAGATTCAAATTAGAATTCATTTTTTCAAATGAAAAAAATAGTGTTTCTGTTGATTACAAAATGAGGGTAAGTGGTGTTGTGAAAAATTATTCAAATACTGAAAAATAAATAAATTTTTAGTCATTTAATTATAAATTGGATCAAGACAAATAATGATATGTATATTTCAAGTGAATATATTTAAGTTAAGTTAGAAAATTTTATATCACATAACTCAAAGAATATTTGAAAATGAAAAGGTAAATTTTATGGTAAATTACTATTTAATTATTTTATTTATATAGGTATGTATCATTTTTTATATTTATTATCTTAATATTAAGATAGTTTAATGTGAAGATGATGATCAGTCATCAAATTAAATATCGAGTAAAATGAATACAAAATTTTATTTTAAGAAGTCTCATTCCCAAAGACAGGAAAATAAATTTCTAGAATGAAAAAATAAATTTTTTTCAATGTTTAAGGAATAATAATGTGAAGATATAGAAAATTAATTCTATATCTCAAGTGAATTATATGTAAAGTTATTTCTTAAAAAGGTGAATTGTGGAGAGTTTTTCAAGTGATGAATGTAATCATGAAAAATATTGAATCTAAGATAGAATTTTTACTAAAAAATAATCAAAGGGGTGTTAATATAATATCTCAAATCTAGATAAAAAACCATAAAATTGAAGAAATGATCTCAAAATACTAAGGAAATTAATTATATCAATACTGTAAATGAATCAATGTTTTTATAATAGATTGAAAATTTTAATGTGATACATGTTGAGTAAAAATGAATAAAATATGATATTTAAGATAAAATTTAATAAAATTAAAAATAATTAAATTATAAAAATAGAAGTTATTGAAGGCTAATAACTATATGAATAAATTTAGATTCAAGTATTAATAGTTTGTTTAATAATTTTGTGAGAGTTAAAAGAAAATTTAAAAAATATAAAGCTTTTAAGAACCATTTAATTGTTATAATATTGAAATAACTCACTCAATATGTAATATAGGACTTTTTTATTTAGAATATTAGGCTGATTTAATATTATAAACAAAATATGTAATGTTTATTCTTTTAAAATAATAATTAAAAAATTCAAAAACAAATTAGAAGTGGTGACTTGATGGTGAAATATTCTAAAAATGGTATGGTATAAAATAAAATAAAATAAATCCATTAAAAAAGAAATGTTATCAAGAATATCACATTTTTTACAATATAGGTCTAATAGTTATGGTTAAAAATATAAAATTAAAAATATTTTATTATATGGATAGTAAAAAGTTTCGATAGAAATATTCAAGTTTCTCTACTATTATTGGTGTTATAGGGGTTATCAATATATTTATAGGAGTTTTATTTCAATATTTAAAATTTAATGAATTATATAAGGCCTTCGAGGTATAGTTTTATAGGAAAAATACGTGATCAATGAATAAAATTCCAAATAAAACTGAAAATTGAATATTTAAAATAAAGAATCTATTTTAAGTGTAGAATTATGTTTTTAGAGAACATTATCATTTAGTTAACTAGGATTATAATTACTTTTATATTTATTAGGAATAATTAAATATGAATAATACTTTAATTTTTCAAAAGAAAAATGAAAGAGGAAAAGAAAAAATCATTTTTTTTAAGTAACATTAAAAGTGTCTCAAAAGGAATTCCCATAGATACATGAATATTAATTTCCATAATGCATAATGGGTTATATTATGTTTCTAAAAGGATTTAAAAATTATTAGTAAGGATTCATAATATTTTATAATGATATTTTACATAAAATAGATGGGATAAGATTAATTAATTTTATAGATAAGAATCAGAAATCAGAGCATACTCTCTTTTTTCATGGATTGAAACAAAATTTACTTAGTGTTTCATAATTGTGTGATGAAGTAAATAATGGGAAATTTTCACTCAAATTTTATATTTAATTTATAGGGATAAAATAAAATAAAAAATATCATGTTCGTCTAAAGATATAGAACTTTAGGGAATGCCCATATATAATATATTTATAATCGAGGGGTACAATGCCAAAGCATTATTGGATTATGATAGCTTCATCTAGAGCACCTTTTAAGGAAAGGTTATCTACCACCTGGTATCCCTCTCACGAAGTATGAATTATCTCTATATCGTTCTTTAGAAAACCTATGTATTCTCTAATAAAGTAGGCAATGGAACAATGAGTAGGAAAATTCCTTAATAATAATTTATCCACTAATTAATAGTCAGTTTTCACCTCAGTCAACAAAAATAAATATTGATTTTACAAAGTGAGTCTGTTAAGCTTATATTAGGATTCTATAATGAGATAATTTCCTTTTCCATAAAAATAAGTAATGGTCATCACAATCAAGGATGATTTCTCCTATATGAATGATTCCTTGACCGAATTTTTTATCTGTATTGAGCTTTATGCATGCCTTTGGAATATTCTAACACACCTAGTGTCCTCAAAACCCCATTCTTCCACTAGTCGTGGCATGTGAATGGTGAGGTAGAATCAACCTAATTGAAGGAGATATTTTCTGATGATGGATATTTTAAAATTTTTAATTTTTGTTGAAATAATTGAAAAATGAATATGATATAACAAGAGTAAATTTTACTATATATAATTTATTTCATGGGTGGAATTTGAAAATTATTTATTCTTGAGGAGGAAAGGGGTGAATGATTTATGGAATATAAAATTTCATGAATAATTTGACTCAAGTTGATAATGTTTGTGATATGACACCAATAAAAAATAGGTAAATTAGGTGTGTTATATATTCTAAAAGAAAAATATTATTCTTTAAAAAATGGGTGGAGATTCAAATAACCATCCTTTATAACATTACCAGTAAGATATATGTGGATAAATGTAGATGAAATTAACACATGGTGATAAATAATTTATCTGCATTGTTAATTAATTTACCTTATTCACATGAATCATGTTCTTAAGCCAAACTTTAACTACATTCATGTTATTTAAGAGTTCCAAGAGATGTTCTAAAAATGAATATTCTTATTCCTTGAAAATACTCTTTTTTATATTAGTGATAAATATATAATTGAAAGGTTTAAATTTTAAATGGAAAAATATTTTATTCAACATGAGTTTAGTGTATCATGTACCCGACAACAAAATGTATAACTAATATGAAGAATATAATTTTGATTAATATGGCTAGAACTATATGGGTGGGATATCATACATATCATTTCTTTAGTTGGGAAGAAATTTTTATAGTGGTTCAAATTTAAAATCATTTTCAATATCTTCATAATTCTGATATACCTCCTTGTGAAGTGTAGTATAAGAATACTCCAAGGATGTAATAATTAAGGGTTCTTGGAAACCATTATATCATTAATTATAAGGGTATAAATCTTGGTAAATTTTATAAAATAGGGTTTAATGTAATTTTACTAGTATATTCATCAAATGGAATATAATATCACTACTACAACACATAATTTGGAATAATATATTGATACCTTTGATTTAAATTTGTTAGAACACTCATTTAATTATTATGAATAGTTAACAACACTTTTTAATATTGATAAAGATTATAAATAAATGGTTGAATAATGTGTTTTAATTTATATAAATGAGAAGGATTCATGTAATAGTTATATTGAAAAATATTATTAAACCTTATCTAGTGATGAATAAAGAAAAAATTCAGTTTATTCAAGGATGAAGAAGTAGGTAGAGTTCTATAACATCATTATTGATCATGGAAAAATGGTTTAAACATGGATTTATTTGAGGAAATAATATCATATATAATTGATTTTTCATATTTATCCAAGAATTGTAAATGAAACAATAGATAATAAATATTTTAATCATTCCATCCATAAAAATGTTAATTACAATGTCAATGGTAACTCATGGAAAGTCATTTCCTATCACACACTCTATTCCTAAATTATTTATTTTATTAATTTTCTTGGCATCAGGTAGTTTGGGTTGAAGCTCAACTTAAAATTTTGAGTTTTTATTTAAAAACACATGTTTTGGCCTTGACAGCATTTAGCACACCACGGTCGAAGCTGCGTAACCTCGCCCGGGTCACCAAGCGACTTCTCCCAGTTCACCGCACGACCTACCCGATGTTCAATTAATTACATAGAATGATATAATAATAAAGAAATAAAATTAAATAGGTGATAAAATAAAAATAAATCAAATAAGAAGAGTGTGATAAAAAATTAATGAATTGTTTTGATGATAATATTATTATTATTATTCGAGAATATTATTATTATTATTATTATTTGTATACTAATATTATTATTAATTTTATTAATTGTATTGTTATTATCACCATTGTATTATTATTATTAAAAAATTTATAATTCCTAGTATTATTAAATTATTTGTAATTTTGGTTGGATTGGGGTTTCTTTCACCCTCCCCCAAGTGGTACCACCCCCCCCCCCACCCAAAATCCAGTCACACCCCATCTCCCATGCGAAACCCACCAGATCAACGGTGACCTCCGCTCGCGGCCCGGCTGGCCAGCATTGGCGCCCTCCTCCCACCCCTCTAGAGACCTCCCAGTGAATCGTTGTGTGTTTCCTGCCAGCCTCGTGCCACACCCCCTCTCAGTCAGACCCTCCGTCAACCCACCAACACACGCCCCTTGTCCGATTGACCCCCCCCCCCCCCCCCCCCGCCCTGTCACCTCTCTGCTGGAGTGAGCTGACATGCGTCACCCCCATAGTGTACCCCATGTTGCTGGTTCTTACTCCTCCAGCTATCCCCAACTACAGTGACCACATTCCAGGTTTCTACCCTTCTTTCTGGTGGGTTTTCCTTGCACCACCGCACTCTCCATGCATAAATTCCCTCCCTGATGCTTCATATTCCGACACATAGCCTTTTGGTACCCCCATTCTCTCCTTGCTTTAGTATTATTCTTTGGTTACTATTTTTTATCATTATACCTAAAATATTGGGTCCAATTTGTTTATTATGGTTGTTTCTTGCCTCTTTGTGGAGCGTTTTAGGTGCGGTCGAGGTTTCACACAAGATTTATGATTTTATACTTCGAGGTAGGTGGTTTCATTCCCTTTCATCATTTGATAAATTTAATATGTTTTTTTGATTTTATAAATATGTTTTATGATCCAATTTTATGGCACAAAATATATTTTTAGAGTGTTTTGGTTTGCATTCGAGTGAAAAATGTTTGTTTTGGTGTGTCTGCCTTGTTGTGCACCTTTGAAATTAAATTGAAAATTGTTTGAATAATCTAAAACATGTTTTGATAAGGTTATCTTACACATTTGGTTTTAAAGTGACGTTTCTATATAGAATCAAGTGTGTTTTTGGTATAAACTCTCGGGTTTTAATTTTATGTGTTTTATAAACTCTTTGATTTGATTTATTTACTTAAATTTGATGTGAGAAAGGGGTGTTTGATTGGGTATAACATGTGTTAAATCTTAAAGTGACATTTTTATGTGAAAACCCTAACTTTTCAATTTAATAATTCTCTTTAAATTTTTTAAATAATTTATCAAGTTGTGCATGTGATGTGAATTATGGTGTGAAATATTTTTTTGTGTACGTTTAGTTTAAAAAGGATGATTTTAGGTATGTTTTGGTGTAAAGTCTTCTTGGTTTTTCTTAAAATGATTTAATTAATAGTTTAAATGATTTGTTGAATTATTTAGATGAAATGAAAGTGTTATTTTGGAAGAGTTGAATATTAGTTTGCTTTTAAAGTAGTATGTTTTTATGAAATGGGACATGTTTTTGGTGTAAACCCACCTTGCGTCACTTGGTGGTGTTTTATAAGTGGTGCAAAAGGTTCATTTAATTGTGAAAGTGGTTCAAAACTAGTTTTAAGAAAAAAAATTTAATCAGGTGGCCTGAAAATGGATTTTGTACTTGGAATTGGGTATATTTATGGTGCAATCCCTTGTTATGTTATTCAATAATTTTTTCTAAGTTGTGAAAATGATTTATTAGATTACTCAAGTGGTATGAAAATTGTTTTGAATTGGTTTTTATGTGATTTTTTTGTTCTGTACTTCTGTTATGTTTTGAAATTGGTTTTAAATGTTGGGAATCATGCCTCGAAAACAAAATCATTTTATGTGTGGATTTAAAAAGACGCTTGGCCATTAAATTGGTTGGTTTTAATTGTGTTCCTTTATTTTGTCTTTCCAAAGGAAGTTTTATGATTTTAAATTGTATTTGAAAAATATTTAGTCATGTGTAAGATGAAAACTGATTTTGTTCATGAAATCGGTGAATTCTTGGATGCTTGACATTGGTTATGAAAGTTGTGGTGTGTGTGATATGCGAATTTGGAAACTTTTTTGAGCACAAGGGAAAACCCAGGGTATCTAGGTGGGTGGACTAGAACTATTATTCTAGTGATCTAGAGTGGTACCATCCCTATTTCACTTAGGAAGTTTGAAACTTACAACATTAACTAAACTATGATGATGATGATATTGTGGACCACTGGGTTGTGGATTATTCTCCTACTAGTGGCTCATGTGCATAAGAATAAATATTTTGATGGTTACATTTCACTGAGGTATGAGGTTCTAGGGTCCCACTCGATCTAGATGAACCTTATGGGATAAACCCATGGTTCTCTACTATTCATGATGTTGTGCCTTATGTCGGTATACGGAGGACCACTTGGGTGCGTGTGTGTTCTTTGTGAATTTTCTCTTCCAATTAAAAGTATTGTTTGTGAAACGGTTTTTCTTCAAGTGATCCTTCTTAACTTTTAGTTTGTAAGTGATTTTCTTAGAAAAAATAAAAATCAGGAATTTGAAAAAGAATGTTAGATTATATCTTTGATATTGTGGCATGGAATCTCATTATTTGGTGGTATCTTAATAGGCTCTTGGATCATACCCTACATACACCTTTGGTTGTATGTATAACTTGTTCTTTGTTTATCCCAAGTTGAGGCATCATGTTCAGCGATGGTGGTTCGGGTTGTTGACGGTCCTCTTATATAGGTTGGTGTTGGTAGCTTAAGTATGTTGCACCTCTCTTGTTTCTTGGAGGTTTGAGTTAGAGTTTTAGTTTTCTTCTTTTTTCATTACCCTTCGGTTATTGGTTATAGTTTTAGATCTTTAAATCTGGAATGTGTTAATGGCTTGTTTGGTTGTATAAAATCAGTTTCTTTTTGTTAAATAAGTTAGTTTTTTTAAGTTTATTGTTTTGGTTAAATCATTCCCACATGTTACTTTCGATACTCGGGCACTTGTGCCAGCCCATGGGGATTGAGAATTCCCCTTGAGCCCTGCCACGGACCGGGTCAGGCGCTGATTCGGATGGCAACCCAGATTGGTTCATAACGAAATGGTATCAAAGGGGAAGGTTATCTCTCTTAGTCCGTGTTACTTTGGGAAAGAGTCTAGGTAGACTAGAGCTAGTATTGTTGGGACTTTTCATTCTGTTTATGGGTAGTGTGGATGGCCGTCACACCTCATGACGGAATTCAAGTCACACGGTGAAGTAAATGTTTTTTAGAGTCTTTGGTCATTGTGGTTAATCTTGTTTAGAGTAAATGAAAATGGAGTAGTTTCAGTGGTCTCAATGAGCTCACAGGTCCTAGAAATCCATGTGGATCTGGGGACGTTATCCTAGAATAATCTTCGTGGTAGTGACATGATTGGTGTATGGTCTCCAACCATATGTCCTAGTTACCTACTAACACTAGTTTCTTATTTCATCGTTACTCATCTCTTCATTTTTGAATCGTGGAAATATGGTTTTTAAGTAAAAATGATTTGCTCTTAGAGAATGTTTTGAAATGAAGCTATTTAAAAATAAAATGATGTATGAGGTTTGAAAAGTGTGGGTTGAATGTTTTGGTTTTGAAAAATGGAAAGGTCTGGTTTTGGTCTTTGGTGTTCTCATGGGAAACCATAGGCATGGGCGTATATGGAAATAGAAATGCTCAATGGTTTGAGCGGATGAGTGTCTGGATGGACATGAGGTGGGTGCCTGGGGTGACATAGGAACATGCATGTGTGAGGCCCATGGGACACCATTGGTGTTTCTGTGACACACTAGCTTTGTTTATTTTCAAAAAGTTATGTTAAAGGAAAATTTGGTGTTTTAATAACATGTGATTGTGTGGTGTGTCCTTTTATTTTGAGAATGTTGTATGTAAGGTGTTTCAATATGAGAATCCTTTTTGGCTGATTTTTTTTCTGTAGTTTGAATTCTTAATGGTAAGTCGGTGTGAAAGTGTTTGATTAGTGGATTCTTTTGAAAAGTGCTTCAGGAATACATTGTAGTGGATCCCCCTACATGTTTAGTGTTCTCTTGTGGTATTTCTTGGTCATTAAACCAGTTTGATTGGGTCCATGGTTTTTTTTCCTAACTAGTGTATGCACCCAAAATGTGTTAGCATGTGATTGAAGTTCAGGCATGGGAAGTTCACCATTTTCCAGCCCTCCAGTTAATTAAAGTAAGGACTCTCTCTTTTAAGTGATAGTTTTAAGTCTATCCATTTTCATTTTCTGTTAAGAGTATCATATCATAGCAGGATGGCAGATACAAGGGGATTTGAAAGGATTTTTGGTCTCTTTTAGTTGTCTGAGTTGTCGGGTATTAAGTTTGATGATGTTGTGTCTGAAGGTCCCCCCCCCCCCAAGAAATGGTTAAAGGGAATCTAGTGGGGAAGGGTGAAGGTGGTTCAGAGTTATCGGTTCTGACCAATTTATTAAAAGGATTTTAGTGCTTTCATCGGCTTCAAGGGTAATGTTTTGTGACGGCTTGTAGTGTGATTTCACTTTGAAGAGAAAGGGTGGATTTTGTAGAATCCTTCGTAAATTACCATTTTTTTAAGAGTGTGTCCTCCTCTTAGGGAGTTATAATTTTTCTGTTCAAAGGGGTGTGTTTTTCATGCGTCTTTCCTTCTTAAGTTTCTTTGTTAAGGTGAAGAGGTGATGCATGTGCCTCATCTAAACCCCTATTTTGGTGGATGTTCTGTGAGAAAGTAGTTGGATGTTGTGGTGTGTTGTGTTTGTTGGTGTTGTCTTGGTTGTTGTGTGGTTGTGTGTGGCACAAAAAGAAAAATATATATTCAAGGGTATTCAATTCCTGACTGTGAGGAAGAAGATGCTTCAAACATCAGGGCTCTATCCATAGACTTTGGAGTGGAGTTGGCACATGGTCAGGAACCCCAAGAGTATATGGGACCTCGGCCTTATTTATGTCATTGGTGTTATAGGTGAAGGAAATTAAAATAATTTTATATATTTGTTCTATTCTGAATGACCTATTTGGGTACATGAGGTTTCTCGTGGATATAAGGAGGCATGGTTGTCTCATACCTTAAAGTCCTAGTGGATGCATCCCACTAGATGTAATCTCTTTTATTAGTCTTTATAGGGTCTGTTTGGGGAAATCGATCTCAATTTTGATTAGTTCTCATCTAGCGATGTAAAGAAGTTAGTTTTTATTTGGATGGGGTTTTGACACCCCGGTAGATGGGCCCTTCCATCCTTGCCCCTTAAGGTGGTTTTTTTGTTCACTTTCAAGAAATTTTTAATTTTGTGTACCTTCTGTTAGTTTTAATGGTGGGGATACCCACGAAAGATCTCGCTTAGATGTGTCTGGAATGAAATGGTATTGGCCTTTTTTATCATGGTAGGGAGTCTGTTTCGGCTTCTCCATGTTTATCATTTGGTTTTGTTCCTAGAAATCATAGGTTCTACTTGTTTACTTTGGAAAATTGGTATTATTTCCATTTAGCAGTTCTTAACGTGTTTCAGTTTGAAGGATTGGATTATGTGGTTGTGAAAATTTTGATCCTGGATTGATCAACTAGAGGTGTTCTCGATCTTTAGGGTGGTTGACACTTAGCGGAAAGTATTTTAATGGGTTTCTTGATTTTTTCATTTAAGTCACTTTCTATGATCATGGTATGTTTTCCGATTTTCACTTCTTTTCATAGGAATCCTTTTTGAACCTCAAGGGGGTATCAGTTTCTACTTTGGGGTTTAGTAATAGTTATGGGTTTTTGGGGATAGAAATTACTATATTATGGAGAATTGCCACACATACCATTTTTAAATTAATTATTTTATTACTTTTCTTGGCATCAGGTGGTTCGGGTTAAATCTTAGCTTAAAATTTTGAGTTCTTATTTAAAAACACACATTTTGTCCTTGACAACATTCAGCGCACCAAGGTCGAAGCCACGCAGCCTTTATTGGGTCACCATGTGACTTTTTCTGATTTATATCATAGCCTTCATGATGTTCAATAAATTAAATAGAATGAGATAATAATAAATAAATAAAATTAAAGGGGTGATAAAATAAAAATAAAATAAATAATAAAAGTGTGATAAAAATTTAATGAATTTTTTTAATGATAATAATAATATTATTATTTCATAATATTATTATTATTAGTATTATTAGTGTTCGGATTCTAATATAATTGTTAATTTTATTAATTTAATTATTATTATCATCATTTTATTATTATTATTACAATTTTTATAATTCCTAGTGGTATTAATTTTTTTTAATTTTGGTTGGGTTAGGGTTTCTTTCCCCCTCCTCTAAGTGGAATCGCACCCCACCTTACCCCATATCCTGTCACACCCTATCTCCTATACATATCCCTCCAGCCCGCCAATGACCTCTGCTTGTGCCCCTACTGGTCGGCTCTATCCCCCACCTCCCACACCTCCGGAAACCTCCCAACAAATTGTTGCGTGTTGCTCGCCGGTCTCTTACCGCAACCCCTCTTGGTCATACCCACTGTTGACCCAGTAGTGTGTACCCCTTGTCTGGCAACCCCAAACCTTTGTCTCCTCTCTGTTTGTGTGATCTAACCAATGTCACACTTATTTTTCATCCCCTATTTTCGAAACTTACTCCTCCGACTATCCCCAACTCTGGAGACCACTTTCCCATCTACGCCCCTTCTTTCTGGAGGTTCCGCCTCACACTACCACCCTCTCCGTTAATGAATTCCCTTTATAGCGCCTCTTATTTCTTCATGAATCCTTTTGATACCCTCATTCTCCAATTTATTCGGTTTTCTTCTTTGGTTAGTGTTTTTTTAATAATTATCCCTAAAATATTGGGTCTAACTTGTTGATTAAGGTTGTTTCTTTCCTCCTTGAGATGTGTTTTAGGTGCAGTTGAGGTTTCATACAAGATTTGGGATTTTATACTTAAATTTTGTTGGTTCCATATCCTTGCATCATTTGATAAATTTAATATGTTTATTTGATTTTATAAATATGTTTTATGATCTAATTTTGTGGCGTGAAATATATTTTTAGAGTGTTTTGGTATTCCTTCAATTGGAAAATTATTATTTTGATGTTTCCTTCTTATTTATAACCTTTGAAATTAAATTGAAAATTGTTTCAATAATGGATAAAATGTTTTGATAAGGTTATCTTGCTCATTTGGTTTTAAAGTGACGTTTCTATATAGAATCAAGTGTGTTTTTTGTATAAACTCTCAGGTGAAAATTTGATGTTTTTTATAAACTGTTTAATTTGATTTATTTACGTAAATGTGATTTGTGAAAGGGGTGTTTTATAGGGTGAAACATGTGTTAAATCTTAAAGTGAAATTTTTATGTGAAAACCCTGAGTGTGTTATTTAATAATTCCCTTTAAATTGGTTAAATAATTTATCAAGTCATGCATGTGATGCGAATTATGGTTTGAAATTGTTTTTGGTGTATGTTTGGTTTAAAATGGGGTCTTTAGGTATGTTTTGGTGTAAAGAATTCTTGGTTTTTCTTTAAATGATTTAATTAATAGTTTAAATGATTTATTGAATTATGTAGATTTCATGAAATTACTATTTTGGAAGAGTTAAATATGTGTTTGTTTTAAAAGTAGTATGTTTATATGAAATGGGATATGTATTTGGTTTAAACCCACTTTTCATCACTTGGTGGTGTTTTATAAGTGGTGCAAATGGTTCATTTAATTGTGAAAGTGGTGTAAAACTAGTTTTAAGAAAAAAAATTAATCAGGTGTTTTGAAGCTTTCATAAATGGAATTTGGTATATTTATGGAGTAATCTCTTGTTTTGTTATTCAATAATGTTTTATAAGTTTTAAAAATGATTTATTAGATTGTTTAAGGGGTATGGAACATGTTTTAAATTGTTTTTAATGTGATTTTCTTATTGTGTACTTTTGGTATGTATTGAAATTGGTTTTAAATGTTGGGAAGAATTTATTGAAAACAAAATCGTTTTATGTGTGTATTTAAAAAAGAACATTGTCTATTATATTGGTTGGTTTTAATTGCGTGCCTTTTGTGCCTTTCCAAAAGAAGTTTTATGATTTGAAAATTTATTTTAAAAGGCTTTAGTTGTGTGTAAGCTGAAAATTGGTTTTTTTCATGAAATTGGTGACTTTTTGTCATTCTTGACATTGGTTATGACAGTTATGGTGTGTGTGATGTGTGAATGTGGAAACTTGTTTGAGCATAATGGAAAACCCTTGGTATCTAGGTGGGTGGACTATAACTAGTGTGCTAGTGATACGGAGTAGAATCATCCTTGTTTCACTTAGAATGTTTGATGATTACAAAACTAAATAAAATATGATGTTGTTGTTGTTGGGGACCAGTAGGTTATGGATAATTCTCATACTAGTGGCTTGTGTGCAGGATAACGAATATTTGTTATGGTTACTTTTCACAGAGGACCACTTCGGTGTCTGTATTATTTATGAATTTTCTCTTCCACTTAAAAGTATTATTTTTGAAATATTTTTTCTTCAATTTATCCATTTTAACTTTTAGTTTTTAAATGACTTCCTTAAAATTGTTTTAAAAAAACATGAATTTGAATAAACATGTTAAATTATCTCTTTGGTGTTGTATCATGGAATCCCTTTATTTAGTGTTATCCTACCGGGATCTTGGATAACACCCTACAAACACCTTTGGTTGTATGTAGTCATTGTTCTTTGTGTATACTAGGTTGGGTCATCATGCTCAGTGATTATGGTTAGGGATGTTGGTGGTCTTCTCGTACATGGTGGTGTTGGTATCTTGAGGATGTTTCACCACTCTTGTTTCTTGGAGGTTTGAGTTAGAGTTTGAGTTTTCCTTTATTGTCGTTTCCCTTATGTTGTTGGTTCAAATTTTAGATCTTTAAATTTTGAATGTGTTAAGGTCATGTTTGGTTGTATAAAATTAGTTTCTTTCCATTAAAGTAGTTAGTTTTTTATGTTTATTGTTTCAGGTAAATCATTCCCACGTGTTACTTTCAATACCTAGGAACTTGTGCCAACTTGTGGGGATCGAGAACGCCCCTTGAGCCTTGCCGCGGACTAGGTCAGGAGCCATGTCAGATGGAAACCCAGCTTGGTTAGTGACATTTCCTAGTTAAATAAATAATAATTTTATTAGAAAAAAAATAGTGTCTTGAAACAAGTTCAATAAGAAGGTATAAGTAATGAGAAATAAATCAAGTATTTTATTATAAGGACAATATTAAGTTTTAGATATTGAATTTGATGAGAAATTTTCTCTGAAGATTCAGCTTCAAAATATAAGTATATTTCATTCTATCTTTATCCAAAAAATGTACATGATATTCCAAAATGATATCAATTTGGCCTTCCTTAATAGTGATCTTAAAGGAAAAAAAATTATTGTTAAAGTTGAATTCTTTGTCCCTAGAGAAAAAAAAACCATGTGTTCAAAACTTAATAGAGGAATTATATGTCTTGAAAAAATATTTTAGAACATAGTATTCAATTCTTGAATCATTTCTTAATTCCTAAAATTTTATTTAGGTAACATTAGACAATAACCCGTAAATTAAAGTAAGCATGAAGTAATCTCTCATTGATACCATTTATGTTTATGATATTATAATTATAGAAAATAAGGATGGTTTTTCAGTGAATTTCTCATCCAAATATAGAAGATGTTATAGATATTGATGATTCGTGAAATGAAGTAATTATTGTGACTTTAAATTTTTCAATAGAAACACTATATACTTATTTCTCTAGAGAAATATTACCAAAAAAATTTAATAAAGTAAGGAATAAAGGTTGAGAATCTAGTTTCTACTCTAATTTATCTAGGAACTAAACTTTTAAAATATAAATATTGGAAGGAATTTTATCAAAATTAATTTATAAAATTAATTAGAAGTTTTATTTACTTGAAGGTATCATGATAGGATATTGTTTATGTTGTTATATTCTGTGATAAATTTAAAAGTGCACCTATAAAATTTCATTTAATATAAGTAAAGTTAATACTGAATTATATTCAAGAAACTATAAATTATTTATTAGTTTATAATAGTAATAAAAATCTAGATATATATGGATATGATGATGCAGTTTTGGATGGTGGTGTTGATAAAAAATCTACTTTATGTGGATTATATTTATTGAGATATATGTGTGAAACATGGAATACAATATATAGGATTATAATAATTTTAATACAGTGGAAGTGGAATATGTTTTTACTTCACAACCTAACACACAATTTTTATAGATGACAACTGAACACAAGGCTCTCAATTTGAAAGTATGGATATAATTTTTAATAGTCTTTGATAATCAAAGGGACATAAATTTTCAATAAATATATTCTAATTTTCACAATTGAAGAACATTTATATAAAGTAACATTTTATAAAGTAGAAGGTTGAAAAGGATTATTAATTATGGAGTTAGTTTATATAATTCACCATGTTGTGAATGTGTTCACTAAATTATTTCTTAAGGATATTTTTTAAAAACTGAGGTAGATGATGGGAGTTATACCTCAATATTTTCAAGGAAAAGTTATGGGGTAACCATTACCACTATCTCTCTTTCTCTGAATGTATTTTAAAAGGGGGAAATAAAAATATGAATAAAAATATATATCTTTTTACTTATGGGGGATAGAAATATTATATAAGGGATTATATATTTAAGGGGAGTTTTTAAAATAAAAAAGTTATGAGTTTAGTGTGTGTGTCTATAGTATTTTTTGTAAACTATTTTCCTATGTTTGGTGATTACGTGTGTAGGGAATGAGATTTAAATATATGTTATGGGTTTAATAATAAATAAATATTAAAATATTTTTTTAGTTAATATTATAGTTCCATTGTACTTTTTATTCTACATTCTTTTTTCATACACATATTATATTCATATAATCTAATAATATTTGAGTGATAACTCATTTATAATTTTGATAATGTTTATAATAAAGGAATTTTTTGTTAATTTATCAGAAAAAATCAATATGGGTACTATTGTGACCAAATAAGTAATTGATGTAATTTAGGTATATTATTATTACCATGGAGATGATTGAGATGATTGTGTTTTAAGAATATTTAGGGGATGTGATTAAACATTAGATTATATATTCATGTAAAAATTATTTCAAAATAAATATATATTCTTCATGGTGATATATTTTTTGTTAAACTATAAATCAAAGGTTTCATATTTTTTTCAATACTTCAATCATGTGTTTTATATCACTTCAAGTGTTATTTTAATATCCTATGAATATTAGGATTCATTGAAAATTTTGAAGAAATTTTGGGTGAATTTTGTATCAATATAAATCACTTCATGATTATATTCATCACACCATGATATTTTTTTGAATTTATTTAGAAATTTTTCCTTTATATATCATTATAATAAATTTAAATATTATCTATTGATTCATTATATGG
The DNA here is from genome assembly GCA_963277665.1 of Viscum album. NCBI lineage: Eukaryota > Viridiplantae > Streptophyta > Magnoliopsida > Santalales > Viscaceae > Viscum > Viscum album. The sequence goes on along the minus strand of OY728157.1, from coordinate 831,415,379 downwards.
TTAAGAAGATTCTAATGTAAAGATTTTATTGATCCATAAAGGGAATCCATTATAGTTTTCAAGCACTATGAAAAGTTATTATATTACAATGGAATTGTGTAATGAAAATGATGTTTATTTAATCATTACAAGAAGATAGTTGGGTCATTATTGATGACGAGAAGATTATCTTACATCATAATGAAAAATACCATAATGTAATTATTTTTATCCTAGGGAAAGTTGATAAAAATAATCTACAAAGTCATATGAAATTATCAGAATGTTTTATATTGGATAACTTTTCATGATTATTTATAAACACTTAAAAATTTTAATGTTAATAATATATGAAATGGACTCAAGGAAAATAATCCATTATTAAAAATATTAAGTGGATGGTGGATGTGAAAATCCTAGGTTCAGCCGATGTTATTCCAAAATTACTATTTACAAATATTTGGTCAAAATATCTTCCACTTTTTTATCTATAATGACACATTAAATAACTTTATCTTTAATTAAATGATATTTGATCATAATATTTTTTATTATTGATCATTGAAAATATTTTTTTCATATTAATATAATATTTATTACACATGTAATAGAAAAAGGGAAGAAATATTTATTCTATAAGACCTATAATTTCCTGCTAATCCAAATAAGTTGTCTGTAGGATTGTGTAACAGTAATATATTATACCAATATTATGGTTATGGGTGTATTATTATTCATTTTACTTGTATAAATCAGAAACATATTTTCTAAGTAAATTTTATATTAATATGTTGATATTTTTCATCTATTGGCCTTTCTTAATTTTTGTGAGTGAAAGAAATAAAATTATGATTATTGTTATAAAATAATAGATAATAACTTCTTATATTAATGTATGTAAATATTTATTTTTTAATAATTTAGTGATTTTATTTTTTAACACTTTGATACCTAAGTGTGACATCATAACCCCAACCACTAGGTCTGAGCCGAATTTCCACATGACTTTATGCACTCCTCTCTATGCACAAGAGGTTACCGACTAGCAATGAGGTCCTATATTTTTTCATAGAGAGACTAGACCCTCATTATAATTTCATAGGATCGATGATAATCAATAAAAAAATAATAAACAATTAGAGTAAATGTGGAAACTGAATAAATTAAATACAAATAGGAGCTCCGAAAGTGGTAATCCTTTCCAGAAAGTAAACAATATATATAAAGTGATAACAAATAAACATCTAAGGGACCTTAGGAGTTTATCCTGGCCCACTCCCACTCCATGATCCACTATTTAACCATCTACCATAAGGATCTTTTCCTTCACAAGATCCAGGGTCATGAAATCTACAAGTGCACTGAAATTCCGAAGTAGTGTGTGAGTATAAAGACATAGTATGAAGTTTAAATTTCATATTTAACAAGTGTTAACATGCATATGATTATATAAAATAATAATAAATAAATACACACCTAAAAATAATCATTTTGAGAATCTTTGTGCTAAAAAATCCACCACAAACCTTGATTATACATGATTCAGCTTTATACTGGAAAACATCAGAACAATCATGGAAATTCCTCAACACCAGAGGCAAACCTCAAGCTTCTCAACATTCGTACAGGCCCCTAGCCTCCAGGTCAAACCACACTGGGTTATAATTCCCTAGTTCTATCTCTAGTTCAGGTCACATTGACTATCATGCCTCACCGTTGCCATGCGGGTCTAATCACTCGTGATCGTAATGCCCCACAGTCATCACATACGAGTTTGATCACTCATGATCATCATTCCCATGTGTTAGGCCACACTAGGCCATCATGATCCATCATCAATATTAGTCTCAGTATCATGTTAAACAATGTGTCTGAACACAATCTCTCTCAAGGGATACCAATCCATAATGTACGCACCTATCTCTTTATTACTATTCATAAAACAACAGTATAGAATATACCAAGAATATCACAAGTGAAAAGTGGAATCATACATAACATATCATGAGTTTCAGGAAAACCATATGTGCACACATGTTAGCAACTCAACATGGACTAAATCACATCATAATGAATATTCATAATATATAAATCAAGAAATCCTCATGGTTACACATGTACCCACATGCATCACATAACAAGAATGGGTTAGTCCAATATAAATCACATATCATGCTAATATCATATACTTGGCCCAAATTGGCATGCAATTCCCTACCTTAAAGTCTTTGATGTTGATGGAAAATTCATCAAGGGTTTCATCACCCAAAATTCATTCGCGCACCAACCAAAAATATAATTTCATGATAAGGATTCCTAAAACCAAAACCAGTTATTTTAATTCTTGGAGAAATAAAATATTACATGCAATAATATTTTCTCACTCATGGATAATTTCTGAATTTTCATTTTAAGACAACTCTTTCTCTCAAAAAATTCACCTCAAGTATAGTTATAAACAAAATAGTTATACTTTAATAATATAAATAATTTTCATTTGATAAATTTTATAAAATATCCTTTATAATTACCCTATGATAATTTATTACAAATTATCCTTTGATAAATTCTTCAATTATCTTTTGATAATTTAGTGAAATTACTTCTTGATAGTTCTTGATAGTAATCATTTGATAATACAAGTAATTATCCATATATAATTTTGATAACCTTGTTAATTTGATAATTCCATTATAATTATCATTTCATAATTTGTATAAGTATATTTTGATAATCCCACACAAATATCCTTTGAAAACTTTTTGTAATTTTCACTTGATGATTTTTTTCAATTATCTATGATTTTTCAAAAGTGGAAAAAAAATGATTAAATTAAATCTAAAAAATATACCTTGCCACCATCATAAATAAGAATTGTATTAAAATTGTGCTCATCAAGAAAAATCTAATGGAACTGACGGTGCATTAATATGATTATTATCAAATAAGAGATAGAGGAGATAATTTTAGAATAATATAATAAAATTAATAAATTAATAAATAAAATAATATGAGAGATGTGGGAGAAGAGAGAGGTGTGTAGGGTGGATAATTGCATGAATAAATTTCTCCCATAAGCCTCGTTAGGTACCTACCCATTCCCTGTTAAATATATTATTTTATTTTTATTCTCATTAAAATATTCTCATTAATTAATTAATTCATTCATTTTTTTCATTCTCTCTCATCTTAATAGATATGTGCCACCGATTTATACTTTTTTTAAAAAAATCTCATTAAAAACACATTTAATCATCCATGTGTTTTTTATTTAAAACCTTTTTTTAATAAATATTAATCATCCATAAATATATATTAAAAATTCATCAATATATATATTTATTTATTTATATGCATTATATATATACATCTGTATATATATGTTTAATCCCTCTGTATATATATATATACATATATATTCATATATATATATATATAACCCATATCTATACATGATATAAATATATAAACATCTATATATATATACAGCCACACATGTATATATATATATAAATACATATATATTTATACTATAAATATATACACATATTTAATTTTCCACACACAAAAAATATTTTTAAAAGATAATTATTATTATTATTATTATTAAATATCTCATATTGTGTCCACCATTAAAAATTAAATACAACTTCCATTAAATATAGATAATTGTTAATAAATTAATATTAAACCCATGTTTGAATTTATTTAATACAGGGTAATAATTTCACCACAATTACATTGATCACCAATAAATATACACACATAGTCAAACATCATTCATCATTTAAGTAGATTCCAAATTATTTAATTACATATGTAATTTCCATTTTAATTTCTTAATCATAAATAATAATAATAATATAATTATTATTACCATTGTGTGGGATGAATCCAAACATACGACACACAAAATTCTTATGTCGCTCCTAGGGTAAAAATCATATTCCATGACTAATGATGGTTTTGATTTCTCATACGATGCACCATTTAAGAGATATTCCATTATTTTGTGAAAAAATATAATAAAAATATTAAATAAACTATCCTCACATGCGATTTGACCAAGTGTATGATGAAAAAAAATGTTATATCACACCTAAGGTAAAACTCGCATCTCAGACCTAATTATGGTATCATATTTCTCATTCAAGACACCATTTAGGGGTATATAATTTTTTGGGAAATAGAATCTATGTGCAATATAATATGTTTAATATTTTTATTCATTCGGCATCGATGCTCCATGTGCCCTAGAATCTTCTGATATCTTCGTGCTTCACTCTGAAAATATTCCATATAATATTCCAAGGTTTTCATTGGGATTTTACCCTTATATAAAGCCTTTAAAACATTTATTAAGTTGTTTTTATTAAAAAATTACATTATTCACATAAAACAATCATAAATTATTAACAAAGAGGGTTCTTATTATCATCTAAAATTGAGTATATTACAATTCTCCACCTCTATTGACTACTCATCCCTGAGAAGTAACTCTAGTGGTCTTGTTTGAATAACTCAGGTCATTGAGCTCAAACATCAGACTCACATTCTCATGTCTCATCCTATATCTTCTCATGTTTCCACCGAAATTCATGAGTGTTACCATATTTCCTATTATAACATTCTCACTCTGGTCTATAATCTACCTCATATGATTCTCATATGATGTATCAGGTTCCAACTCAATGTCCTCATAGTTTATAACATGCATAGGATCGGTAATATACCTATGAAGATGAGAAATGTGGATCACACCATGCATGTCTCAAAAATGCATAGGAATGTCCAGACAGTATGTCGTTGTCCCCATTGATTCAGTGATCTCAAAAGGGTCTCACAAAATTTGGTGCTATCTTTCCCTTCTTCCTCAGATGTAGGTTCCCCAACTGAGGATTCACTCACAAGAAAAACTTGATCACCCATAATGGACTCCAAAGGTATCCTCCAATGGTTTTTATATGATATCTATCTAATTTGAGCAATGAACAACCTCTTCTGAATTATCTTCACTCTATCAGAGATCTCCAGAACCAAAATAGGACCCACAAATGATACCACATCTACCTCATACCATCAATGTAGTGAACTACATAGCCTCACATAGAGATACTCTTAAGGTGACAAGAATAAGTGTTTGTACCATGCTCTATAAAATTCTAGTATGCACGCTCGACAGATATCCTTTAGTATGCATATAGTCCACTCGAATCATCATTCTATCAGAGGATGGTATGTTGTGATTAGTCATTATTAATTCCCTCATCAATATATCACTAATTTATTCACTGATTAATACTCTCTCGTACACTATGGTTCCATGGTTTCATTCAATAATGTATCATAGAAAGGTCATTTATAGAAACATAACTCTATAGGTTAGTCAAGTCCAGATATAGCATGCCTATATAAGGAAATCACAAGTACTAAACATGGAAAATGATTAAAAATATTTGTTCAAGATTGTACCTCATATAGAAACAAGTTCCCTATCACCATATATTAGTGATTTATCCACTACATAGACATGTTCTAACTCATATCTACATCTCTATCAACAACTCCCCTTAGTCCTCACCATGTGAGCCTTCTGCTGTGGACCCTGACTGGATCCCTGGTCCCTTGACCATGTATTCCTCGACCTCTATGGAATAATTTCCTTATATATATAGATAAAAACTATCTAAGATGTCCTATCATGCCACATTGTTAGTACTGGATGTGATTTGATTGTGAGAACTTCTGATAATGCCCAACCTCCTCATATTTGAAGCATGTGGACAACTTTCTTTCACAATAGGTGTTTTTTATCCCCTTTTCATGGGACTTGGCCTTCCTCTAAGCTATCTTGTAGCACTAAACTAGATTTCTCACTCACATCCTATCCAATTTTATCATTTCCACTCTCATAATGGATGTAAGGATAGTGAGGGAAGTTCTTGACAAGCTCACAATATACAATTGAAATGGAAGCTATAAATAGCTCTCAAATTATGTGTGTTTGTAAAAATGAGGTGCCCCTACCTTTATAGAGGGTTGGGTATCAAATTATACAACATTATAGAATATAACATATCCATAATATTCTTTATAATTATATCTTACTAGAATATACATGGAGAATTATAGAACCCGTATAGATATACAACCCCTCTGTAGAGCTCTAGAAAGTTTCGAAGCCTTCAAGGCCTAAATGGATGTTATGTAATACAATAGAGTACTTTATAATATTCTAGAATCTTTTAGAGATTAATATATTTCAATAGGATTATATATAACATCATATTCATACTTTTTATCCATATTTTTGGGTGTGAAATCCTCAGACACCTATCCTAGAGACATCCTCGATGTGTCTTGATGGTAGTCCTAAATCACCTTTGAAAACTACCACATGTTGTCTATAGGGTCCTAGGTTGCCTCATACTCTGGTAATCCCCTCCAATTGATTACGTACTCATTTCTTTGTATCACTCCATGTTTTTAAACTGCCTGATCATTGAGTATGATATCCACATCCTTTTCATATGACTCGGCAACCATGGTTGGCACCCTTATTTATAGCCCTCTACTCGAGTCCTCCATATATTCATCATATATCTTTAGCATTATCACATGGAATATTGTATGTATATTTAGCTTTAGAGTTGGTTCCATTCTCCTAATCAGTCCAAGGTAGGATGAAACCAATGAACCTCACATAATTTAAAGAGTTGGATGGATGAACCCCACTTGCTGAGGAGGGGGAAGTGGTGCCACATTGGAAAACCGATATGCTGATATTCTCAACCTATGACACCCTACTCTACCCTAGATATATTTCACCTATATAATGTGAAACATCATCCTTCTTCTTCCTTCTTCCATAAGTATCACAGGAAAGTCCACAGAAAACTGGTAGGAGTCCTGCAACTCTACTCCCCTCCTTTCCTTTATTTTTTATCAGGGTATTTCAAAGTAGCTCTGTGATTTGTGTCGCATGAGAAATCACTTTCATTAAGATTTACCAAATATCCATGAGTTAATTTGTACAATATTAATTTAGTTTACCTAGAGGTAACTCTTCCAAAAAAATATTTTTTAATATTTTCAAGTAAATCCTTTTTATCTTCCTAAAAGTTTCACCACACCCCACCACCGCTTTGTAGGTCATGGATGCATGAAAGATAATAGTTCCACCTTCCATACATTGGGTGTCTCAGTGAAATATAAAAAATTCTTGACGATTCATATCCATTCCTTTTCATCCAGTGGTCCATAAATTCCATGAAAGTCTAGAGGATGAAGAATTTGTAAGTCTCTAGAATAGTCGCCACTAGAACATGGTTTCATGACTCCTAGATGGAGTGGGACTACTATATGTACCACTATTGTAAGTGTAGAAACATGATCAGGATCAGTCTAATGAGCTAGTGATCTCACCAAGCATCAATGAGGTGACATCTTCTATTAAATAAGAAACATTAGAAACATAACAATTCTCAACTAGTCTATGAGATTGTAAAAAGGATTTCCTATGAGTCTACCCACAACCCAAGGTATACCCCTACTTGCACTAACCATTGTCTTCATCCCTGAACTTTATTCATAGTCATCATATATATATTAACAGACAACATTCTTGGTTTAACTAATTAAATCCAATAAACATATATCACACAATATGTCAGCAGATATATTACACAAGGAAACTATCCCAGAAAAATAGTACAAAACAAGTCATTTAATTAAACAACTAATATGAAACATAACAAGATTTATATATATAGGATTTTAACCTATGTTCCTGGTCATTATTATTAACATACTTTAAATCACATATCAATATAATGTGCATCACCTAAGGTTATTTTAATTATCTTTAATAACAAAACATAAATTACCATTTTATGGTATACTCAGAGGTCCACTATATAGTGCTAAACAACCACTATCATAGTTACCTTTCCTGAGTTCCACCATCCTATCTCTAGTATACCCTATCCCAAATAGAGTAAAATAGAATAAATAAGTCATTTATTCCTAGTCCTCTGATACCATTTTGTAACATTCTGACCACAACCACCGAGTCTGAGCTGAAATTATATGTAACCTTACTCAAGCCTCCCCATATGTAAGAGGTTGTTGACTAGAAATGAGGGTCTAATTTCATTAATGGTACGACTATACCCTCATTATAAGGTCATAGAATCGATAGTAATTAGTAAATAAAATAATAAACAATCATAGTAAATGTGTAAACTGAATAAATGACATATATATAAGAGCTCCCAAAGTGGTAAGTCTTTCTAAAAAGTATTTTGTAGATAAATAAAGAGATAAACAAATAAATAAACATATGTGGGTCCCTTAGAGTCTATTTTGGCATGCTCCTTCTCCATTCTTCACACCTAAAACATCCACCATAAGGCTCTTTCCCTTTATTAGATCCCAGGTCATAAATCTAAAAGCACACTAAAATGCGCAATAACGGTGTGAGTACAAAGAATAAGTAATAAACCACTAATGCATCCTCAAAAAATGTACACATAAATAAGAGTATATAATATAATAAAAAATAAATGTGCACACAAGAAACAATCATTATTAGAATTCAAGTACTAACCAAAAAGCCAAAAACATTAGTTATACCTTTCATGACACCATTCTAGAAAACATTAGAACAATCATGGAAATGCCACAAAATCAGAGCCAGCCTCAGGATTCTAAATATCCATACAAGTCCCATGCCTCCATGTCAAACTGCACTGGGTCATCATGACCTAGACCAATCTCAAGGTTAGGTCACATAGATCATTATTACCCACTATTTCCATGTAGTTATGATCACTCATGATCATCATGCCCCATGGCCATCACATTCAGATCTGATCACTCATGATTGTTATTCCCCCCAGCCAAGACACACTAGGCCATCATGACCCATCATCCATCTCTATCTCATTATAAAGTTACATGTAGTGTTTAAAAACACTCCCCCTAAAGGGATACCGAGCCATGATAGGCCCACATGTCTCCTTGGTACCATGTATAACACAACAACATTTCATATAGAAAAAATATCAAAAGTAAATAGTGGAATCATACATAACATATCATGAGTGTGAAAAAATATATAAATACACACATGTGATAAACTCAACATGGTCTAAATCATATTAACATACATAATCATAATATTTCAATCAAGCACATATAAAGGATACACACACACAAACGTACATCAAATAAAAATCATGGGTTAGTCCAACATAAATCACTTATCATGATAACATCATATACATGTTCGGAAATTATAAGGAACTAAATATTTTAAAGTCAATGATGTCAATGGAAAATCCATTGAAGGTTTCATCACCTAAACCATGTTCGCACACCAACCAAAAATATGATTTCATGCTAAGAATTCCTAAAACGAAAACCATTTATTTTATTTATAGATGAAATAAAATATTAAATGTGATAATACCTTCTCTCTCTAGGATAATTTATGAAATATCATTTTTGGAAAACCCAAGTGCTCAAAAAATTCCTCTCAATAATTATTGTAATACAAATAATTATTCTTTGATAATATAAATAATTATCCTTTGATAAATTTCATCAATTGTCCTTTTATAATTAGCATATGATAATTTCATACAAATTATACTTTAATAAATTGTGTGGTTATATTTTGATAATTTTTTTATAAATTATCCTTTGATGATTTATGGAAATTACCTCTTGATAATTCTTGATTATTATCATTTGATAATACATGTAATTATCCTTTTATAATTTTTATAATCTTTGTCACATGATAATTCCATTATAATTATCCTTTCAAAAAAATTATAATTATCTTTTGATAATCATTCATGATTATCCATTAATAATTCATTATAATTATCACTGGATAATTATTTGAAATTATCTTTGATAGTTTAAAAGTAGAAAAATGGATTAAATTAAATTTGAAAAACATTACTTGTTACCTTCAGAAATAAACTTTGGATTAAAATTATGCTCATCAAGATGAACCCAGTGGCACTGACGACATATCAATCCAATCAATATTAAACAAGATATTGAGGAGAGATGTTTAGAATAAAATAATTAAATAGAATAAATAAATCAAAAGAATATGATAAATGTGGGGAAAGAGGGAGGCATATAGGGTGTAGAGTTGCATGTGGAACTTTCTCCCATAAGCCTCTTTAGTCACCTCCCCATTCCCTCTTATATATATTTTTTTTCTTTTTATTCTCATTAGAATATTCTTATTAATTCATTCATTCGTTTACTTTTTATTTCTCTCACATATTAATAGACATGTTCCACCCACTTATACTTTTTTTAAAACCTATCTCTAAAAACACAATTAATTATACATGCATTTTTTTTATTAAAAACTTTTTTGAAAAAAAAATAAATCATTCATTAATATATTTTAAAAATTCATCCATATATATATATAAGCACGTTATATATATACATGTGGATATATATACTTAATTACTGCATATATGTAAATACAAATATATATTTAATATAAGGCCCCAGCCTTAAACCTTACTTAATCTTGAGTTATTACAAGATTACACATTGAGGATCTTTTCAGGTTTAGAGTTTTAGAGAATTAGATCATAAAACATGCATTACATTCCACATTTAAACAAAGTGGTTACATAAAGATAGTATTGATTTTTCCCATCAACTAAAACATATTTAAAATAAAACATGGATTCTTTCTTGACACTTCCTTGACATTATCATCATATCATGTACCTTTACCTTGACATGTGAAAAACATTTCAAAAAACTTGGGATGAGCATAAAAAGCTCAGAAAGGGATATAAAAATATGGAAAGGAAACACGAGTACATGTATACACAAGAATCAATGAAATCATACTCTACTCATAAAACATAAGCACTTTAACATACCTTATCAAATCATGAATAAATCATAGAAATCATAAGACATAAAGGTAACTTGAGGCATTCATAACATTCAAACGTAGGGAGTAACCCTCTTGGTTACGTTTGGAATACCCATCACAGTATATTCCCTAAATATCTTCGTATAAACCTCAACGTTTAACCCCTTCGCATTACCCAATTCATTGGAGAGCTATATCGGGCTCACCCGCCATTAGTTTATCACAGAACCACTCGTCTTCATAATAATACCCAAGAACCATAACATAATCGTAACACATAAAACATGTATAAAGGAAACATAACATTTCCATTTTCAATCATAAGATATCAATACAACACATTGATATAAAAACATTATGAAAACCATTTTCAATACCAAAATAAAAGAAAAGTAAAACATGGTATTTATTTTTCTTTTAAAAAAAAGGTATGGCTTGTAGAGGAAGCAGAAGCTCAAATAATGGTCACGGCGGCGGAGAAGTTGTTGTCGCCGCATACGTATGACAAAAACATTCCCTTTTGTCATTTAGTAAAATGATTCGTATAAAAAAGATACCTTTTGGATAAACTTAAAAGTCAAAGGGGTTTATACACCGTATAAAATAAGGTTGTGTATAAAACAAAATATGCCTCATTGAAAGGAGATTGAGACGAAGTCCCATACCTCGGGTCCGACTTGACTCGATCGTTCTTTAACCTCCTGAATAATAAACTTGAGTTAATTTATACTTTCTTAAGAACCGTTTTCAATTTCATTATTCCTTTTATATCACTTATTAACATTTCATGAACACTATGTAATTATTTAAGTTAATAACGGTCATTTTAACGATCATTGGTACTTGAGTCAAAAATATGCTCTTTATAATTACAAGTTGTTCATGTATACATTATATCCAGAGTTATAATCATGATTTATATATCATATATATCCTATATATCCAGTATATACATGCATTTATAATATTACATAATTTTTAGAGGTAAGAAATGAAATGCACCGTTCATGGAGACGGTAAGCCGTATGTACGCATGAACGCTACTTTCATTTCTATTTTGTATTTTATGGAATGGAATCATAATTATATAAAGGTATACTATAATTCCAGTATAATATCATATATAATACCAATAATTACATCCTTTATATGTCCCACATATGGAATTAACGAATCAAATCACTTTGAGGGGGCGGTAGTCCGCACTTCCTAAAATAAAGATATCGTGTTTACCCATAATGGTAACCTTAAAGGTATGACATAAATGAAAAATACAGAAGTTTAAGTAAAACATAAACATATTATATATAATGTATAAATATAGTGACATCTTAATGTCCACCTTTGAATGTGTTATATGAGTGTTGAACAATCATCGTTTCGTGAGGCAGAGCTTCGACATCCACAGGAACAGTATGTTCTTTAACCATTAGATGTAGGTGTGTATAAGTGTAGCTTGAATAATTCTTATAACAATATCCTAGTATATTGAAGATACTGGTGTTGTTACAAAATAAATGAATAAAATGATTTTAGAGGGTTGGAGAAGCAAAATAAAACATAGGAACACAAGAGAAAACACTACCTTTAAAACGGGTAACTCTTTTTGATTTGAGCTCAAAGGCTTCCTTGGGAAGACTTATACCAAAAGTGAGTCTTATAAGAGTTATATAGGGATGTGGAGATAAAAAATGATCAGGGGTTGGCCAATCCAAAGGCTTTGGAAGTGTGGGTAAGGAGGTAGAGGTGGGGGCCTTTTATAAGAGGAGAGGAGGGGCACTCTTGGAAAGTTACAAAATGTTACTTTATTTTCAAATGAGTTTCGGATTTTAAAGGTCCTACATTGATGTATTATAAGGATAAAGTGATAAGGGTTATAAATATACTCATACAATAGGTATTTGACAAGTTTAAGTTATATTTTTAACATTATCTTTTCATTTTATTTAAATCCTTTATTAATGAGGTAATCGTTGCATCATCATGATGTCATAAATAATTTAATTTATTTAATGTCTAAAAATTATGAAAAAAATAATATGATGTAGGAAATATTTTTATCTTTCCAAAGAATATTTATAGTCAAAAATATGACTTGTATAACCCCATTTAAAAATTGGTTTAGTAAACAACTCATGTTTGTGTCATTTTTACTTTAACATTAAATAAAAAGATATTAATGTCATTTTCCTACCAAAGTGGCTCCATGGGGTCCCCAAGTTGACCCATGGATTTTCTTGGTTGGAAATGACACATCCAATAAGGTTAGGACATGTGTCTAGGTATTTTCATTTTATTATAATATCATTTTTTCCTTAAATTGCACTAATAACCTCTAATCACGATTAAAAACTTAATAGTTACTATTCACCAAAAAAATTATTTTAATCCCATTGAACCACATTTTACTTTCTAATGACAACCATGTATGTCAGATTTTTGAAATTCAAAACACAGAATTGGTAAAGTTTCATTTAAACAAAAAATCAGTTTTTTAAGTACCACTTAGTGGTTTCACTATTCATCCAAAATTGAAGTTTTTCAGAAAAATACCAAAACTTCGACCTAAGATATATTTGATAATACGAATTCAAAAATGATTCCTATTTTATAAAATTAAAAACATATAAGTTAAATTAATTAATTTAATAATTAATTCCCGCTGTCTGAGCAAATAGCGTGTTTTTATGAAACAATAAGTATCAAAAGATTGACATTAGTTTAAGTCCAATTTCAAAGTGAAATTAATTCCAATGACCAATATTGGATTAAATGGTAAAAATATATTCTAATTTAACTTTAAAACCAATTCAAAAGATAATCTAACCATATAATTAAATTAGATGAAAAAGCAGTTTTGATGTAAAATGCAGTATTTTTCACTATTCATTAAAAAATGAACATTGTCAGCAAAATACCAAAAAATTATCCAGTGTAAATTTCAATGTCCCAATCATAAATAATAAGTTTATTTTGACAAATAGAGCTTATAAAATTGTCAAATGTTAGATTTAAAAAAGTTTTGCCATCAAAAGGCAGTAAAACAATCTTTTAAAAATATTAGTGTATTTCATGCTTAAGATTGAATTTATTCTCATTTTAAGCCTATAAAACACTATCTAATTCATTATTAGACATATATAAAAATATATATTATTCATTAATTACTTGTGATGTTACATCCTTCCCCCCTTTAGAAAATTGCGTCCCCGCAATTTATTTACTTATCGAATAAGTGGGGGTATTTAGCCCTCATTACATTTTCAGATTCCCATGTTGCCTCTTCAATCATGTGGTTTTTCTAAAAACATTTACCTGATGAATCACCTTATTCCATAACACTTGCTCCTTGTGGTCAAGAATCTAGACCATTTGTTCCTCATAAGATAGGTTCTCTTCCAGCTGAACTACCTCTGGAATCAAAACATGAGATGGATCTGGCATATACTTTCTCAACATCGAAACATGAAAAACATTGTGTACCTGAGATAAACTCGAAGGTAAAGCCACTCGGTAAGAAACTGATCCAACTCTATCTAGAATTTCATATGGTCCAATGAACCTTGGACTCAGCTTTCCTTTCTAACTAAATCGCATCACACTTTTTCATGGTGAGACTTTGAGAAAAACATGATCACCTACCTCAAAAGATAGATCCTTCCTCCGATTATCCGTATAACTCTTATGTCTGCTATGAGCTATTCTCATGTGTTTCTGAATCAACTGAACTTTTTTTGTCATCTCTTCTACCAATTCTGGTCCCATCAGCTTCCTTTCACCCACTTCATCCCAAAAAGCTGGAGTTCGACACCGCTTCCCATATAATGCCTCAAACGGTGCCATCTGTATACTAGAATGAAAACTGTTATTATATGAAAACTCAACCAAAGAAATATGTTGGTCCCAACTTCCCTGATAATCCATAGAGAAATCTCCTAGAATATCCTCCAAGGTCTGAATTGTTCATTCTGATTGCCCATCTAATTGAGGATGAAAAGATGTACTAAAATTTATTTCAGTACCCAACGACTTCTGAAGGCCTTTCCAAAAGTTAGAAGTGAACCTAGGATCACGGTCAGATACAATGGAGAGATGAACTCCATGTAACCTGACTATCTCTTTAATATACAAACGGGAAAGTTGATCTAGGGAAAAAGTATCTCGTATAGCAAGGAAATGAGAAGATTTAGTCAAGCGATCAACAATAACCCAGATTTCATTATTACCTCAAGGTGTCTTCGAAAATCCCACAACGAAGTCCATGGATATATTTTCCCATTTCCACTCTGGCACTGGTAAAGGCTGAAGCATCCCTTTTGGTAACTGCCGCTCTGCTTTAACCTGTTGACAAGTCAAACACTTTACAGTAAAATCAGCAATATCTCTTTTCATTCCATCCCACCAGTAATACTCCCGAAGATCTCTATACATCTTAGTACTGCCAGGATGAACTGAAAACGGAGAACTATAAGCTTCACATAACAACTCTCTCTTCAACTGTAAATCACAAGGCACACACAATCTCTTCCCAAATATCAAAACACAATCATTATCAATGTTGAATTCAGGCAACTTACCTTTTTGAACCAGCTCTACCTTTTTCTACAACTCATTGTCTTTCTTCTGTGCTTGCTTGATTCTGTCTGATAGAGAAGATTTCACTGATACCTGAAACAAAATAGAAGGAAATTCTGCACCAACAACTTCTATTCCAAAGTTCATCAAATCCTTAACCAAAGTATCACGTTCCAAATGCAACATTGTTAATGAAGCATTAATTTTTTGACTCAAAGCATCAACCACTTTATTTGCTTTTCTCGGATGGTAATGAATTGTACAATCATAATCCTTGATTAATTCTAGCCATCTCCACTATCTCATGTTCAATTATTTCTAAGTTAATATATACTTTAAACTTTTTTGATCGGTATATATTTCACACTTTACTCCATACAAATGATTCCTCCAAATTTTTAAAGTGAAAACTACAGCAGCTAATTCCAAATCATGTGTAGGGTAATTTACCTCATGAGTTTTCAACTGCCGTGAAGCATAAGCAATTACCTGATCATTCTGCATTAGGACACAACCAAGTCCTTTCAATGAAGCATCGCTGTAGATAACAAACTCACCATTCCCGAAAGTTAGTGCCAAAACTGGAGCATTCACCAATCTTCTTTTCAACTCCTGAAAACAATCATCACATTTTTTTTCCAGATAAACTTAACACCCTTCCGAGTTAGCTTCATCATTGGACTAGATAACCATGAAAAAATTCTAACAATCCTTCGGTAATAGCCTGCCAAACCAAGGAAACTACGAATCTTAGTTACATTTGTGGGTTTTTCCCATTCTTCAACAACCTTTTTTTTCAGAATCAACAGTTATTCCATATTTAGAAACAATGTGACCAAGGAAAGAAATTTGTTGCAACCAAAACTCACACTTGCTGAATTTCCCATACAATTTATTTTCTTTCAAGGTTTGAAAAATAACCCTTAAATTTCCTTCATTCTCCTCTTTACTTTTAGAAAACACCAAAATTTCATCAATGAAAATAACCACAAACTTATCCAAGAACTCATGGAAAATTCTATTCATTAAGTCCATGAATACAGCAGGTGCATTGGTTAGCCCAAAAGGCATTAATAAAAATTCATAATGTCCATAACTTTTACGGAATGTGGTCTTTGGAATATCTGCTTCCTTTACCTTCAACTAATGGTACCCCAATCTCAGGTCAATCTTTGAAAAATACTGAGCTCCATAGAGCTGATCAAACAAATCATCGATATGAGGCAAAGGATATTTGTTCTTAACAGTGATGTTATTCAAGGCTCTATAATCAATGCAAAGTCTCATTGAACCATCTTTCTTTTTAACAAATAAAACAGGAGCACCCCATGGTGATGTTCTAGGTCGAATGAAACCTTTCTCTAATAAATCTTGAAATTGCTCCATTAACTCTAAAATTTCAATTTGAGCCATTCAGTAAGGGGGTTTTGAAATTGGCTTAGCATCAGGAACTATGTCTACAGTAAACTCAACTTCCCGATCTTATATTATTCTAGGCAACTCATTAGGAAAAACATCAGGATACTCATTTACCACTGGCACATCATTAATCTGAACAATTACTTTGTTTTCAACAATATTTGAAAGGTAAAATTCATTTCCATCTTTTACAAGTTTCTCGGCCTCCTGATATGTTATCAACAGTAAGGGTTCATTCTTGTGCACAAACTGAAAGTCTTTCTGAAAAGAAACTTCTTTAGCTTTACAGTCAATCTTAGCATGGTAAATAGAGATCCAATCCATACCCAGGATAACATCAAACTCTACTAGAGGTAAAACAATAAGGTTCGCAAGTAGGTTCTTTCCACAGATAAGGATAGGAAGATTCTTATAAATTCTTTTTGCCTCAACATTTCCACCAGGTGTTTTTACCACAAGTTCAGGAGTCGTTTCTTGAGATGGTATTCCCATTTTACTAGAAAAGGTTTCAGAGATGAAAGAATGTGTAGACCCCGAATCAAACAACACACTAGCATAATCTGAAAAAACAAACAAATTACCTGATACAACTTCAGTTGATGGCCCGAAATCTGCTGAAGTAGTTGCAAAGGATTTCGCCACCCCTTTCTTCTTGTAGTCTAACTGCTTCCCATCACTCAAGCTCTTTTTCGAACACTCATTTGCATAGTGACCCATCTCATTGCACTTAAAATATTTCACTAACTGTAAATCAAATTTGGTCTTACCATCACCTTGATCTTTTTCAGTGCAATCACGAGCCTTATGTCTCATCTTACCGCATCGGTAGAACTTTCTAGAATTCAAAAGTCATCCCCCAGCATGCCTTTTACCACATTTATCACAAACTGGAAACTTAGTTTTCTTACTGTCAGACCTTTTTGAAGAATTCTTTCATTTCTCCTGCCACCTCGGTCTCTTCTTCTGCTGGTTGTTATAGAATACTTGATCATCAGAAAACTCCATTTCCACCTTCTCAGCACATCGAAAAAGCTTTTCATAACTTTTGAACTCACAAGAATCCAATTCCCTTTGATATTTTGGCTTTAATCCTGAGTAAAAATGATTGATTTTACTATCAAGGTCTCAGATAAAATTTAGAGCATACTTTGCCAATCGAGTGAACCTCTCTTCATAGGCAGCCACTGAGTCTTCCTCTTGCCTCAATTCCAAGAATTTTGTTTTCCATCCTAATTTGAACAGCCTTATAAAAATACTTCTCAAGAAACATACCATTGAATTTATCCCAGTCGAGAGAATCAATATCATCAGCGTCCCTGATATTTTTAACCATCGACCACCACTGATCTGCCTCACCCTCCAAACAGTAAATAGCAAGACTAACCTTTTGATTGTTTGAACACCCCATGACAACGAAAATCTTCTCCAGTGCTTTAATCCACCCTTCATCTAGCATAGGGTCAGATGATCCTCTGAATGATGGGGGATGTTGCGTAATGAAATGTTCCACCACTGACATGTTCCTTTGTGGTTGATCTGGCTGATCTCGTGCATGGATACCACCGCCATATATCACTTGAGTCAACTGCGCCATTATTGCAACAAACTGTTCAGTTCCAATTCTGACCATCTCAAGATGCTGATTCGGAAGGTTATTTCCTTCTGTATGCCTTCCTAGAACTGTTTCTCTGTTTCCTCTGCGGAAAACCATTCTGAACAAACATGTCTTAGATGAAGCAACATGTCAATCTTCAAATGCTATATCATTTCAATTTGACCATAAAAAAATACTTTTGGATAATCATTTAATATAATTCTAACTCCTAAAGTTATCTAAACCGACCTCTGATACCAACTATAAGGCCCCATCTGTAAACCTTACCTAATCTTGAGTTATTACAAGATTACACATTGAGGATCTTTTCAGGTTTAGAGTTTTATAGAATTAGATCATAAAACTTGCATTACATTCCACATTTAAACAAAGTGGTTACATAAAGATAGTATTCATTTTTCCCATCAATGGAAACATTTTTAAAATAAAACATGGATTCTTTCTTGACACTTCCTTGACACTATCATTATATCATGTACTTTCCCTTGACCTGTGAAAAACATTTCAAAAAACTTGGGATGAGCATAAAAAGCTCAGTAAGAGATATAAAAATATGGAAAGGAAACACGAGTACATGTATACACAATAATCAATGAAATCATACTCTACTCATAAAACATAAGCACTTTAACATACCTCATCAAATCATGAATAAATCATAGAAATCATAAGACATAAAGGTAACTTGAGTCATTCATAACATTCTTACGTAGGGAGTAACCCTCTTGGTTAGGTTTGGAATACCCATCACAGTATATTCCCTAAATCTCTTCGGAAAAACCTCAACATTTAACCCCTTCATGTTACCCAATGCATTGGAGAGCTATATCGGGATCACCCTCCCTTAGTCTATCACGGAACCACCCGTCTTCATAATAATTCCCAAGAACCATAACATAATCGTAACACATAAAACATGCATAAAGGAAACATAACATTTCCACTTTTCAATCACAAGATATCAATACAATGCATTGATATAAAAATATTATGAAAACCATTTTCAATACCAAAATAAAAGAAAATTAAAACATGGTAATTATTTTTCTTTTAAAAAAAGGTATGGCTTGTAGAGGAAGTCGAAGATCAAATAATGGTCATGGCGGCGGAGAAGTCGTTCTCGCCGCATACGTACGACAAAAACATTCCCTTTTGTCATTTAGTAAAATGCTTCGTATAAAATAAGATTACTTTTGGATAAATTTAAAAGTCAAATGGGTTTATACACCGTATAAAATAAGGTTGTGTATAAAACAACATATGCCTCAATGAAAGGAGATTGAGACGAAGTCCCATACCTCGGGTCCGACTTGACTCGATCGTTCTTTAACATCCTGAATAATAAACTTGAGTTAATTTATACTTGCTTAAGAACCTTTTAAAAGTTCATTATTCCTTTTATATCACTTATTACCATTTCATGAACACTATGCAATTATTAAATTTAATAACGGTCGTTTTAACGATCATTGGTACTTGAGTCAAAAATATACTCTTTATAATTACAAGTTGTTCATGTATCCATTATATCCAGAGTTATACTCATGATGTATATATCATATATATCCTATATATCCAGTATATACATGCATTTATAATATTACATAACGTTTAGAGGTAAGAAATGAAATGCACCGTTCATGGAGACGGTAAGCCGTACGTACGCATGAACGCTACTTTCATTTCTATTTCGTATTTTATGGAATGGAATCATAATGATATAAAGGTATATTATAATTCCAGTATAATATCATATATAATACCAATAATAACATCCTTTATACTTCCCACATATGGCATTAACGAATCAAATCACATTGAGGGGGCGGTAGTCCTCACTTCCTAAAATGAAGATATCGCGTTTACCCATAATGGTAACCATAAAGGTATGCCATAAATGAAAAATACAGAAGCTTAAGTAAAACATAAACATATTATATATAATTTATAAATATAGTAACATCTTAATGGCCACCTTTGAAGGTGTTATATGAGTGTTGAACAATCATTGTTTTGTGAGGCAGAAATTCACCATCCACAGAAACAGTATGTTCTTTAACCATTAGATGTAGGTGTGTGTAAGTGTAGCTCAAATAATTCTTATAAAAACATCCTAGTATATTGAATATATTGTTTTTGTTACAAAATAAAGGAATAAAAAGAGTTTAGAGGGTTGGATAAGCAAAATAAAACATAAGAACACAAGAGAAAACACTACCTTTAAAACGGGTAACTCTTTTTGATTTGAGCTCAAAGGCTTCCTTGGGAAGACTTCTGCCCAAAGTGAGGCTTATAAGAGTTATATAGGGATGTGGAGAGACAAAATGGGGAGGGTTTGGCCGAGCCAAAGGCTTTGTAAGTGTGGGTAAGGAGGTATAGGTGGGGGCCTTTTATAAGAGGAGAGGAGGGGCACTCTTGGAAAGTTACCAAATGTTACTTTATTTTCAAATGAGTTTCTGATTTTAAAGGTCCCAAATTGATGTATTATGAGGATAAGGTGATAAGGGTTCGAAATATACTCATAATATAGGTCTTTGACAAGTGTAAGTTATAGTTTTAACATTATCTTTTCATTTTATTTAAATCCTTTATTAATGAGGTAATTGTTGCATCATCATGATGTCATAAATAATTTAATTTATTTAATGTTTAAAAATTATGAAAAAAATACTATAATGTAGGAAATATTTTTATCTTTCCAATGAATATTTATAGTCAAATATATTACTTGTATAACCCCATTTAAAAATTGTTTTAGTAAACCAACTCATGTTCGCGTCATTTTTACTTTAACATTAAATAAAAAGATATTAATGTCATTTTCCTACCCAAGTGGCTCCATGGGGTCCCCAAGTTGACCCATGGATTTTCTTGGTCGTCCATGACACATCCAATAAGGGTAGGACATGTTTCTAGGTATTTTCATTTTAATATAATATCAATTTTGCCTTAAATTGCACTAATTACCTCTAATCGCGATTAAAAACTTAAAAGTTACTATTCACCAAAAAATTATTTTAATCCCATTGAACCACATTTTACTTCTTAATGGCAACCATGTTTGTCGGATTTTTGAAATTCAAAACACAGAAGTGGTAAAGTTTCATTTAAACGAAAAATCAGTTTTTTAAGTACCACTTAGTGGTTTCACTATACATCAAAAATCGAAGTTTTTCAGAAAAATACCAAAACTTCAACCTAAGCTATATTTGATAATCCAAATTCAAAAATGATGCCTATTTTAAAAAATTCAAAACATATAAGTTACATTAATTAAGTTAATAATTAATTCCCGCTGTCTGAGCAAATAGCGTGTTTTTATGAAACAATAAGTATCAAAAGATTGACACTATTTTAAGTCCAATTTCAAAGTAAAATTAATTCAAACGACCACTATTGGATTAAATGGTAAAAATATATTCTAATTTAACTTTAAAACAACTTCAAAAGATAATCTAACCATATAATTAAATTAGATGAAAAAGCAGTTTTGATGTAAAATGCAGTATTTTTCACTATTCATTAAAAAATGAACATTGTCAGAAAAATACCAAAAAATTATCCAATGTAAATTTCAATGTCCCAATCATAAATAATAAGTTTATTTTGACAAATAGAGCTTATAAAATTGTCAAAATTTTGATTTAAAAATGGTTTTCCATCAAAAGGAAGTAAAACAATCTTTTAAAAATATTAGTGTATTCCATGCTTAAGATTGGATTTATTCTCATTTTAAGCCTCTAAAACACTATCTAATTCATTAGTAGACATAGATAAAAATATCTATTATCCATTACTTACTTGGGATGTTACATTTAACCCCCTATATATACATGGTATATATATACACATCTATATATAGATACATATACCAGCACATGTATATATATACATATATTTATACAATAAATATATACTCATTTTAATTTTTTTCACACATAAAAAATATTATTTTTTCTAAATTTAATAATATTAATAATAATAATAATAATATTTATTATTATTATTAAATATCTCACATAATTTCTACCATTGAAAAATTAAATTCAACTTCCATTAAATGAATATAATATTTAATAAATTAATATTAAACTGGTATTTTCATTTATTTAGAATTGGGTAATAATTTCACCACTAATACATTTATCACCAATAAATGTACAAACTTGGAAAAATGTCTCTCATCATTTAATAGGATTACAAATTATTTTATTACATATTTAATTTCCATTTTAATTTCTTCAACACAAATAATAATAATAATAATAATAATATAATTATTACTTCCCTTGCATGTGATGTATCCAAACACCCAAATCACACAAATATTATGTCGTGCTTAGGTTAAAACTCATATTCCAGACCTAATAGTGGTTTTTTATTTCTTACATGATACACCGTTTAAGATATATTCCATTATTTTTAGAAAAAAATGTAATAAAATTATTATATAAATTATCCTCACATGCGATTGGACCAAACTTTTGACGCACACAAATGGTTTTCACTCCTAGGATAAAAATCGCATCCCCTACCTAACCGTGGTCTCATATTTCTCATACAACATACCATTTGGGAGATATATCATTGTTTTGAAAAAACATATGCGCACAATATAATATATTTAATATTTTTATTCTTTTATCACTGAGTCTCTACCAGCTACATAATCTCATACTATTTTAGCACTTCACTCTGAAAATATTTCATATAATATTTGAAGGTGTTAACTGGGATTTTACCCTTACACAAAGTCATTAAAACATTTATTAAGTGATATTTATTGAAAATTATAATTTTCACATAAAAAACTCAAAAATAATTAACAAAGATGGTTTTTATTATCATCTAAAATTGAAGATATTACACTAAGCACCATTTACGAATAAAGTAGTATATGTGGTCTAGTTATTTTCAAGTATAATAAATTATAGATCATTTTTCAATATTTAATAGTAAATATACTTTGACCAAAACACTCCTTTAGATATACCTTTTACCATTTTAATTAAAGATAAAATGACATTATTATCATCAATTTTTTATATTTTCAACATCTCTTTATCATATATGTATTTGGAAATAAATGTTTCCTTTTATTTTGATTCACCAATAGTACAAAAAAGTAGTTAAGTTCTCTGATAAGAGATATTCTGAACACATTATTATTCAACTAATAAAATATTATACATTTTTTATTATTTTTTTGATAAGAAATAATATCATATACATAAATCTAATCCATCAGTTGATTGTGACTATAGCACTTTATATAAAATTAATGATCTAGTATGCACCTATTAAACTCAGGTTTCTATATGAATGAATCTAATTTAGAGTACCATGTTTTTTAAATATACTTTATCCAATTCAAGTATTTCATTAACTTTTATATGTTTCTATTATATTTATAGATATGAAAACGATTAGATTGATTAATATGAACATCTTCATATTACGCGCCATTTATTAAGGTTTATTTTACATCTTTTTTAAATAACTTTAAACGAGTTTGAATTAAATTAATAGATAATTTTTCTATTTTCCTTTAATATTTCTAAAAGATCAAATTTTCCATTAATATTTACTCCATTTATTTTTTAATAAACTCTTCACACCAATCTATCCTCTATTATTATCACTTCGAATTTCACATTCAATTTATTTCTATACATCCAATGTATTCGGACTATGATACTTTCATTGGGTTCTTTCACAAGTTATCAAGTATGATTTGTGTCAATAAAATAAATTTTTAAATTCGTATCCTTAATAAATTTCACATTATTTGAAGCCTCAAAAAAACTGTTGTGTTTCACCTGAGATAATAAAGTTTTACTCTATAAACTTTATAATCTTCTTATATGAACATGGTTTATTTTACCTCCCATAATATTTTATTAATTTTCCTCTATTCTCATGTATTTTCAATATATTTTACATTTGGATATATCTCTAATTATATAATAACTATCATAAAATATAGCATTTTTGTAACTACTATCATGCGTTGATGTTTTAGAAAAATATTTGTGCCCTTTATCTTTCTCAAAAAATTAAACTATTTTTATTATATTGTTTTTTTTCTTCAAACACAATGATATCATTGTTCTCCAATATCTCTTGTAGTCTTATATTGAATATTTTATATGATTTACTTTTAAATGAATAATCTAGGAATATTCCTTTAGCACCTTCTATAAACAACTTCCCTTGATTTCCATCTTCATTGAAAATATAGAATTTGTTTTTAAAGACTATAGTATGTATCATATTATTACTCTACTTGAAATGAAATTCATATAGATTTATTTGTTCTCTAGGTATTAAAAATACCTTATTTTAAAAATAAACTATTATTTGAAAATATTCCTGTAAAAAATGTCTTAGTTTTTTTAGAAATTAACATAATCAATTTCATGTTATTAATAGTACAATTTTATCTTTCCACTACTAGATTAAATTGGTGTGTGCTTATATGTAACACTTAAAGAAATATTCTAGTCTGATATTTTTTTTTTATAATTTATGATTTGTTATTTTTTACCATTATCAAACCATATTTATATGGTTTTTTGATTATTTTTTCACATTGATATTTTACATAATACTATATCTATAAATTTATTCAATAGCTTTGATTTTGTGAAAAAATTTCATAAAGAAAATCATCCTATTAAAATAATAAAAAAATAAAACAAAATATAATTCATATTATGTTTCCTTTTAAATCATAGATCTATACACAACAATGTGAATAGTCTTAAACAACTCATTAGCCTTATTGTCTTTAGGATTATATATATATATGAAAATTTTACCTACATAAGTAGAACCATGCATGTGTTTTATGTATCTTCTTAATTTTGTAAAATTATGTATTTCCTTGGTTTTTATCAAACACACCATGATAATTTTTTTAATATGTCCATGTCCTTAATGTCACAAAAAATATTATTTTCATTCTTTGATACAAAATTTAAGATTGTATTTCCATTCAATATTTAATACTTTCCATTATCCTATAAACCTCCCATCGTAGTTATACCAGATTTACCTTGGATTATTTGTACTTTATTAGCATGGAAAATTACATATATCTAGTCATATAATTATATTACCATAAGAATTGTGTGTCTAATTCCTCCCATAAATAGTATATAATTTTTTCATATCACTTCTCACATAATTACACCATTAATTTACATTTATCGTAAGTTTTCCAAAATTATATAATATCATTAAACAATTAAATTGGTTCATCATATGTTGAAATGAATTTATGCTTAATAAAATATGTGATAAATTATCAATAATCCAAATACAATCCTTGGTGTCTTGGAATGTTCTTTTATGAAACACTGAAAGGGGGTGTGAATTATTCTAAAACTCTTTTTATAATTTTTCTTTAAATAAACCTCTATATATAGTTAAAGTATCGATCATATGATTATTTAATATAACCCTTACCATTATTCAATGTAATAAATAAATTGAAAATTGAATACGTGATATTTTCAAGGTTTTCCCTTGAGTCAGGTGATAATATGCATACTATGATAAATGAAATTTATATTATATGTTATTTAATCAAATATAAATGAAATCATGTTAAGGTGTCATCATGACCCAATGAATTCCTCTCGATAGAAAATATATATATTTATCCTATTTACTATGAATATTTTTTAATATAACAAAAAATACTTTTGATTTTAGAATTTTAATTCATTAGTTAAAGATTTTATTAGAGATCTGTTAAGAATAAAATTAATAAAAATCAAGTAATTTTATCATACTTTAACATAAATAACCTCAATAATGGTTTCCTCATGAGCCTCTGGTTCTTTATATCAAGATCTTACTCGCCCTCAATGTTCTTCATTGTATCATGCATTAGTCACATTTATCCTCTGTAACATGATCTTTATCAATGAATGTTGAATATATCCTTGATAATAATTTAAATTATTCAAATTAATAGGATTTTATAAAAAATTATATTTTTTAAATTTCATCCAATTATATCTTCAATATATTTATTGATCTTGGATTTTCATTTAGTTATTATACTTTTGAAATCCCCCAAAGAATGATTATTATTTTTATAGAAAAATTATTAAAAAAATTTATTCCCATATTTAAAAAATAAAATACCTCATCCACTCTCTCTGGTAATAATTACCTCATTTAATTCATTAGATATCATGGATAGATATGAAGTACAGTATCTTCTAGTGAAATAATAAAGAAATACTAATAAAATACTACCCTATTTTAACATAAATATAAATAAGATAACCCATTTAAATCATTAAAAAATTATATATATTTTAAATATTCTCCATTTGAATATCACTTAAAAAATAGATTCAATATTTAATTAATTAATTAATGTATAATGAATATAAATCAATGTAAAAAAGCGTATTGTAATATTTAAATATCATACTCTTAACTTTATCAAATATTTGGATAATAAAATGTGAATGGACACTTAAAATGAACTACTTGGAAGCTTTTAAAATAATATTTATGTTCACTCTATATTTTTATAATTGTTTTGTTATGAAAACCATAGTTATTCTTCATGATCACTTTACTTTTTTTATATGGATATTTGTGTTTATTTTTTCACTTTTCTACTACATAGATTTATATAGTGAACTACAAGATATTTTATGATAATATTCATGAATTATTTCTCTAAGTTGTAAGATAGTCAATAAATAGTAACTTTTTCAGTTTTTTACATTTTAAAAAATCCTCCAAACACTTAAAATTCCTTCCAAAGATATTCTAAACATATTAAATTCATATAATAACATTATAATAAAAAACTCATTTTTTTATATTCTATGTAATTTATAAAAATTTAGGTTCTTCTATGAGTGAATTTTTTACACATTTTTTAGAATAAATTTTGCTAATCACACAAGTTTCTAAAAGAGATATAAACTCTAAAGCCTTATATGTATATGATAAAAATATATTTTATAGTTTTCTTAAAAAAATTAAATTCATAAAAGAATATATATATATATATTATAATTTCTATATTGGTAGTATTGGATAAACTTTTGATCAATCCTCCGCCTTGGATATCTTTAAAAGAAACCATTTCATAAGTTGAAATGAATGGGGTTCAAATCCATATAATGCATGAATTAGATGAGCCATTAATACTTACATTATAATTGCATGAATTAATTATTTCACTATTGAGGAGTCCTTAAGGGATTTATAAATTCAATTTTCATTCAATGGTGGGTGTGAGTATATGCATGTTGCTTCACTAAAACTCCTAGATATTTATATCTCTTATCTTATTCTTCATTTGTATGTTGAGATGCAAGCACATTGTTGGGGAAAGAATAATCCAACATGTTTTAAATGTGATTAATGTTATCCTATAGATACCTATAGAGGTGGGATGCTTTTGTTTTCCACGTTGGTGATCTTTATAAAACACATAAAATTAAGATCAAAAGGTTGTAGTGGATCTTTTGTATAAGGTATGTATATTTAAAGCATGTTCTTCATTTCTATTTATTACATTTTTTATATTATCTTTTATAGAGATCCTTAGACAACGGTTTTAATTTATTGTCTTCCATCTGATAATTATTATTAGGCTCTAAAAAAATTGATCAGTGGAATCAAATGGATCCATTTTTATTTTTATGAAATATATCATGGAAATGGATAAGAAAGCCAAAATAGATCATTGTTTTTCATTTTTTTTTTTTTGAAAATCTAGAAAATAATTATTTACATTTATGTATTTGAGATGATTAAAGGTAACTAAGACCTTAATATTATGCAGTTGAGTTGAGTAATGGTATCCAAGATGTTACCCATACATGATTTGTCAGGTAATGGTAATTTCTTTCATTTATGTTAAGGGGTTTGGATAAGGGTAAACAAGGTTTTCCTAAGGCTGCGTAAAGGTATTTTTATAGCTTCTGTAAAAGTTATTGTGAGATATATTTATAAAAAAAAGGAATTAATTTTTTACATAAGTTTAATCATGATATTTAAAATCTCATGTAACGGTAAATGGGTTCTGTGTAAGGGTACATACATTTTACCTTTACGCGGTATAAAGAAATTCTTTGATACCTTTATATAAAAGGTCCATATAAAGGTAACCAATTGTATTACCTTTATGTAATTGTTCTAGAAGGCTCACATAAATTTAAAAGTGTTTAAATATATATAGGATATACCTTATGTGTAAGGGTAAAGGGAGGATACTCTTATCAAGGAATGGGATCCTGTGTAAGGCTAAACAAAAAAGTTTCTAAAAATTATATTTAAATATTTAAATGGTTTTAATGGTTCATAAAATGTTTATAAATCATTATAAAAGGTATTTTCAGAATTTTTAATTTATAAAAGTTTTATAAATTAATAAATTAAAAATTCAATATAATTAAATAAATTTTTCTTAAAAATTTTATTCCCAAATATTAAATGTTAATATTTAAAATACCTTTTAAATAAATTATATGGAAATTATTATGATCTGGAAATATAAAAATTATTTATAAATCATATGAAATAATTTATAAAGGGTAAAAAATTATGAATTAAAATGGAAATTACATATAATAATAAATATTAAAGAGTTCATATTGGATTGAATATAAAGCATTTTTATTAAAAATTATAGAATATACATAACGTTATATCTAAAATTATAAAATTTTTATAATTATATTTTATTTATAAATTGTTCATAAATGTTTATCTCATGTAAAAATATTTGAATTAATGATATTTTTGAAAAAAAAATCCTATTATATTAATTATTAGTAAAATTTTTTAGAATTGTGAATATTATATATGATTTAATTTAATATGTTAAATTGATTCTATATTGATCCTTTAATTACATGATAGGAATATATCTATAATGAATTTAGTTTTTCATCTACCTTGATATATGTTTTAAATTAAAGTTATTATCTTAAATTTAGTTATTCAACATTTTTTTACATATGAAGTGTTTTATTTATGATGGATTCGATTATATCTTGAGTAATGTCCCTAAGTAGAGTTACACGGGATCGAATTACCAACCTACTTGTATGGTTATTCCCTATCTAGGATGGTTAATGGGGATGGTTATATATCACTCTTGGCTTACTAATATAGATAAATTTATACCTTTACATTAATTTTTCATGTTCCTTATACACATGATGAATTCTGATATGTATGAATATAATTGACATCTAATTTTTGGTGAGTAACACAAACTTGTGAGTTTTATAAATATTTTCACATCAATATGGTTTGAACATATTGATTAGGTGGAGGAAAGAGAATAAAATTCTAAATTACTAGAATTATTCATACACAAATGAAATAAAATAACATAATATTGTAACATTAAAATCCCCTACAAATACTAAGTTTTATATTCCATCTAATGTGGAAATTTTCAATACCTCTATAATTTAACCAAGAAGGTTGTGTCTTAGTAGGGTACCCCTTAATTATCTTTTGCAAGGAAAGAAAGTGATAGATAACACTAGATAATCCTTTGGTAGGTTATACCCTTACAGGGTTTCCTTGGATTGTATTTTGTTAATCTACTCTTGGAATTTACTTTGGGTTACACTTAGCTAGTAAACCCTTGGGAAGGATACCAAAGGAATAGAGCTGAATTTATTTACGTGATGGATTGCAAAAAGGGATGCCCACTCAACTTTCCAAGAATCATATATGATATGATTGGTATGATGCCTACCTAAATAATTAATTGATGAGAGGAATTCATAAATAGATTCATTTCTTAATTAAATATAGATCTTGGATCCCTAATGGACATGATGAATTTTAAAAAGGGGTTATCATTTTAGTGGGATACCATTTTATAAAATTCCTTATTAATTGGTTATAAAACATTATAACCATATAATAAAATCTTTTTTTATATAATATCATCATCTTCATCATCAGGATAAACTTTACAGTTACTCCTTGAAAGGAAGAGGTTTACATTAAGATACTCCTGAGACCAGTAACTTAAAAAAATTATTAAGAAATATTGTTAATTTAATAAAAGTTATTACGGAAAATTCTATGTGCCATAACAATTCTTTCCCTAATAAAAAAGAATTTAAATTGTTCAACAAGTGAATTTAGATTCTTATGGAAGAATACAGTGATCCATTTAAGGTTTTAAAGGATTTCAATGAAAAAATACAAAAGTAATCTTAGTCTCTAATCATTTACTAAATTTAGTTATGTATATCGATAATTTAAGTAATTTTAGTCTCATATACTCAATATTATTGTATATATCAAATGATATTAAATATGATTGGATATAATTATTACTCAATGAGACTAATGGTTTCATTAAAACTTTATTATTTATAGAAATCAATTGTATTATTCTGATATATAGTATCAAATAAATTTTTTAAAAAGTGTTATAAATATATAGAATCTTAGAACATGAAAATTAATGAAGATTGAATCCTTTTTTCAAGTAATGGGGAAAAGGAGTTGCTTCATGATATCTTGGATAAATCAGTCATGGATAAACTTTTCAAAAGATGTTTATTTTATATAATTTATATCTTAAGATAATAAAAAAATTGTTGTTTAATAAAATTTGATAAGGTTTTTTTATTCACAAAGTTGTGATTCTGTATGTCCTACAACATACTTTAAGGGAAGACTTGAAATGTCTTGTCTTGGTTAGGGAATTTATCCAATTTTCATCTATGGAAATGTTTCAATGGTATGATTAAATTAAAAGAACATTTTCCCTATATTCTCAACGTTTTGGGAATATATATAAACTTGTAATATTATTTATAGGTTCTAAAGTACCATATAGACAGTACAAGTAGGTAAAAATTTAAATCAGAAGAATAAAATTTAGTAAAAAATTTCAATAGTGTTTCCTTAAAAATTTGTTCTAGGTAATTAAAACCAAATTTTTTTATGAAGGAGGAATAATAATTAAATAATATAGTATTATCCCTAATATACCTAAAGGGGTTTATAAAACTTCATAGAATATCCATTTCTGGTATGGATTTTATCGAAATTAATGGTTTAGTTTTGAATAATATATAATACTGAATGTATATTTTAAAAAGTGTTGTAACTATAAAGAAGTTAAAAATCAAAAGAAAAATTTTATTGAAGTTTTATTTTATATTCATGATATGAAGTGAACAGTTACTACATAATGTATTTGAATGTAAATGATTTTTTCATGCTCAAATAAATCTATGTAATATATGTGTATCTTCATCTCATTTACTTTATATGATAACATAAGTTGTTTGATTGTAAAGAATTGTTATGAACAACTACGAGATGATTAAATATATATACAAGTTTTATGATTCATCAATTTATATAACATGTTTTGAGAATAATATTTGCATAAAAGTGTTTATCCGTGATAAAAGTGTTTATCTATATGTTTGTTAAAATATGTTGGAATGTGTTCCCACTACCCATCAGTGGTATATTTTAATAAAATATTATTTTCAAAGAGGAAAGGTTACAAATACATAGAATACTATATATGATATAGAAATAATAGTTTATTTGTTAATGTTCCTACTGAAAGAAAATAAATGTTATTTTCTAAAACAAAAGAGTTTTTGTTTCTTAGAAATATAATCTATAATGAATATAGTTTCTAAGATTATATTGGGTGTATGTTTATACTTAAATAATTTCAAAGTTAACAAATAAATAATTACACCAATTTATGTTTAAATTAAATCTTACTTAATGTTCTAAGAGAGTTAGGATTTATTATTAAACAATAATGCAATTAGTTACATTATTTCAAGGAAAAAATTTGATAGAATGGGGTATCAATGATAGGGATGATGAAAATATAATGAGTTCCAAGTAAACAAAGTAATTTAACATCATAACATTTAATGTTGTAAATTTATGAAGTTTGAATTTGTTCAAGATTTTAATGGTTATGAATATGATTCCTAAACCCACCATTATTCAAACTAGATTACTTCATATAATTTTATCATTAAAGAGTTTACTGAGAGGGTTCTATTAGATAGTCACATATATATGTTTCATGGATCATATATTATGTAATTTATTAACAAAAACCTAAATGAATAGAAAACATAAGGTTGATCTGAAATTTTATCATATATGATATGATCAAATATTCATTATTAATGTTTTATTAAGTTTTCTTTAAGAGTTTAAGAATATTAAAATGTACCATATTAAAAGAAACCTTTTTTATCATTATTTCATGTTGGTTACATAAATATATATATATATATATAAACATTTTGTGAAGTGTAATGATAACTGACCATTATTTTATCAATAACTAATGTTCGTCATATAGTACTATTGGTTGTCAAGAAATATTAAGGTTAGCATGAGTAGGATTATTTTATAGAGATACAGAATTTGATTATGAGGCAAGGGAGAAAAAATAATATTCTTTGAGTGTCCTAGATGACCTACTAAGTATACCACATGGGTTGTCATACAGAGATGTCTATGGTATACTAGGGGTGTATGGAACCTATTTTATTCTACACTACCTAAGGTTGGATAGATAACTAGCATAATAACCTTCATGATTTGATACCCTAATAATGAAATTCTACATATTGACTTAGTTAATATTGGGGTGGATTGGTATGATTTTAATCATGTTGTCAGTTGTATCATAACCAAGAATGTATTTTTTTCTATCATATGACAAGTATAACATTTGGGTACTTGATTGAGATAGAGTGTGGGAGTGTGAAGCCTTGGAAAGATATTATATATCTATATGGATAAGTGACATGTGAAGTGATTATACATAATCATTAATGAAATGTGATGTATTAATTAGTCATTTCATTTTACACTCTGAGAAGCAATAATAGATGATTTGGCTATATGGTATTGACATGTTCCATGTCCTATGATCACTAGTTTTCTTGGATAAAGGGAAAATATGAGAATGTATGTTTTAATATGATGTTGACTTGTGGAAAAAGGTAAATATATACATTTATTTGATGTAGATTGTAACAATTGAGCCCTGATGCTAGTTCATACACCCTGACATAACATGGCTATGAGATCCTGGCCCACCAGATACAACCAATTTCTCCACAGACATGTGGTCCCCTTCCTAGGTCTCACCCACATGCCCGAACGAGTCATATGACTAATGAATATAACTAGATTTCATAGATAAAGGAAAATTATAAGAATGAATGTTTTTATATAATGTGGACTAGTGGACACTGGTATAGATATACATGTGTTTGATGGATATTATAACAACTGAGCCCCACTAATAGCACAAAACTATAAGGCCCCAGCCTTAAACATTACATAATCATGAATTAAGTTAATAATTCACATTAAGGGTCTTTTCAGGTTTAGAGTTTTGGATAATTAATCCATAAATATTACATTACATCTCAAATACTACAAATTATACATTTATACTCAGTATCCATTTTTTCATAAAATAAAAACTCTTAAAATAAAACAAGAATTCTTTTATTGATATAAATCTTCTTGAATTCTTCCTTTCTCTAACCCTGCCTAATATCCTGTGAAAAAAACATTTCAAAAACATGGGGTGAGAATAAAAAGGTCAGTAAGGGTTATAAAATAAAGAAATAAAAATTAGTATATCATTACATACAAAACATTATCTCTTTAACATACCTCATGAAATCATAAGATTTATGAATAACACATAGTAATCACAAATCATAAAGGTAACTTGTGGTATCCATAACATACTTAAATTGTAGCTTTCACAGCTATGTAGGGAGTTACATTCGGAATACCTATCATAGTATGTTCCCTAAATACCTTAGAAGAAACATTAATGTTTACCTCCATCATATTATCTAATGCATTGGAGTGCTATCCCGGGCTCACCCTCCCTAGGTTTATCATGGAACCACCCATATACATAAAAAATTCCCAAAAACAATAACATAATCATAACACATAAAAAATTATAAAGGAAAGATAACATTTCCACATTACAATCATAATATATCATTTCAATATATTGACATAATAAATTCATTATATAAATGATTTTCAATATAAAAATACTTTAAAAGAGTATATGGTATTTATTTTCCTTTTAAAAACATTACGGCTTGTTAAGGAATCCAAATATAAAATAATGATCATGGTGACGGAAAGGTTATTATCACCGTGTACGTTAAAGAGAAACATTATTTTTGTCATTTAGAAAAACTCTTTGTAGAAAATAGATTAATTTTGAATAAAATTAAAAGTCAAAGGGTTTTATTATACAACATATAAAAGAAAGTCATGTATAAATTGAAATATGCCTCAATGAAAGGAGATTGAGACGAAGTCCCTAACCACATGTCCGACTTGACTCATTCATTATTTAATATCCTGAATAATAAACTAATGTTAATTTATACTTGATTAAGAACCTCTTTCAAGTTTATTTTTAATTTTATATTACTTATTACCACATTATAAACCTTACATAATCATTTAAGTTAAAAATTGTCATTTTATTGATATTTGGTACCTGAGTAAAAAATGAACTTATTATAATTACAAGTTGTCCATGTGGTCAAAATTTCATTATATCCAGAATGGTATTCATGATTTAGATATCATATATATCATATATATCAACTACATATATGTATTTAAAATAGTACATAACATTTGGAGATAAAAATGAAATACACCGTTCATGGAGACGGTAAGTCGTACGTACGCATGAACGCTACTTTCATTTATATTTTGTATTTAATAGACTGAAAAATTATTGATAAATAGGTATATTTTAATTTCAGTATAATATCATATATAATTTCATTAAATCCATCCTTTATACATTCCACATATGGCATGAACCATTCATATCACTTTAATGGGGAGGTAGTTCACACTTCCTTAAATGAGATTATCATATTTACCCATTATGGAAACCATAAAAAGTATATTATAAATAAAAAATACAGAAAATAGAGACAAAATAAATATAATATATATCACATATAAATATATTTCTATCATAATGGAAACCATGAGAGGTGGTAGGATATAGTTGAACAGTCATCGTTTCGTGAGGCAGTAGTTCGTCGTCCACAGAAATAGTATGATCGTATCCATTAGATGGAGGTGAGTTAAATTGTAGTTATAATAATTCCCATAACAACATCATATTATATTTAATATACTACTATTATTAAATAATAATGGAATAAAGAGATTTTAGGGGGTTGGAGAAGGAAAATAAAAGCAAACAACTTGAGAGAAGATGTTACCTTTAAATTGGGAAACTCCCTTTGGTTTGAACAAAAAGGCTTTATTGAAGTAACGTATGCCTAAGTTAAGGCCTCTAGGTAGAATAGAGGGATGTTGGGAGCTTATTTGGATATATTTTGGATGATAAAACGTGCTTGAAGGGTGTGAGTGAGGGTTATAGGTGCTGGATTTTTATAATGGGGAGGAGGGGCTCTTTAGGAAATTTTGAAAATATTATTTTATTATAAAAGAAATTTCAATTTAAAAAGGTCCCAAACATATTTAATTCTATTATAAGGTGATTATTGTTCTAAATATTCTCATAAAATGTGTTTTAAACAAGTTTAAGGCATAAAATTAATCTTATCTTTTAGCATTAACCTTTAGTTAACTAATTTAACTTTAACCAAATCCTCTTGTATATTCATACTATATGGTTAATTTATTTACTATAAAATGAAAATAGATCCAAAAATGGATCATTAATGACATTAGTAGCATCATATATGTCATTTTTACGAATATTATATTTTTAGGATTATTGTATCATTTAATAAAATAGTATTCATTTTAAAAACTCATTTATGTCAATTTATAAACTATTCATATCAAGACTTTAAAAAAATATATAGAAACTTTATTATTTAGAAAAACCTATATTAATTAAAAGATAACAAGTTATAATAATTCATAAAATTTTTATATGGAATAAAAATATTCAAAATAAATTTTTTTTAATATTTATAATCTCGTTTATTTAAAAACTTCATTAATGAGGTAATAATTACATCATCATTTTGTCATAAATAAATTTTTTTGTATGATGTATAAAAATTATAAATAAAATTCCATGATGTATGAAATATTTTTATATTATTAATGAATACTTATAGTCTAAAATATCACTTATATAACCCATTATAAAAATTATTTTAATAAGAGATATATGTTTATGTTATATTTTCCTTAACTTTAAATTGATTTTTATAAAGTGTCATTTTCACTAAAAGTGGCTCCATGGGGTCCCAAAATAGACTTAAGGATTACCATGTTCATAAATATATCATCTAATATGGTTATGATACATGTTAGGGTAATTTAATATTATTATAATAATATTTTTTACCCTTATTTACTATATTTACCTTTTAACCATGGTAAATAAAATATTTACTGAAGTTGTTATTCATAATTTCTAAAAATAAAAGTTAACTATTTTCACAATTTGGACCTCCTGATTCCAAACATGTAATCCATTTTTCTAAATTGAAAATACATTAGTTCCATAAATTAATTTTAAATTAATTCCCATTGTCAAAACCAAAAAGCGTGTTTTAAAGAAATAATAACTATCAAAAGATTGACACTTGTTTATGTTCAATTTAAAAGTAAAATTACTTCCAATGACCCAAATTGAATTAAATGGTAATAATATAATCTAATTAAACTTTAAACCCAATTAAAAAGATAATCTAACCATATAAATATATTATATTAAAAGATAGTTTTGAATTAAAATGCATTATTTTTCACTATTTATTAAAAAATAAAAATTACAAGAAAAATACCAAAATTTTATCCAAATTAAATTTTGATGTCCCTTATATAAATAAGAATTCTATTTTTTTAAATAGAACATATAAAAGTGACAAAAACTAGATTTAAAAAGTGTTCGCCATCAAAAGGCGATAAATCGACCTTCTAAAGAATATTAGAGTATTTATGATTAAAATTGGATTCATTCACATTTTAAGCATATAAATTTTATTGGATAAATGTAAAATCATTTAATAAACATGAATAATCATATTATATTTAGTTATGTTCATTCCTTCCAATACAATTTCTAGGCGTTAACTACCATTTAAAATAATATTTTATTATTATTTTTCAGTATGACTCAGCCTTGTGTGCAACATGAGAATTTGGAGAAACCCATTGTTGTGTGTTGGGTACACCATCAAAAATAGCATAATTTTTAAAATAAAATTAATATTTAATCTAAAAATACTAATAAATATGAAAATATCATATCTTTTGTTTACATGTAATGTTACATCCTTCCCCCCTTTTAGGAATTGTAGCCCCGTAATTCTATTCACTTATCAAATAAGTGGGGGTATTTATCCCTCATAACATTTTCAGATTCCGAATTTTCCTCTTCAACTATATGGTTTTTCCACAAAACCTTTACCTGATGAATTACATTATTTTTCAGCATGTTTTCTCATTGGTCAAAAATATGGACTAGTTGTTCCTTATAAGAAATATTCTCTTCCAACTAAACTACCTCTGGACTCAAAACATGAGATGGATTCGGCATATAATTTATCAACATTGAAACATGAAAAACATTGTGTACCTGAGATAAACTTGAAGGTAAAGCCAATCTGTAGGCAACTGATCCAACTTTCTCCAAGATTTCTTAAGGTCCAATGATCCTCAGACTTATCTTTTTATTCTTACCAAAACACATCACACTTTTCCTTGGAGAAAATTTGAGAAAGACATGATCACCTACCTAAAAAGAAAGACCCTTCCTTCAGTTATCTATATATACTCTATGCCTACTCTGATCTGTTCTCATGTGATTCTAAATCAACTGAACTTTTTCTACCATCTATTCTACCAATTCTGGTCCCAGCAATTTATTTTCACCTACTTAATCCCAAAACGCTAGAGTTCGACATCGCAATCCATATAATTCCTCAAATTATTCCATCTGTATACTAGAATGAAAATTGTTATTATAAGAAAATTCAACCAAATAAAGATGTTGGTCCCAACATCCCTTGTAATCCATTGAGAAAGCACGTAACATATCTTCCAATGTCTGAATTGTTTCTTCTGACTGCCCATCTGATTGTGGATAAAAAGATGTATTAAAATTTAATTCAGTACCCAATAACTTCTAAAGATCTTTCTAAAAGTTATAAGTAAACCTACGATCATTATTAGATACAATGGAGAGGGGAACTCCATGAAACCTAACTGTCTCTTTAACATACAACTGAGAAAGTTGATCTGAAGAAAAATTATCTCGAATAGGAAGGAAATAAGAAAATTTACTCAATCGATAAACAATAATCTTGATTGCATTATTACCTAAATAAGTCTTTGGTAATCCCATGAAAAAATAAATGGACACATTTTTCTATTTCCAATCTGGCACCGATAAAGGCTGAAACATCCCTTTCGGTAACTTCCGCTCTTCTTTAACTAGTTGAAAATCCAAACACTTCATAGTAAATTCAGAAATATTTCTTTTCCTTCCATCCCACCAGTAATACTCCTAATGATCTCTGTTCATCTTATTACTACTGGGATGAACTGAAAACAGAGAACTATGAGCTTCACATAATAATTCATTCTTCAACTGTGAATCACAAGGAACACATAATCTCTTCCCAAATCTCAAAACATAAAATATTTATCAATGTTAAATTCAGGTAACTTACCCTTCTAAACCAACTCTACCTTTTTCTGCAACTCACTATCTTCCTTCTACTCTTGCTTAATTCTATCTGATAGAAATGACTTCACTGACACCTAAAACAAAAAAGTGGAATTTCTTACAAAAAAAAACTTTTATGCCAAAGTTAAAAAAAATATTTAATCAAAGGATCATGTTCCAAATGTAACATGTTTAATGTAGTACTACTCTTTCAACATAAAGCATCAACCACTTTATTTTCATTTCTTGGATGGTAATAAATTTTGAAATAATAATCCTTGATTAATTCCATCCATATCCTCTGTCTCGTGTTAAATTCTTTATGAGTGAATATATACTTCAAACTTTTTTTGTCAGTATATATTTCACATTTTACTCCATACAGATGATGCCTCCAAATTTTTAAAGCAAAAATAACATTAGCTAATTTCCAATAATTTGTAGGGTAATTTAACTCATGAGGTTTCAACTAATGTGAAGAATAGAAAATTACATGATCATTATGCATTAGGACACATCCAATTCCTTTCAATGAAGCATCATTGTAGATAACAAATCCACCATCTCTGGAAGGCAGTGCAAAAACTAGAGCATTCACCAATCTTCTTTTCAATTTATGATACTACTTTATTTGATGCCTCAACATCTTATGAAGCAGTTGTAAAGGATTTCACCACCCCTTTCTTCTTGTAGTATGGTTGCTCTCCCTCAGTTGAGTTCTTTGTTGGACACTCATTTGCATAATGACCCATTTCATTGCACTTAAAACAGTTTACTAACTGTAAATCATATTTTTTTTCTTACCATTACCATGATCTCTTTCAATGCAATTACAAGACTTATGTCCTATTTTACCACATTGGTAGCACTTAGAATAATTCAAAATACATTCCCCATCAGGTTTTTTACCAAAATTTTCATGAATTGTAAACTTAAGTTTCTTACCATCATAATTTTTTGAAGAGTTCTTCCCTTTCATCTGCCACCTCGACCTCTTATTCTATTGTTTTTCAAACAACACCTGGTCATCAGAAAACTCCATTTCCACCTTATCAACACATCGAACAAGTTTTTCATAACTTTTGAACTCATGATAAGCTAAATCCCTTTGATACTTTGGATTTAATCTTGAGTAAAAATAGTTGATTTTACTATCAATATCTCTTATGAAATTTGGAGCATACCTTTCCAGTCGAGTGAATTTTGATTCATAAGCATCCACTGAGTCATCCTCCTACCTCAATTATACGAATTGATTTTTTATCCTATGATGAACCACCTCAGAAAAATAGTTCTCAACAAACATACCTTGGAATTCATTCAAATCAAGAGCATCAATCTCCTTACTATCCCAGATATTTTTAACCATCGACCACCACTAATCAGCTTCAACTTCCAAACAGTAAATAGAAAGACTAAACTTTTGATGTTCTGAATACCCCATGACATCAAAAGTATTCTCCAGTGCTTTATTACACCCTTCATTTAGCGTAGGTTGATATGATCCTCTAAATAATGGGGTATGTTGCCTCATTAAATTCTCCACTACTAGAATGTTCCTTTTTGGTTGATCTGGATGATCTTGTGCATGGATACCACTACCATTTATAGCCTGAGTCAATTGTGCCATCACTAAAACAAACTACTCAGTTCTGATTCAGTCCATCTCAAGTTGATGATTTGGAAGGTTGTTTTCCTCCCGATGTCATCCCATCATAGCTTCCATGTTTCCACTGCGGAAAAGAATTTTGAACACAGAAATATCTTAGGCGAAGCAACATGGTAATCTTTAAATTCTATATCATTTAAATCTTACCATAAATTAATTTATGGATATTAATTTAACAATATCCTAACTCCTAAAGTTATCTAAACCGACCTATGTTACCAACTATAAGGCCTCAGCCTTAAACATTAAATAATCATTAATTAAGTTAATAATTCACGTTGAGTATCTTTTCAGGTTTGGATTTTTAGAGAATTAGGCCATAACTATTGCATTACATCTCAAATACTACAAAGTAGAAATTTCTACTCAGTATCCATTTTTCATAAAATAAAAACTCTTAAAAGAAAACAATAATTCTTTCCTTGATATAAATCTTCTTGAATTCTTCTTTTCTATTACCCTGCCTTATATCCTATGAAAAAACATTTCAAAAACTTGGGATGAGCATAAAAAGCTCAGTAATGGTTTAAAATAATGAAAGAAAAAATTAGTATATCATTACATAAAAAACATAAGATCTTTAACATACCTCAAGAAATCATAAGATTTATGAATTACACATAGTAATCACAAATTATAAATCTACCTTGTGGAATCCATGACATACTTATGTTATTGCTTTCACAGCTACGTAGGGAGTTAAATTTGGAATACCCATCATAGTATATTCCCTAAATCTCTTAGGATAAAAATTAACATTTACCTATGTCACATTATCCAATTCATTTGAGATCTATCTCAGGCTCACCTACCCTAGGTTTATCATGGAACCACCCATATACATAAACAATGTCCAATAACTATAACATAATCATAACACATAAAACAATCATAAAGGAAAGATAACATTTCCACATTGCAATCATAATATATCATTTAAATATATTGACAAAATTAATCCATTCTCAAAACCATTTTCAATACCAAAATATGTAAAAAGAGTATATGGTATTTATTTTCCTTTTAAAAACATTACATCTTGTTAAGAAAGCTAAATATCAAATAATGATCATGGCGGTAGAAAGGTCATTGTCACCATGTATGTTAAAAATAAACATTTATTTTGTAGTTTAGCGAAACACTTCTTATAAAAAAGATTCTTTTTTAATAAAAGTAAAATTAAAAGGGGTTTATTATACAGTGTATAAAATAAATTCATGTATAAATCAAAGTATGTCTCATTGAAAAAAAGATTGATATGAAGTCTCTTACCTCGTTTCTGACTTGATTCATTCATTATTTCATATCCTAAATAATAAAATAAAGTTAATTCATAATTACTTAAGAACCTTTTTCAAGTTTATTATTCCTTTTATATTACTTATTACCACGTTATAAACATTACATAATCATTTAAGTTAATAACAGTTGTTTTGCCGATATTTGGAACTTGAGTCAAAAATGAACATCTTATAATTACAAGTTGTCCATGTGGTAAAAATTCCATTATCTATAGAATGATATTCATGATTTATATATCATATATATCTAGTATATATATGTATTTATAATAGTATATAATATTTGTAGATAAGAAATGAAATGCACCGTTCATGGAGACGGTAAGTTGTACGTACGCAAGAATGCTACTTTCATTTCTATTTTGTAATTAATGGAATGAAAACTTAATGATACATAGGTATATTATAATTTCAGTATAATATCATATAAAATTTCATTAACTTCATCCTTTATACGTTCCACGTATGGCATGAATGAGTCATATCACTTTGAGGGGCGGTAGTCCGCACTTCCTCAAATGAAATTATCATATTTACCCATTATGGAAGCCATAAAGGTATAATATAGATAAAAAAATACTGAAACATAGATACAAAATAAATATAATATATATCATATATAAATATGTTTCCATCATTATGTCCCCCAAAATAGGTGGTAGGAGATATTTGAACAATCATTATTTTGTGAGGCGATAGTTCTTCATCCAAAGAAACAGTATGTTTGTATCCATTAGATGGAGGTGTGTGGTAGTGTAGTTCGAATCCTTCTCATAAAAAAATCATAGTATATTGAAGATAATTTTTTTATAATAATGTAATAAATATAGTTTAGGGGGTTTGAAAAGGAAAATAAAGGAAAATAACTTAAGAGAAGACGTTACTTTTAAATTAGGTAACTCCCTTTGGTTTGAAACAAAATGATTTCTTGAAGTTCCTTCTGTATACATTAAGGCTTCTAGGTGGAATATAGGTATGTTGGGAAATTATTTGTGAAAATTTTGGATGATCCAAGGGGGATTCAGAGATGTGAGTAAGGGTTAGAGGTGATGGCTTTTTTTGAGGGGGAGGAGGGGCTCTTTAGGAAAGTTTGAAAATATTATTTTATTATAAACAGATTTTTGATTTAAAAAGGTCCCCAACTCATTTAATAAAAATATAAGGTACTTATTGTTTTAAATACTATCATACAATGGGTTTTAGACAAATTTAGATCATAAA
Organism: Viscum album; assembly: GCA_963277665.1. NCBI lineage: Eukaryota > Viridiplantae > Streptophyta > Magnoliopsida > Santalales > Viscaceae > Viscum > Viscum album. The sequence continues at coordinate 831,371,927 of OY728157.1, read as the reverse complement.
TTTAACCTTATCTTTTAGCTTTAACCTTGAGTTAACTAATTTAAATTTTACCACCTCCTCTTGTATATTCATATTATATGGTTAATATATTTACTATAAAATGACAATAGACCCAAAAATAGATCTTTAATTAAATTATTAACATCATATATGTTAGTTGGAGGAATCTTATATTTTAAGGATTATTGTATCATTTAATAAAATAGTATTCATTTTAAAAACATATTTATGTCAATTTATAAACTATTCATATCAAGACATTTAAAAAATATATAACTTTGTTATTTCTAAAAACCTATATTAATTAAAATATAACAAGTTATAATCATCCGTAAAAATTTTTAATGGCATAAAAATTTTCAAAATAAATTTATTTTGGCATTTATAATCTCATTTATTTAAAACATTCATTAATGAGGTAATCATTACATCATCATTGTGTCATTAATAAATTTATTTACATGATGTCTAAAATTATAAATAAAATACCCTGATTTAGTAAATATTTTTATATTTATAATGACTATTTACAGTCTAAAATATCACTTATATAACCAATTATAAAATTTTTTACTAAGATATATATGATTATATTATGTTTTCCGTAACATTAAATTAATTTTTATAAAGTATCATTTTCACTTACAAGTGGCTCCATGGGGTCCCAAAATCCACCTAAGGTTTACCATGGTCAGACATGTATCATCCAATATGGTTGGGACACATGTTAGGGTAATTTAATATTATAATAATAATATTTTTTATCCTTATTTACCAGATTTACCATTTAACCATGGTAAATAAAATATTTATTGAAGTTACTATTCATAATGTCTAAAAATAAAAAGTTAAATATTTAAAAAATTTGTACCTCCTGATTCCAAATATGGAATCCATTTTTCCAAATTCAAAATACAGAATTGGCAGAAATCAATTTAAAATTAATTCTTGTTGTCAAAACCAAAAAGAGTGTTTTTAAGAAATAATAACTATCAAAATATTAACACTTATTTATTTTCAATTTCAAATTGAAATTACTTCCAATGAAAAAATTGGATTAAATGGTATAAATATAATCTAAATACACTTTAAAACCAATTAAAAAGATAATCTAACCATATAAATAAATTAGATTAAAAGGCAGTTTTGAATTAAAATGTAGTATTTTTCATTATTCATTAAAAAATGAAAATTATTAGAAAAATACCAAAATTTCATCCAAAGTAAATTTTTAGGTCCCTTTTCTAAATAAGAGTTTTATTTTTTCATATAGAACATATAAAAGTTAAAAAAACTAGATTTAAAAATGGTTCTCCATCAAAAGGTGGTAAATTGACCTTTTAAAGAATATTAGAGTATTTTTGCTTAAAATTGGATTCATTCACATTTTAAGCCTCTAAATTTTATTGGATAAATGTAAATAAGTTTAACAAACATGTATAATCATATTTTAGTAATTTATGTTCATTTACACCAATAAAATGGCTAGGTGTTAACTACCATTTAAAATAATACTATATTATTATTTTTCTATATGATTTAGCCTTGTGTGCAACATGAGATTTCAGAGAAACTCATTGTTGCGTGTTGGGTAAGTCATCGAACATATCATCCTATTTAAATTAAAACTAATATTTAATCCAAAAATATTAATAAATATAAAAATATCATATCCTTTATTTACCTGGGATGTTACAAACACCCTTCCTTAACATGGTCGTTGGGTCCTGGCCCGCCAGGTATCACCAGTTTCCCCACATAGTTGAGGTCTCCTCCATTGGGCCTACACATGCCTAAACAGGTCATCAGACTAATGATTATCCTCATATTCCAACACATGTTCTTTCCATTGTTTTTTTTTCTCAATTACACACACCCTGGGAAATGTCCCAAAAGGTCACTCGACTATATCACTACTCTGCGCCAAGCATTACTAACTATGTATTTCTAGTCATTTAGGATCATAAAAAAATAGTTTACCTTGTTTACATGATTCATATCATTCAATAATTTAACCCTTTATCATTTTGGGGTGTTATATTTACCCCCCCCCCCTAGAGCACAATTTTATCATTGTGGGCCCTAAATCTCAATTCAGATTGTGTCACTACACTTTTTATTGGGTTCCTCCTCTAATACTAATGTAACAAATGGGCCTCGGTGAAAACACATACACCTACATGTGATCATAAGTCAAGAATGAATATAAATCCATCCACATATAAATCATAACATGGAAATACATTTATAATAAAATACCACAAAGGTAATGAACTTCCTACCTCAAAGTCTTCTTCAATAGCAGCAAGGATATACTATCATGTGTGGTTCGATACACATCATTGTGGCCATATTAATGAAACTTAAACACTCCAGATTCAATAAGGGTACCTAAAACTAAAAAAACAATTTTATTTTAAAAAGAAATAAAATATCACATGTGATGATACTTTCTCTCTCCTAGATAATTTCCAAACGATAATTTATATCAACACATGTGATCTAAATATTCCCCTCAATAATATTTATCTTTGATAATTTCTCATCAATTATCCTTTATAATTATCTTTTTATAATTTTTCCTCAATTATCATTTTATAATTATCTTTTGATAGTTATTTATAAATTACCCTTTTATAATTACCACTGATAATTTATCCCAAATTATCCTTTATCATTTTCATTTATAATTATCTTTTGATAATTTATCCTAAATTATTATTTTATGATTATCTCTTAATAATTATTTATAAATTATCCTTCTATAATTATATCTGATAATTTATCCCAAATTATCCTTTATAGTTATCTTTTGATAATTTATTATAATTTATCCTTTGTAATTATCTTTTGATAATTTATCCTAAATTATCATTTTATAATTATCTTTTGATAATTTCTCATAAGTTATCCATTTATGATTATCTCTGATAATTTTAACCTAAATTATCCTTTATAATTATATTTTGATAATAAATTATCCTTTGAAAATTTTTATTTTATAAATTTTCCTTTTATAATCTTGAAATTATCAATTAATAATTTTAATAATTATCCTTGATAATCTCTCAATTATATTTTGATAATTTTAATAATTATATTTTGATAATATGTTAATTATTTTTTGATAATTTTAATAACTATCTATTGATAAATCCCTAAAATCACCCATTATAATTTCTCACAAAAACAAAATGCATAAAAAACACACAACTATGTTTGATGGTATCGCATAATCATCTTTTGATAATTGAGGAAAATATTCCTATATGTTAATTTTAGGATTTTATTTTTTTATTTCAATTCAACATTTTTTTATAATTTGAGAAGATAGGAAAAGAATTAAACGTTAATAAAAATAGAACAAACCTATTATATAAGGGCGTTGCATATAGAAGATGAAGAAAAATGGGGATGTTTTCGTGCTTCAAAATTAGAGAAGTGACATGTATCAGATCAATGGAGTTTCTCCAATCAAGTGAAATGGAGTTTTGAGATAGTCTAGTATTAACATAATCCCCAAAATTCAGAAGCTGGTCGGCTCATATGGAACCCATACTGCATTTCAAAAATGGAAACTTCAATATCCCATTTTAAGTTTTGTTTCAATTGAAAATTGATTACATAGGGTTTTAATTCATCACATTATGGCGTTTCTAATTATAACGGTTGAAAATAGTTGATTTTTCAAGACTTATATTCAAGACTCGTGCATTATTAGTGAAATTTCCATTCAAGAAGATGATTAAAAATTCATTTTAAATGTAGGAGAATCTTCTTCAATGGATTTTTCACCATCAATGCACAAGGCTTGAATCCAATTCTTGAGAAATCAACTGTTTTCACCAATTTTAATTAGAAACTACATAATGATATGAATTAAATCCCTATGTAATCAATTTTCAGTTGAAATAGAACTTAAAATGGGGTATTGAAGTTTCTATTTTTGAAACAAATCATGGGTTTCATATGAGCCGATCAGCTTTTGAATTTTGGGGATTCTATCGAGCCCAGACTATCCTAAAACTCCTTTGCACACAATTGTTGAAACTCTATTGATCTGATATGGGTATCTTCTTTGATTTTTAAGCACATTGAAGACACCATTTTTCTTTTTATCCTATGCACATTTCCCCTATATAAAAGGTTTTTTTTAATTTTTATTAGTTTTATTTTTATTTATTTTTATTTATTTTCATATATTGTCAAATTATAAAAAAATTGAATTGAAATAAAACAATAAAAAACTAAAAGTAATATGTAGGGATATTTCTATTAATTTTTAAAAGATGATTATGCGATACTATCAAACATAATTGGGATTTTTCTATGTGTTTTGTTTTTGTGTGAAATTATCATGGGTGATTGCATGGATTTATCAATAGATAATTATTAAAATTATAAAACGATAATTGTGAGATTATCAAAGGATAATTATTAAAATAATTAAATGATAATTTCGAGATTATCAAGGACAATTATTAAATTTATTAATCTATAATTTCTAGATTATCAAAGGATGATTTATAAAATAAAAATTGTCAAAGGATAATTTATTATAAAAAGATAATTATAAAGGATAATTTAGGATAAAATTATCAGAGATAATTATAAATGGATAACTTATGATAAATTACCAAAACATAATTATGAAAGGATATTTTATGATACATTATTAAAATATAATTATAAGGTATAATTTATATTAAATTATCAAAAGATAGTTATAAAGGAAAATTTGGGATAAATTATCATAGATAATTATAAAATCATAATTTATAAATAATTATCAAAAGTTAATTATAAAAGGATTATTTAGAATAAATTATCAAAATATAATTATAATGGATAATTTATAATAAATTATCAAAAGATAATTATAAAGGATAATTTGGGATAAATTATCAGAGATAATTATAAAATTATAATTTATAAATAATTATCAAGAGATAATTATAAAAGTATTATTTAGGAAAACTTATCAAAAGATAATTATAAAGGAAAATTTATGAGAAATTATCAAAGATAAATATTCTTTAGGATGATATTATGAGCGCATGTGTTGAACTAAATGATAATTTAGAAATTATCCATGAGAGAGAAAGTATCATCACATGTGGTATTTTATTTTGTTTTGAAATAAAATAATTGGTTTTGGTTTTAGGTTTCCTTTTTGAACCTGGAGTATCGACATTACTATGAGGTAGGAAGTTCCTTACCTTCCTGGGATCTTGTTATACACATATTTCTATGTTGTGATTTCTGTGCAGCTGGATTTATATTCATGCTTGAATTGTGATCACATGTGGGTGTGGGTGTGTGTGGACCATGAGACCTATTGTGATAATTGTATCCCTGAAACTTTCTTGATTAACATATTGTGATTATGCATGTTGATATGATTTAAACCATATTGTGATTCTCACAAGTGTGTATGTATATATTTTCTCACACTCATGATATATTATGTATGATGACATTGTTTCTATATTGTTGTGTTATCCATGGTACCAAAGTGACAGGTGGACTCGTCGTGGCTTGGTAGCCCTAGAGGGGGAGCATGTTCAGATGCTGCATGTGACTCAATGGTCACACCGAGATAGATGATGGGGCATGATGGCCTAGTGTGGCCTAACCTGGGGCCATGAAAATCATGACTGATCAGACCCGTATGTGATGATCGTGCGACATGATGATCATGAGTGATAAAACCTGCATGGAAATAGTAGGGTATGATAGTCTATGTGATCTAACCTAAAGAAAGAGTTGGGGAATGATGTCCCTATGTGGACTGACCTAGAGACTTAAGACTTGTATAGCTATCAAGTATCTTGAGACTGGCTCTAACATTGAGATCTTTCCATGATTGTTTTGATGGTTTTTGAGATTGAACCGAAGTAGTTATGGTCATGGTTTTGTGGAAACTTGGTTAGCATATGACCTCTCAGTTTTGGATTATATTTTTATTCTTGATATGCATTTATTATTATTATGGCATACACTTTTATACTTGATAACACCATGTTAATGATGCATTGGTGGTGTCCTACTATGTCTTTCACTTACACCTTACTTGGACATTTCGATGCTCTTGTAGATTTCATGAGGAATTCAATGAAGGGAAAGGGCCCTCTGGTGGATGGATTATAAGAGCAGCATGGAGAAAGTAGAAGAACAGGATGGACTCTGAAGGACCCACTATTTATTTATTACCTTATCTTATTTATTTACTATAAATAGGCTTACCACTTTGGGAGATACTTTTATATGTATTTAATTATTTAGTTTCTATATTTTACTCTGATTGTTTATTCATTATTTTATTTTTGTTCACTATTATCCAGCTCAATGAAATGATACAATGTAACATCTCGGCCCCGATTCCATGCCCTAGTGCCCCGATCTAGTTCACCACATAACCTTGGGCATGCCTCCTCATACGCCAAAGGATACTGACTAGAAATGAGGGTCTATTATCAATCATGGGGAGAATATACTCTCTCTTTTTATTATCAGAGTAATACACCATGATAAATAAATAACAATAAAAAACTAAATAACCAAAATATATATCACACCCATAATAGTACCAAGATCATAAAATAACCAAAAATTTAATTACAGAATCAAAACTAAATAGTAAATATGTTATTATAATGTACGTGCCAAGGTTTAAATTAAAAATCAAAAGTAAAGACCCTGAAAACTCCCAAGTAAGTCCCAAACCATGCCCAGTTCCCTCATTAATTCTCCATCCTAAATCAGCTATCTAAAACAGGGCCTTTTCCCTTAACTGGTCTAGAAAATACAAAGTCTATTTGGGTACCGATCAAGAAGCTCGATTAGGGTGCGAGTATAACTCAGTAGGCCACCACCAATGGTGTCTAAACAATATCTAGTCAAACAATAGTGTATGAAATTATACAAATAAATAAGTACAATTCATAATTAAACAGTTATCATGTTATCTTTTATTCTTTATTTAACAACATTAACTCCAGGGTTCCAGAGGATACCCATACCTCAATATTATATTCAACTCATGCTAGAGCCCAAAGTGTTCCCCAGGTAATATCATAACTTAATACATGATTTAGATCTTTCCACAGCCTAAAGTATTCAAAGGAGATATCATATCTCAATACCATCTTCAACTCATGTAGGAGTACAAAGTATTCTCAAGTGACTTCACATCTCAGAGTTCCCTTATTACCATTCCTTAGTTAGTACTAGATTTTCCATGTTTCCATTTTTAAATTCATGCTTGAATGCCAATGTTACCACTCAAACATCACACACAAAAATTACCATGTTCCCATTATTTCATTCACAAGTATAATGACCATGTCACCATGTATACTTCTCAATTGAATGACCATGTTACCATTCCTTTACTCACAAGTATAATAACCATGTTACCATATATACTTCTCAATTGAATGACCATGTCCTAATTCCTTTACTAACAGGTAAATGACTAGGTTTCCATTCACACTTGTCACATTAGAATGACCATATTCCCATTATTTTATACAATTAATTAAATAATTAATTATCAATATCAATTTCGTTAATAATTCAATAATTTGTTAAACACAGATATTCCATTAGTTAACTCAAACATTAATTAATTCTATAATTAATTAATCACAAAAATTCCTTTAGTTAATTTAACAATTAAATAAACACATAAATAATATTAATTAATTCAACAATTAATTAATTAGTACAATTTGATTAGTTAATTTAACAATTAACCAATAAAGTTAACAACATTAATTGATTTGACAATTAATTTTCTCAATTCACAATCTCAATATCTCATAATTAATTCATCAATTAATTATATTAAATCAACAGAATTCATATCTCATAATTAATTCATCAATTAATTATCCAAATCAACAATCTAAACATTTCATCTATCAATTAATTCAGCAATTAATTGTTCACATCAAACCCATTAATTAATTCCATAAATAATTAATCATATCCAACTCCTTCAATTAATTTATCAATTAATTAATCTCATTAATCCTATTATTTAATTCATAAATTGAATAATCGCATTTCTAGTCATTAATTAATTCATCAATTAATAAATATCTTTATTTAATTTAATAATTGAACAATCACATAACTCCCATTAGTTAATTATTCAATTAATTAATCCATTTATTTAATTCAACAAATAAATGATCATATAACTTTCATTAATTAATTTATCAATTAATTAATCCCTTTATTTAATTCAATAATTCAATAATCACATAAATCACATTGATTAATTAATCCATTAATTAATCCATTAATTTAATTAATTAATTAATTAATCACAAGACACTCATTAATTAATTTTTCAATTAATTCATTCATTTATTTAATTCAATAATTAAAGTATCACATAACTCCCATTAATTAATTCATCAATTAATTAATTTGTTTATTTAATTCAAAAAATAAATAATCACAAAACTCCTATTAATTAATTCGTTAATTAGTTAACCCCTTTATTTAATTCAATAATTAAATAATCACATAACTCCCATTAATTAATTCGTTAATTAATTAATCCCTTTATTTAATTCAATAATTAAATGATCACATAAATTTCATTAATCAATTCCAAAATTAATTAATCTCTTTATTTAATTCAACAATTAAATAATCACATAAATCCCATTAGTTAATTTTTTAATTAATTAATCCATTTTTTTAATTCAATAATTAAATAATCGTATAAATCCCATTAATTAATTCATCAATTAATTAATCAATTTATTTAATTGAAAAATTAAATAATCACATAAATTTCATTAATTTATGTCTCAATTAATTAATCCCTTTATTTAATTAAATAATTAAATAATCACATAACTCTCATTAATTAATTCATCAATTAATTAATACGTTTATTTAATTTTAATAATTGAATAATTACATAACTCCCATTAATTGATTCATCAATTAATTAATCTCATTATTTAATTAAAAAATTAAATAATCACATAACTCCCATTAATTAATACATCAATTAATTAATCTTAACTCAGCAATTCAAAAACCACAATTAATTTATCAATAAATTGTTCCATATTAATTAGTTCAATGTCCCTAATTAATTACTCAATTAATTTTTCTATCTAAAACAATTTAATAAACCCAAATAATTCATCAATTAATTGCTGAATTCAAAAATTTCAATTCTTATATAATTAATTCAATAATTAATTATTCAAGGTCTATAATTCCAATGTCCCCAATTCCAAAATTTTCCCTAAATAATTAAATCACAAAATTATTTAATTCTTTCAATAACTCAATTTTTAAGCATATAATAGAAATTTTATAATTACTTACACATAATTGCAATCAAGACTTTGTTATTCTGATTATAGACCTCCTACCTCAAGAATGATGATAAAGAATGCTCCCCAATGGAAAACCCCAATTTCAGTGGAATAACAACATAGAATGAGATCCTCATTCAATTCCTAGATCCAAGATTTAAATGAAACAATATCTCTTAATTATAGATCAATATCCAAAAATCCTAGATCTAGATTCAATAAATCTAGATATAGATTCAACAAAATAGAAGATAAAATCCACCAAAAGAATGGGAGAAGAATGGGAGAGAGATGGGAAATCAATCGGTAATAAATCACATACTCAAAGAGATGAAGATATGATAATTGGACTTGAGATCACCAATAACGAAGGTCAAGAGCCTTTGAAAACCCTCTGGGAGGTTTTGGATTCGAGAGAAATAAATTAGGGTCGAGCTAAGGTAAATTTAGGGTTAATATGGGGGTTCATGAGATTTTAAAATAAATTTTTGTAACTTTAATTCATGCATGCATGGTTTGTTGGGTGAAGTCACACAGTTAGTAATAACCATGTGTAAACCATTCAACTAGGATGCACTCTTAGTTAAACCATGTGTAAATCATGCGAAAACCATTCCAAAAATTGCACACTTTTTTTAACCATGTACAAAACATGCATAAACTATGCAACCCCTGAACACTTTGTTTAACCATGAACAAACCATGCAGCCCTTTTCACACTTTTTTTAACCATGCGCAAACCATGCGTAACCCATGAAAATCCTCTCCTCCTTCCAAAATTCTTCAATTTTTACCCAAACACACCCAAATCCATATTCAAACAATTTATACACAAAATAAGGTAAAATAATACCTCTAAAAGAACCCATGACATCTCCAAAAAGAGTCAGGATCTTAAAATATCTCAACCTTATAACAGCTCATCCTTGATTTGTACTCCCAAGTATCTCAATGTTTTTAAGTCAAAAGGTATATCCATTGTTCCCTCTTATCCACTTCTCTCTACCAATTTTCCTCCTGATTTTATTCATGTTTCCACAATACAAGAACTATCAGTATGGTCTTTCCCCACAAAACATTATCACTATGATCCAACACATATATCAGATTCTCTTCCAAATGATACATCAATATCAATCTAAAATTCACAACATACCTAATGTGTTTCCCAATTCAACATTGGCTCGTAGCCTTACTATCAAAACACCTAGAAAGGATATACATGAAACACCTCCAAGTCCTCCATATCCTTTCCCTGATAAATTTAAACATTCACCTTACAATTTCCTCATTAACATTATGAGCAACCACTTATAGACCAAGATATTTCTCTACACATCTACTACTGACACATATCTCTCAACCTTTGGAGCTTCATTAACACTTCTTTGTAAAGAAATTCAGCCACCATGATATTCATCGACCTATGGTCCATCCTGATAACCTCATCTGTAAACTATCGATGGTGTACTTCCCTCCATCCAACTCTATATGTACCACTTTATAAGTGAAACCTCTAAGGGGGGCCATATCGAACAAAATCACATTCACATAGCTAGGTGTAAATCCAAAACTTTCTCATTGTACTTGTGATGATGTCAAGGTAGGAAACATGATTGTAACTAATTAAAATAAAACTAAGAATAATTCTATGAATACCATCAAAAATCCTCCATTACTGATGTTACCTCCAACTACAGAAACACCTTAATCTATCAAAAGTCTCAGGCTTCCCTGCCCACCAATATCTCACCATATGAACAAAAACGAGATGGTTCCTCGCACAACCTACAACCAAGTTCTCAAACTAGGGCATTCTCACAACCCAAAAATACCCATATAAAGTTCCAAATAAAAAAAGGATTCTTATTTCACAATACTAACACAGTTAACAAGATAAATTTTCACAAAAACTATATCAAGTCTTCCCCCCTTTTTCTTGCTACACAGTCAAAACAAATCACTCTCTATACCCATAACCATACCACACCTAGGTCCTAGTTAAGAAGGGTATACTCATTATCATTATTCAATATTCTCATTTATACACCTAATTATTCTTATCTTGCATCATTGTACCATTCTAAATTTCATATTAGGTGCATTTTCAATTAAATTTCACAAGTGAAGAAAAATAGTTCGAGTTCAAAAACATGCCCAAAACCTGTTTTCTATGCATGCCTAAAATTATGCATGTCACAATAATCCTGAGTTCCTAAAATGATGCATGAATACTCAACTCTCATGTCACACCGGGCCATGATTAAAATCTAAACAAATATTTAAAATAATAATCATATCATACAATAAGTGTGTCACCCAATGATAAATAATATTCAACTGCAATAGCAAATAGAAATAACATTAATCCTACCCTAGGTACTTGGGTTCTTCCCCATATATGGTTTAGATACTCCCATGCATGAGGTCATAACCAAGTCCCAACTCTTAAAATTATCTAGTATACCTTTCCCAAAATAGTATGAAAAAGGAATAAAGAAAATAAAACTCCTCTGATACCACATTATAAGGTCCCATCCCAGGTTCCACACCTCAATGGCACGAGTCGGTTCCCCACATGACCTCTGGCATGCCTCCATGTACACCAGAGGCTACCGACTAGAAGTGAGGGCCTATTATCGATCAAGGGGTGACTATAACCTCTCTTTTTTTAATCATAGTAATAAATCACTAGAAATAAATAACAATAAAAAACTAGATACCAAAAGATATAACACAACCATAATATTACTAAGGTCATAAGATAACCAAAAATGGAAATACCAAATAAAAGCTGAATAATAAATATGTTATACTAATGTACATGACAAGTGTCAAATGAAAAATCATAATTAAAGACCTTGAAAACTCCCAAGCATTTCCCGAACCACTTCTGTTTCCCTCATCAATGCTTTATCCAAAATTAGATATCTAACACAGGGCATTTTCCCTTAACCTTCCCAAAAAAATAAAAATTCTATTTGGGTATCGATCAATAAACCCGAGTAGGGGGTGAGTTTAAATCAGTAGGACACCACAAATGGTGTCTAAAAAATATCCAATCAGACAATAGTATATGCATTTCTATAAAGAAATAAGTACATTTCATAATTAAAGAGTTATCATAGTGTCTTTTATTCTTTAGTTAACTACATTAACTCTAGGGTTCCCAAGGATACCCATACCTCAATACTAGCTTTATATCATATCAGAGCCTGAATTGTTCCCCATGTAATATCATATCTTAATACCTACTTCATCTCTTACTGGAGCTTGAGTATTTGAAGGTGATATCATATCTCAATACCTGCTTCAGCTCATGCTGGAGTCTAAAGTATTTTCAAGTGAGTCCATATCTCAGAGTGCCTTTGTTTCCATTCCTTAGTTAATACTAGATTTTCCATGGTAACATTAATAAATGCATGCTTAAATGTCTATATTACCACTTGAACATCAAAAAAAAGAATGACCATGTTCTGATTGTTTTATTCACAAGTATAATGACCATGTTAACATGTAAACTTCTCAATTTAATGACTATGTTACCATTCCTCTTCTCACAGATATAATGACCATGTTATAATGTATACTTCTTAATTGAATGAACATGTTACCATTCCTTTAATTACAAGTGAATGGTCATGTTTCCATTCATACTTGTCATATTAGAATGACCATGTTACCATTATTTTACACATAATTAATTCAAAAATTAATTATCAACATCAATTTCATTACTAATTCCATAATTAGTTAAACACAACTATTCCACTTGTTAACTCAAATATTAATTAATTATACAATTAATTAATCTCAATAATTACTTTTTTTAATTCAATAATTAACTAGTCCCCCTAATAATATTAATTAATTCAACAATTAATTAATCACAACAATCTATTTAGTTAATTCAACAATTAACCAACCACATCAATAACATTACTTAATTCAATAATTAATTTTCTCAATTCACAATATCAATATCTCATAATTAATTCATAAATTAACTATCTCAAATAAACATACTCAATATCTCATAATTAATTCATCAATTAATTATCCAAAATAATAATCTAAACATTTCATCTATCAATTAATTCACCAATTAATTATTCACGTCAAACCCATTAATTAATTCCATAAATAATTAATCATATCCAACTCCAATTAATTAACCATTTAATTAATCTCATTAATCTTATTATTTAATTCATCAAATAATAATCACATTGTTAATTATTAATTAATTCATAAATTAATTAATCCCTTTATTTAATTTAATAATTAAATAATCACATAAATACCATTAATTAATTCATCAATTAATTAATCCCTTTATTTAATTCAACAATTAACTGATCACATAACTTTCATTAATTAATTCCATAATAAATTAATCCTTTATTTTATTCAATAACTAAATAATTACATAACTCCCATTAATTAATTCATCAATTAATTAATTTTTGTACTAAATTCAATAATTAAATAATCACATAACTCCCATTAATTAATTCATCTATTAATTAATCTATTTATTCAATTCAAAAATTAAATAATCACATAACTCCCATTAATTAATTCATTAATAAATTAATCAATTTATTTAATTCAACAATTAAATAATCACATAACTCCCATTAATTAATTTTTTAATTAATTAATCCCTTTATTTAATTCAACAATTAAATAATCACATAACTCACATTAATTAATTTGTTGATTAATTAATCACTTTATTTAATTTAACAATAAAATGATTGCATAACTTTCATTAATTGATTCCGTAATTTAGTAATACCTTTATTTAATTCAACAATTAAATAATCACGTAACTCCTATTAATTAATTCATCAATCAATTAATCTTTTTATTTAATTAAACAATTAAATAATCCCATAACTCCCATTAATTAATTCATCAATTAATTAATCCCTTTATTTAATTCAACAATTATATAATCACTTAACTTTTATTAATTAATTCCCCAATTAATTAATACCTTTATTTAATTCAACAATTAAATAATCACATAACTCCCATTAATTAATTCTTCAACTAATTAATCCTTTTAGTTAATTCAACAATTGAATAATAACATAAATCCCATTAATTAATTCATCAACTAATCAATCCCTTTATTTAATTTAATAATTAAATATTCACATAACTCCTATTAATTAGTTTTCTAATTAATTAATACCTTTATTTATATTAATAATTAAATAGCCACATAACTCCCATAAATTAATTCATCAATTAATTAATCCATTTATTTAATTAAACAATTAAATTATCACATAACTTTCATTATTTAATTCCTCAATTAATTAATCCCCTTATTTAATTCAAAAATTAAATAATTGAATAAATCCTATTAACTAATTTTTCAATTAATTAATTTGTTTATTTAAATAAATAATTAAATAATGACATAACTCCCATTAATTAATTCATCAATTAATTAATCCCTTGATTTAATTTGAAAATTAAATAATCACAAAACATTAATTAATTAGTTTCTCAGTTAATTAATACCTTTATTTAATTTAATATTTAAATAATCACATAACTCCCATTAATTAATTAGTCAATTAATTAATTTATTAATTTAATTAAATAATTGCATAATCACATAACTCTCATTAATTAATTCATCAATTAATTAATCCATTTTTTTAATTCAACAATTAAATAATCACATAAATCACATTAATTAATTTTTTAATTTATAAATCTCAACTAAACAATTCAATAACCCCAATTAATTTAGCAATTAATTTTTTTCCCTAATCAGTTCAATATCCCCAATTAATTTTTCAATTAATTTTTCAATCTCAAAAAATTTAATACCCCTAATTAATTATTCAAATAATTTCTCAATTAAATAATCTCAATTCCAACATAATTAATTAAATAATTAATTATTCAATATCTATAATTCAAATATCCCTAGTTCTACAATTTTCCCCATTTAATTAAATCACCAAATTAATTAATTCTATCAAGAAATCAATTTATAAGAATCTAATAGAAATTTTACAATTACATACACATAATTTCAATCATGACTTTGGTATTTGAATTATAGCCCAATTACCTTAATAACGATGATGAAGAATGATCGCCAATAGAAAAACCTAATTTTAGCCGAATAACGGCGTAGAAGGAGATATTGATTCAATTCCTAAATCTAAGATTTAAATGAAAAAATATATCTTAATTATAGATCTAGATCTAGATCCAACAAACCAGAGGATAAAACTCACCAAAATAATGCAAAAAGAATGGGAGAGGTATTCGAAATCAATCTGGAATAAACTACATACCTATAGAGATACATATCGGAGAAATAGAATTCAAATCACCAAGAACAGAGTTTGGGAGCCTTATGAAACCCTTCGGGAGGCTCTGGATTCGAGGGAAATCATTTAGGATTGATCTGTGGTTGATTTGTGGTTAATATTGGGGTTTAGAATATTTTAAAATTAATTTTTGTAAATTGAATTTCTATGTGTGTGGTTTACTAGATAAAGTTGCAAAGTTAGTACTACCCTTGCACAGACTATGCAACCAAGTTTCACACTTTGTTAAAACCTATGTAAACCATTTGAAGACTATGCAATAGGTTCCATGCTTTTTTTAACCATTCACAACCCATGTGCAAACCATGTACAAACAATGAAACCCCTTACACACTTTGTTTAACCATGTGAAAACCATTCAACCCTTTGCACACTTTTTTTAACCATGCACAAACTATGAAAATATCATGAAAATCCAATTCTCCTTCCAAAATTCTTCCATTTTTACCCAAAAGCACCCAAATCAAGACTCAAACAAGTTATACTCAAAATAAGGCTAAATAGTGCCTCTAAAAGAACCCATGACGTCTCCAAAAAGGGTCAGGATCTTACATACAGAGGGTATAGTCTCCCAACTATGGGATTTAGACCCTCTTTGCAAGTTAATATCTTCTTATATATGGGGAAGCGCACTTAAGGTCATGTGGTATTCTAGATCAGACCAGGTGGTTCAGGTTGGGATGTTACAGAGATCATTCTAAATCCATTTATAAGTTGAGAAGCATTGATTCATTTCTAGTGGTCTCTCTTTTCTTATATATCTTGATCTAGAGACCCATATTTTTCATCAAATCTATAAATACATGTAGGGTTACACATTTTGATTGACTGAATGTGGATTGAGTTTCACTCAAAGGGCTAGTCTAAAAGTGTTTTAGATTTATTCCAAAAGTGTTGTGGATAGGTGTTTAAAAGGTATTCCTTATGATATAATACAAGGTAAAGTTAATTATGGATTTCCAAAAGTGTTTTGGAAGATAACCAAAAGGAGTTTTGGATATGGTTTCACAAGGTATTATATATGATAAAATATAAGGTGAAATTGAACAAAGTCTTATAAGCTTTAGTGCAAGTGGGATATTGAAATAAATATATTCCTTAAATCCTTATATATATGATATATATATTATTCTTGTATGAAATTTTGGACTTTCATGCATAATGGGATATATATATATATATATATATATATATATATATATATTATAATACCAATTCTAGTAGTATTTACTGGAAAACCAATCAACCCTCTACCTTGGGTATCATTAAAAGAAACTTTTTGATAAGTTGAAATGAATGGTATTAAAATGAATATGATGTATGAATATTATAAGGAATTAATACATGTTTTATAAAAGCATGAATTAATTCTTGCACTATCAAGGAGACTCCATGAGGGCTTTATAAAGCATGTTTCTATACGATGGTTGGTGTGAGTGTACACATGATGCTTTGTCAAAACTCCCAAATATCCACATATCTCTTCTTATTCTTCCATTTCATGTTGAGATGTTATAAAATTTTAGGATAATAGAGAATGTTTCATTTATTAAATGTGGTTCATATTAGTTCATGGATGCCTATGGAGGTGGGATTCTTTTTGTTTTCCACTTTGGTGATATTTATTAAGCTCATCAGATGAAAATAAAAAGGTTTTAGTGGCTCTTTTTTGTAAGGTACATATATTTATAGCATGTTATTCATTTATTTTTATTGTATTTTTCATATTATCTTTGTAATATCCTGAATTTTTTAAGATAATAAAAACTTTATTCTTAATAATTTAAAATTATTTTTATTTGAAAATGTAATTTTTCAATAAAAACACTTAATAAATGTTTTAAAGACTTTTAATAAGGTTAAAATCCTATTTAACACCTTAACATATTCTATCAAATATTTTCAGAGTTAGGTTCTAGGTTAGTGCAAGATTATGAGCCCCGTAGAGACTCAGTGAAAAAGAATAAAAATATTAAATATATTAAATTATATGCATGTGATTTATCCAAAATAGTTAAATATATCCCAAAATGTGTGTCGTATGAGAAATTTGAGGCCATTTTTAGGTCTGATATATGAGGTTTACCCTAGGAGAGGTATAACTTTTATGCACATCTGACGATTATTCAGATCACATGCGAGGATAATTTATTTAATTTTTTTATTAATTTTTTTTTAAAATAATTTACTATCTCTAAAATGGTGTATTGTATAAGAAATATGTGACCACCATTAGGTCCAAGACATGGGGTTTACCCTAGGTGTAATATAAATTTTATGTGTTTCAGGCATTTGTTCACATCACATGGGATAATAATTTTCTAATATTTAATTTTTTATTATTCTGAATTTATTGAATATCTCTCAAATGGTGTGTTGTATAAAAAATTTTATACCACCGTTAGGTCTGGGATGTAGGTTTTACCCAAGGTGGAGCATAACTTTCATACGCGTTTAGATTTGGCTAGGTCACTGATTAAATTAAGATATTTAATATTTATATTAAATAATTATTATTAATAATTTATTAAAAAAATATTAATAGGTTCATCTTTATCAACAAAATTTGAAACCCCATAGGTGGATTCTTATATTTCTAAAACCTTCTCATTTCAATCGTTTTGACCTATTTCAATTAGTAACACATTAATGAGATGATTTTAATAACTCCACCTTCAATTTTTGGGTAAAATGGTAAATAAAATTGGGGTATTAAATTTAATGACCGTTAACACATTTTAGGGTTATTAATATTCAAATCTATTTATCTTCGATGATGGATGATTTTGTCAAGTCCAAAGAGCCCCAAATCTCTTCTAAGCATGATTGGTGATGGTTCGATGATCTGTCTTTGGTGCGCAGCTGGTCTTATTATTCTTCTTTGGCATGTCGACCCCCTCTTTGCTCGAGTCCCATGTGCGCACCACCTTCAAATTAGGTTTTTCATTTAATTAATTGATATTTTTATTTTCTATTTTCAATTGTGGAAAAAATGATTAATTTTAAATAATTTATAGACCAAAATTATATAAAAATAATTCATAAAAAATTATCAAAATATAATTTCTGTTTCATGAAATTATAATCATGTAAAATATTAAGGATAGTTTATTAAAATTATAAAATGATAATTATTTTTGATTAAAAATATAATTATTAAATATATTATAAAAAATTATGATTATTAAAATTATCAAATGATAATTACGAGATTATCAAAGGATAGTTATTTAAATTATTAAATGATAATTATGAGATTATCAAAGGATAGTTTTTTAAATTATCAAATAATAATTGTGAGATTATCAAAGGACAATTTATAGAATAAAAATTACCAAATGATAATTATAGATTATAATTTAGTATAAATTATCAAAAGTTAATTATTAAATGATAATTTATGATAAATTATCAAAAGATAATTATAAAAGGATAATTTATGTGAAATTATCAAAATATAATTGTAAAAGGAAAATTTATGAGAAATTATCAAAAGATAATTATAAAAGGTTGATTTATAATAATTTATCAAAATATAATTATAAAAGGGTCATTTATGAGAAATTATCAAATGATAATTATAAAATGGTAATATATGATAAATTGTCCAAAGATAATTATAAAAGGGTAATTTATAATAAATTATAAATAGAGAATTATAAAAAATAATTTAGGATAAATTATCAGAGATAATTATAAAAGGATAATATATGATAATTATTCTTTTGGAGAATATTATGAGTGTATGCGTTGTCCAAAAATGATAATTCAAAAATTATAGAGAAGAGAGAAATTATCATCGCATGTGATATTTTATTTCTTTTCGAAATAAAATAGTTGGTTTTTTTTATAGGAACCGTTGATGAATCACGTGCTTAAACGTGTCAACATTTATGATAATAAGTCCATGAATAAGTGTTCTTGACTAGTTTATACTTTCCTTTGACATTGATGGAATGGAGGTAGGAAGTTCCTTACCTTTGTGGGATGTCATTACATGCATATTTCAATGTAATGATTTATATGTGGCATGATTTATATTCATGTTTGATATGGGATCACATGTGGGTGTGTGGGTGTGGCCCATGATATGATATGGCTTTATTCTATGAGATTGATGTGATACCAAGATTCCATGATGATTTTTGATTCACATGTCGATGTATATGATGATTCTATATTTCTTATGATGTGTGATGTGGTTTTTATCATGTTATGACCTATCATGTTTTCCTTTGGAGTATTGGTATGTGTATACTTGGAATATGGATATTGTGGTATGATTACTCCTTGTGGGGTAAACACATGGTGTGAGGTGATGACAATGACGCAACATGATAACCTTGTAACCTGGAATCTACTTGATGCCTTGTGGATTCTGAATAAATGGAAGATACTTGATGCCTTATGGATTTCAGGTGTTACCCAATGCCTTGTGGATTCTGGGTAGATTATAGATACTTGATGCCTTGTGTATACCAAGAATTACTCGATGCCTTTTCAATTTCAAGTGGGTTTTTTCCCTCTATTCCTCGTGGATTTCGATTGACTTGCTAACAGCCTTGTGGATGGTATGGATACTTATCGACATATATTAGATTTTCTTCATGGATCTGAAGCACATATAGCCAGGGGTTGTGGCAGCTTGTTAGTTCACAACCCCTCAGTTTTGGATTACATATTTATGCTTATTATACATTTATTATTATTATGTAATACACTGGTATATTTGATCACATTAGGTTAAGGATTCATTGGTGGGGTCCTAAGAAGTCTTGTGCTCACACCCTACTCAGTTATTTCGATGCACTTGTAGATTTCATGAGGGATCCAGTGAATGGAAAGGGACCTATGGTAGATAGATGGGCTGAGGAGTTGGTAGTTGGTGGTGGGATAATAAGGAAACTAATAGAACTTGCAGTATATTATTTGTGTACTTTTCTGATTTATTTACCTTGGATAGACATGCCACTTTTTGAAGATAGTTTTATTTGTATGACATGTATGTCATATTTACCTTTATGCATGTTTAATGTGATTATTTATTATATTTTTTATTGTTTATTATTGATACTATGACATTATGTTGAGGGTATAGTCTTCCCAATGATGGATTCAGACCCTCACTGCTAGTCGGCAGCCTCTTACATAAGATGAGGCACGCATGATGTCATGTGACCTTCTGACTCGGACCTGATGGTTCAGGTCGGTATGGTACTAAATGGTATCACATAATTAGGATTCACTAAATTATTCTTCTATTTTACTTGGGATAAGATAGGGTAGACAAGAATTAGGATAGTTGGGACTAAATTAGGGGAACTATGTTAGTGCATGGACAACACTGTATAGTGGACCTCTGAGTTTCCCTAAAGAGGGGAACTTGTATTTTGTTATTATTGTTGATTAAAATTAGATTAGGTGATTCATATGATTTTGATGTGTGATTCATGATCTTTTGGGTGTGTTTATGCATCAGGATTAGGAACATATTTTTACATACCATATATATACTTGTTGTTGTGATTCGTAGTAGTTTATTAATTAAATGTCGTATCTTTGTGTTATCTGTTAGGGTCAGTTTCTATGGTGTGATATATTTTTGTTTCCATGTTGTTTGATGTATCTTTATTAGAGTTAATTAGTAAAACTAGTCATGATTTTGTGTTAGTGTATATATAATGACTATGAGTAACATGTAGGGGTAGAAACAAGGGTTAGTGTTAGGAGGGTTATCCTTAAGTTAAGGGTAGACTCCTAGGAAAACCTTTTTTTGAAGGAATTGAAGAAGAAACTCTAAGATAATACTGATAAGGGATTCATTAGTCCAAAGGTGTCACCATAGGGTGCACCTATTCTTTTTTTTAATAAGAGAGATGGATCAATGCAACTCTGCATTGATTATTGGGAACTCAACAAGATCAAGATAAATAATATGTATCTTATACCCCATGTTGATGATTTTTTTATCAATCATGAGGAGCTCAATAATTTTCCAATATTGATATTTGATCTGGAAACTATTAATTGAGGCTTGAAAGTTAGGACATACCCAATACAGCCTTCTGTTCAAGGTATGGGAACTATGAATTTATAGTGATGTCATTTGGTCTTACTAATTCCCCCATTATCTTTATGGATTTAATGAATAGTGTCTTTTGATATTAATTTGATCAGTTTATAGTATTCATTATAGAATTCATTCTTATATGTTCTAGGAGAAAGGAAGGCCCTAAATATCACTTAATGATTGTACTAAAGACCCTAAGTATGTATAATTTATTTAAAAAATTTATAAAATGTGAATTTCAGCAATATAATGTTTCATTTTTTGGTTATATAATCTTAAGGGAGGGTATATCGATAGATCCATAAAAGAAATAAGTTATTGAACATTTTCCAAAACCAACCAATCTGACTAATATCCATAGTTTCCTTATATTGGTTGGATATTATTGTCTCTTTTAAAGGATTTCTCATGATTGTCTAATCCATTCAACAGGTTAACTTGAAATGGAGTCAATAAATGTATAAGGAATATAAATCAATGTAAAAAAGTGTATTGTAATATTTAGATTTCATACTCTTAACTTTATCAAATATTTGGATAAAAAAATGTGCATGGACACTTAAAATGAACTACATGGAAACTTTTAAAATAATATTTATGTTCACTCTATATTTTTATAATTTTTTTGTTATGAAAACCACAGTTATTCTTCATGATCACATTATTTTTTTAGTAAGGTTGTCTGTGTTTATTTTTTCACTTTTCTACTTCATGGATTTATACAGTGAACTAAAAGATATTTTATGATAATATTCACAAAGTATTTCTCTAAGTTGTATGATAGTCAATAAATAGTAACTTTTTTAGTTTTTAACATTTTAAAAAATCCTCCAAACACTTAAAATTCCTTCTAAACATATTCTAAACATATTCAAGTCATATAATAACATTATAATAAAAAATTCATTTATATATATTCTATGTAATTTATAAAAATTTAGGTTCTTCTATGAGTGAATTTTTTACGCATTTTTTCAGAATAAATTTTGGTAATCACACAAGTTTCTAAAAGAGATATAACTCTAAAGCCTTATATGTATATGATAATTATATATTTTATAGTTTTATTGAAAAAAATTTAAATGCATAATAGAATATATATATATATATATATATATTATAATTTCTATATTGGTAGTATTGGATAAACTATTGATCAATCCTCCACCATGGATATCATTAAAAGAAACCATTTCATAAGTTGAACTGAATGGGGTTTAAATCCATATAATGCATGAATTAGCCAAGGTATTAATACTTACATTATAATTTCATGAATTATTGATTTAACTATTGAGTAGTCCTTAAGGGATTTATAAATTCAATTGTCATATGATGGTGGGTGTGAGTATATGAATGTTTCTTGGATAAAAATCCTAGATATTTATATCTCTTATCTTATTCTTCCTTTGTATGTCGAGGTGCAAGCACATTGTTGGGGAAAGAAGAATCCAACATGTATAAAATGTGATTAATATTATCCTATAGATACCTATAGAGGTGGGATGCTTTTGTTTTCCAATTTGGTGATCTTTATAAAATACATCAAATTAAGATCAAAAGGTTGTAGTGGATCTTTGGTGTAAGGTGTGTATATTTAAAGCATGTTCTTCATTTCTATTTATCACATTTTTCATATTATCCTTCATAGAGATCCTTCGAAAATGGTTTTAATCACTTTTCTTCCATCTGATAATTGTTATTAGGCTCTAAAAAAATTGATCAGTGGAATCAAATGGATCCATTTTTAGTTTTATGAAATATATCATGGAAATAGATAAGAAAACCAAAACAGATCATCGTTTTTCATTTTTTTGAAAATCTAGAAAATAATTATTTACCTTTATGTAGTTAAGATGAGTATATGTAAATAAGGCCTTAATATTATTCAATTGAGTTGAGTAATAGTATCTATGATTTTACCCATACATTATTGGTCGTGTAATGGTAATTTCTTTCATTTATGTTAAGGGGTTTGCATAAGGGTAAACAAGGTTTTCATAAGGCTATGTAAAGGTATTTTTATAGTTTGTGTATAAGATATTGTGAGAACTATTTATAAAAAAAGGAATTAACTTGTTACATAAGGTTAATCATGTTATTTAAAATATCATGTAAGGGTAAATGGGTTTTGTGTAAGGGTCTATACATTTTACCCTTACGCAGTATATGGAAATTCCTTGATACCTTTATATAAAAGGTCCGTATAAAGGAAACCAATTGTATTACCTTTATGTAATTTTTATAGAAGGATCACATAAAGGTAAAAGTGTTTAAATATATATAGGATATACCTTATGTGTAAGGGTAAAGGGATGATACTCTTATAAAGGAATCGGATCCTGTGTAAGTCTAAACAAAAAAGTTTTTAAAAATTATTTTTAAATATTTAAATGGTTTTAATAGTTCATAAAATGTTTATAAATAATTATAAAAGGAATTTTGATAAGTTTTAATTTATAAAAGATTTATAAATTAATCAATTAAAAATTCAATATAATTAAATAAATTTTTGTTAAACATTTTATTCCCAAATATTAAATGTTAATATTTAAAATACCTTTTAAATAAATTATATGGAAATTATTTTGATCTGGAAATAAAAATTTTATTTATAAATCATATGAAATAATTTATAAAGGGTAATAAATTATTAAGTAAGACCAAAATATAAAAAAAAAATATTTAAATTATTAATTAAAAATAATTAATTATTTTGGAATTGTTCAAAATAAAAAGGGGACCCTATATGGATTTTATTTAATCTATATTAAAAAAATGTTTTTATGATTGATATTATCATGGTTTAAATAATGATTAAGTATATTATATCTTGATTATGTAGAATTTTTTATTGTAAATTTTTTATAATTCATAAAATATCATATATTTAAAATGGAAATTCCATATAATAATAAATATGAAAGAGTTCATATTAGATTGAATATAAAGTGTTTTTATTCAAAATTATAGAATATCCATAACATTATATCTAAAATTATAAAATGTTTATAATTAGATTTTATTCATAAATTGTTCATAAATGTTTATCTCATGTAAAAATATTTGAATTATTGATATTTTTTACAATTTTTTCCTATTATATTAATGATTAGTAAATTGTTTTAGAATTGTGAATATTATATATGATTTAGTTTAATATGTTAAATTTATTCTATATTGAGCCTTTAATTACATGATAGGAATATATCTATAATAAATTTAGTTTTTCATCTACCTTGATCTATGTTTTGAATAAAATTTATTATCTTAAATTTAGTTATTCAATATATTTTTTACATATTAAGTGTTAGATTTATAATGGATTCTATTCTATCTTGAGTAAAGTCCCTAAGTAGAGTTACACGAGATAGAATTACATACCTACTTGTAGGGTTATTCCCTATCTAGGATGAATAATGGGGATGGTTATATATCGTTCTTGGATTAAAAATATAGATAAATGTATAACTTTACATTAATTTTTCATGTTCCATATGCACATGATTAATTCTGATATGTATGAATATAATTGACATCTAATTTTGGGTGAGTAACACAAACTTGTGAGTTTTATAAATATTTTCACATCAATATGGTTTGAACATATTTATTAGGTGGAGGTAAGAGGATAAAAAACTAAATTACTAGAATTCTTTATACATAAATGAAATAACATAATATAATATGGTAAGATTAAAATCCCCTACAAATACTAAGTTTTATATTCCTTCTAATATGGAAATTTTCAAGACCTCTATCATTTAACCAAGAGGGTTGTGCCTTATCAGGGTGCCCCTTAATTATCTTTTTCAAGGAAAGAAAGTGATAGATAACACTATATCATCCTTTGGTAGGTTATACCCTTATAGGGTTTCCTTGGATTTTATTTTGTTAACCTACTCTTGGAACTTACTTTGGGTTACACTTGGCTAGGAAACCCTTGGGAAGGATACCAAAGGAATAGATTTGAATTTATCTATGTGATGGATTGGAAAAAGGGATGTCCACTCAACTGTCCAAGAATCATATATGATATGATTGGTATGATGCCTACCTAAATAATTAAGTGATGAGAAGAATTCCACAATAGATTTATTTCTTAATGAAATATAGATCTTGGACCACTAACGAACATGATGAATTTTAAAAAGGGGTTATCATTTTAGTGGGATCCCATTTAATATAATTCCTTATTAATTGGTTATAAAACATTATAACCATCTAATAAAATATTTTTTTATATAATATCATCATCTTCATCATCAAGATAAACTTTACTGTTACTCCTTGAAAGGAAGAGGATTACATTAAGATACTCATAAGACCAGTAACTTAAAAAAATTATTAATCGAGATTGGTGATTTAATAAAAGTTATTAAGAAAAATTCTATGTGCCATGACAATTCCTTCCCTGGTAAAAAAAGAATTAAAATTGTTCAACAAGTGAATTTAGATTCTTATGGAAGAATACAGTGATCTATTTAAGGTTTTAAATGATTTCAATAAAAAATACCAAAGTAATCTTATTCTCTAATCATTTAATAAGTTTAGTTATGTATATCGATAATTTAAGTAATTGTAGTCTCATATACTCAATATTATTGTATATATAAAATGATATTCAATATGATTGGATATAATTATTACTCGCTAAGAATAATGGTTTCATTAATACTTTATTGTTTATATAAATCAATTGTATTATTCTCATATATATTATCAAATAATTTTTTTATAAATTGTTATAAATATATAGAAGTTTAGAACATGAAAATTAATGAAGATTGAATCTTGTTTTCAAGTAATGGGGAAAAGGAGTTTCTCCATGATATCTTGGATAAATCCATCATGGATAAACTTTCCAAAATATGTTTATTTTATATCATTTATATCTTAAGAGAATAAAAAAATTATTGTTTAATAAAATTAGATAAGGTTTTTTTATTCACAAATTTGTGATTTTGTAAGTTCTACAACATACTTTAAGGGAAGACTTGAAATGTCTTGTCTTGGTTAGGGAATTTATCCAATTTTCATCTATGGAAATGTTTCAATGATATGATTAAATTCAAAGAAAATTTTCCCTATATTCTCAACGTTTTTGGAATATATATAAACTAGTAATATTATTTGTAGGTTCTAAAGTACCATATAGATAGTACAAGTAGGTAAAAATTCAAATCAGAAGAATAAAATTTAGTTAAAATTTTCAATAGTGTTTCTTTAGAAATTTGGTCAAGGTAATTGAAACCAATGGTTTTTATAAAGAAGGAATAATAATTCAATAAGATAGGATTATCCCTAATATACCTGAAGGGGTTTGAGAAACTTCATAGAATATTCATTTCCGGTATGGATGTTATAGAAATTAATTGTTTAGTTTTGAATAATATATAATACTGAATGTATATTTTACAAAGTGTTGTAAATATAAAGGAGTTAAAAATAAAAAGAAAAATTGTATTGAACTTTTATTTTATATTCATGATATGAATTAAACAGTTACTACATAATGTATTTGAATGTAAATGATTTTTTCATGCTCAAATAAATCTATGTAATATATGTGTATCTTCATCTCATTTACATTATGTGATAAGATAAGTTGTTTGATTGTAAAGAATTGTTATTACCAACTACAAGATTATTAAATGTATATACATGGTTTATGATTCATCAATTTATAAAACATGTTTTGAGAAGAATATTTGTATAAAAGTGTTTATCCGTGATATAAGTGTTTATATATATATTTGTTAAAATATGTTGGAATGTGTTCACACTACCCATCGGAGGTATATTTTAATAAAATATTATTTTCAAAGAGGAAAGGTTACAAATACATAGAATACCATATATGATATGGAAATAATAGTTTATTTGTTAAATGTTCCTAGTGAAAGGAAATAAATGTTATTTCCTAACACAAAGAGTTTTTGTTTCTAGAAATATAATCTATAATGAATATAGTTTATAATATTCTAGTGGGGTTATGTTTAGACTTAAATAATATCAAAGTTAACAAATAATTAATTATGAGAATCTATGTTTAAAGTAAATCTTACTTAATATTCTAAGAGAGTAAGGATTTATTATTAAACAATAATGTAATTAGTTACATTATTTCAAGGAATAAATTTGATAGAATGGGGTATCAATGATAGGGATGATGAAAATATAATGATTTCCAAGTAAACAAAATAATTTAATATCATAACATTTAATGTTGTGAAGTTAAGAAGTTTGAATTTGTTCAAGATTTTAATGGTTATGAATATGATTCCCAAACTCACCATTATTCAAACTAGATTACTTCATAGAATTTTATCATTAAAGATTTTATTGGGAGGGTTATATTAGATGGTCACATAGAGATGTTTCATAGATCATATATGATGTAATTTATTAACAAAACCCTAAATGAATAGAAAACATAAGGTTGATCTGAAATTTTATCATATATGATATGATAAACTATTTATTATGTATGTTTTATTAAGTATTATTAAAGAGTTTAAGAATATTAAAATGTACCATATTAAAAGAAACATTTTTTATCATTATTTCATGTTGGTTACATAAATATAAATATATATAAACATTTTTTGAAGTGTAATGATAAGTGAACAAGATTTTATCAATAACTAATGTTCATCATAGAGTACTATAGGTTTTCAAGAAATATTAAGGTCAGCATGAGTAGGATTATTGTACATAGATAAAGAATTTGATCATGAGGCATGGGAGAAAAAATAAGATTCTTTGAGTGTCCTAGATGACCTAATAAGTATACCACATGGGGTGTCATGCAAAGATTTATATGGTATACTAGGGGTGTATGGACCCTATTTGATTCTCCACTACCTAAGGTTGGCTAGATAACTAGCACGATAACCTTCATGATTTGATACCCTAATTATGCAATTCTACATATTGACTTAGTTAATATTGGGGTGTCTTGGTATGATTTTAATCATTTTTTCAGTTGGAGCATAACCAAGAATGTATTTTTTTCTATCATATGACAAGTATAACATTTGGGTCCTTGATTGAGATAGATTGTGGGAGTGTGAAGCCTTGTCAAGATATTATATATCTATATGGATAAGTAACATGTGATGTGCTTATACATAATCATTAATGAAATGTGATGTATTAATTATTCATTTCATTTTACACTCTGAGAACCAATAATAGATGATTTGGCTATATGGTATTGACATGTTCCATGTCCTACGATCACTAGTTTTCTTGGATAAAGGAAAAATATGAGAAATATGTTTTAATATGATGTTGACTTGTGGAATCAGGTAAATATATACATTTATTTGATGTAGATTGTAACAATTGAGCCATGATGCTAGTTCATACACCCTGACATAACATGGCTGTCAGATCCTGTCCCACCAGATACAACCAATTTCCCCACAGACATGTGGTCCCCTTCTTAGGTATCACCCACATGCCCGAATGAGTCATCTGACTAATGAATATAACTAGATTTCATAGATAAAGGAAAAATATAAGAATGAATGTTTTTATATAATGTGGACTAGTGGACACTGGTATAGATATACATGTGTTTGATGGAGATTGTGACAACTGAGCCCCAATAATAGCACAACACTATAAGGCCCTATCCTTAAACAGTACATAATCATGAATTAAGTTAATAATTCACATTGAGGTTCTTTTTAGGTTTAGAGTTTTAGAGAATTAATCCATAAATATTAAATTACATCTCAAATTCTACAAAGTAGACATTTATACTCAGTATCCATTTTCTCATAAAATAAAAACTCTTAAAATAAAACAAGAATTATTTTATTGATATAAATCTTATTAAATTATTCCTTTCTCTTACCCAGCCTAATATCCTGTGAAAAAACATTTCAAAAACATGAGGAGAGAATAAAAAGGTCAGTAAGGGTTATAAAATAAAGAAAGAAAACATTAGTATATCATTACATAAAAAACATAATCTCTTTAACATACCTCATGAAATCATAAGATTTATTAATAACACATAGTAATCAAAAATCATAAAGGTAACTTGTGGTATCCATAACATACCTACATTGTAGCTTTCACAGCTACGTAGGGAGTTACATTTGGAATACCTATCATAGTATGTTCCCTAAATCCCTTAGAAGAAACATTAATGTTTACCTCTTTCATATTATCCAATGCATTGGAGAGATATATCGGGATCACCCTCCCTAGTTTTATCATGGAACCACCCATATACATAAACAATGTCCAAAAATAATAACATAATCATAACACATAAAAAATTATAAAGGAAAGATAAAATTTCCACATTACAATAATAATATATCATTTCAATATATTGACATAATAAATTCATTATCAAAATGATTTTCAATACCAAAATACTTAAAAAGAGTATATGGTATTTATTTTCTTTTTAAAAACATTACAGCTTGTTAAGGAATCCAAATATCAAATAATGCTCACAGCGATGGAAAGGTCATTATCACTGCGTACGTTAAAAAGAAACATTATTTTTGTCATTTAGAAAAAATCTTCACAGAAAAAAGATTCATTTTGAATAAAATTAAAAGTAAAAGGGCTTTATTATACATCATATAAAATAAATTATTATATAAATCGAAGTATGCCTCAATGAAAGGAGATTGAGACGAAGTCCCTTACCTCATGTCCGACTTGACTCATTCATTATTTAATATCCTGAATAATAAAATAATGTTAATTTATATTTGATTAAGAAGCTTTTTCAAGTTTATTTTTAATTTTATATTAATTATTACTACATTATAAACCTTACATAATCATTTAAGTTAAAAATTGTAATTTTGTCGATATTTAGTATTTGAGTAAAAAATGAACTTATTATAATTACAAGTTGTCCATGTTGTGAAAATTTCATTATCTCCAGAATTATATTCATGATTTAGATATAATATATATCATATATATCAAGTATATATATGTATTTATAATAGTATATAACATTTGGTGATAAGAAATGAAATGCACTATTCATAGAGACGGTAAGTCGTATGTACGCATGAACGTTACTTTCATTTCTATTTCACATTTAATGTAATGAAAAATTAATAATACATAGTTATATTTTAATTTTAGTATAATATCATATATAATTTCATTAAATCCATCCTTTATACATTCCACATATATAATGAACCAGTCATATCACTTTGAGGGGGCGGTAGTCAGCACTTCCTCAAATGAGATTGTCATATTTACCCATTATGGAAACCATAAAGGTATACTATAATTGAAAAATACATAACAATAGAGACAAAATAAATATAATATATATCACATATAAATATATTTCTGTCATAATGGAAACCATGAGAGGTGGTAGGAGATATTTGAACAATCATCATTTCGTGAGGCAGTAGTTTGTCGTCTACAGAAACAGTATGTTCGTATCCATTAGATGGAGGTGTGTATAAGTGTAGTTAGAATACTTCCCATAAAAACATCATAGTATATTTAAGATACTATTGTTATTATAGAATAATGGAATAAAGAGATTTTAGGGTGTTGGAGAAGGAAAATAAAAGAAAACAACTTGAGAGAAGACGTTACCTTTAAATTGGGTAACTCACTTTGGTTTGAAGAAAAAGGCTTTATTGAAGTGATGTATGCTTAAGTTAAGGCCACTAGGTCGAATAGAGGGATGTTGGGAGTTATTTGGATATATTTTGGATGAGACAAGGGGCTTGAGAGGTGTGAGTGAGGGTTATAGGTGATGGATTTTTATAAGGGGGAGGAGGGGCTCTTTAGGAAAGTTTGAAAATATTATTTTATTATAAACGAAATTTCAATTTAAAAAGGTCCCAAACACATTTAATTTTATGATAAGGTGATTATTTTTCGAAATAATCTCATAAAATTGGTTTTAGGAAAGTTTAAGGCATAAAATTAACCTCATCTTTTAGCTTTAACCTTTAGTTAACTAATTTAACTTTTACCAAATCCTCTTGTATATTCATACTATATGGTTAATTTATATACTATAAAATGAAAATAGATCCAAAAATGGATCATTAATGACATTAATAACATCATATATTTCATTTTTTCAAATCTTATATTTTTAGGATTATTGTATCATTTAATAATATAGTATTCCTTTTAAAAACTCATTTATGTCAATTTATAAACTATTCATATCAAGACTTTTGAAAAATATATAATAACTTTATTATTTAGAAAAACCTATATTAATTCAAAGATAAAAAGTTATAATAATCCATAAAATTTTTGTATGGAACAAAAAGATTCAAAATAAATTTATTTTAATATTTATAATCTCATTTATTTAAAACATTTATTAATGGGGTAATCATTACATCATCATTTTGTCAAAAGTAAATATATTTGTATGATGTCTAAAAATTAAATAAAATACCATGATATATGAAATATTTTTATATTTTCACTGAATATTTATAGTAAAAAATATCACTTATATAACCCATTATAAAAATTATTTTACTAAGAGATATATGTTTATGTTATATTTTCCTTAACTTTAAATTGATTTTTATGAAGTGTCATTTTCACAACAAGTGGCTCCATGGGGTCCCAAAATCAACTTAAGGATTTCCATGGTCAGAAATATATCATTTAATAGGGTTAGGATACATGTTAGGGTAATTTAATATTATTATAATACTTTTTTTTTACCCTTATTTACTAAATTTACCTTTTAACCATGGTAATTAAAATATTTACTGAAGTTACTATTCATAATTTCTAAAAATAAAAGTTACCTATTTACATAATTTGGACCTCATAATTCCAAATATGGAATCCATTTTTCTAAATTCAAAATACATTAGTTCCATAAATTAATTTTAAATTAATTCCCGTTGTCAAAACCAAAAAAGCATGTTTTAAAGAAATAATAACTATCAAAAGATTGACTCTTGTTTATGTTCAAATTAAATTTAAAATTAATTCTAATGACCATAATTTAATTAAATGGTAAAAATATAATCTAATTACACTTTCAAACCAATTAAAAGGATAATCTAACCATATAAATAGATTATATTAAAAGATTGTTTTGAATTAAAATGCATTATTTTTCACTATTCATTAAAAAATAAACGTTAAAAAGAAAAATACCAAAATTTTATCCAAATTAAATTTTGATGTCCCTACTCTAAATAAGAATTATATTTTTTTTAAATAGAACATATAAAAGTGACAAAAACTATATTTAAAAATTGTTCGCCATCAAAAGGCGATAAATCGACCTTCTAAAGAATATTAGAGTATTTATGCTTAAAATTGGATTCATTCACATTTTAAGAATCTAAATTTTATTGGATAAATGTAAAAGCATTTAATAAACATGTATAATCATATTGTATTTTCTTATGTTCATTCCTGCCAATACAATGGCTAGGCATTAACTACCATTTAAAATAATATTGTATTATTATTTTTCAGTATGACTCAGCCTTGTGTGAAACATGAGATTTTGGAGAAACCCATTGTTGTGTGTTGGGTACTCCATCAAACATAGCATAATTTTTAAAGTAAAATTAATATTTAATCCAAAAATACTAATCAATATGAAAATATCATATCCTTTGTTTACATGGCATGTTACATCCTTCCCCCCTTTTAGGAATTGTAGCCTCACAATTCTATTCACTTATCAAATAAGTGGGGGTATTTATCCCTCATAACATTTTCACATTCCGAATTTTCCTCTTAAACTATATGGTTTTTTCACAAAACCTTTACCTGATGAATTACCTTATTTTGCGGCACTTTTTCTCATTGGTCAAAAATATGGACTAGTTGTTCCTCATAAGAAATATTCTCTTCCAACTAAACTACCTCTAGAATCAAAAAAAAGTGATGGATTCGGCATATACTTTATCAACATTGAAACATGAAAAACATTGTGTACCTTAGATAAACATGGAGGTAAAGCCACTCTGTAGGCAACTGATCCAACTTTCTCCAAGATTTCATAAGGTCCAATGATCCTCAGACTTATCTTTTTATTCTTATTAATACACATCACACTTTTCAATAGAGAAACTTTGAGAAAGACATGATCTCCAACCTCAAAAGAAAGAACCTTCCTTCAGTTATCTGCATATATTCTATGCCTTCTCTGATTTGATCTCATGTGATACTAAATCAACTGAACTTTTTCTACCATCTATTCTACAAATTCTGGTCCCATCAGTTTCCATTCACCTACTTAATCCCAAAAAGCTGGAGTTCGACATCGAAATCCATATAATTCCTCAAATTTTTCCATCTGTATACTGGAATGAAAATTTTTAATATAAGAAAATTCAACCAAAGAAAGATTTTGGTCCCAACTTCCCTAGTAATCCATTGAGAAATCACGTAACATATCTTTCAATGTCTGAATTGTTTGTTCTAACTGCCCATCTGATTGTGGATAAAAAGTTGTACTAAAATTTAATTTAGTACCCAAAAACTTCTAAAGATCTTTCCAAAAGTTATAAGTAAACCTATGATCATGATCAGATATAATGGAGAGGGGAACTCCATGCAACCTGACTATCTCTTTAACATACAAATGAGAAAGTTGATCTGGATAAAAAATATCTCGAATAGGAAGTAAATGAGCATATTTACTCAAAAGATCAACAATAATCTATATTGAATTATTACCTTAATATTTCTTTTGTATTCCCACGAAAAAATCCATGGACACATTTTTCTATTTCCACTATGGCACCGATAAAGGCTAAAACATCCCTTTCAGTAACTTCCGCTCTGCTTTAACTAGTTGAAAATTCAAACACTTCATAGTAAATTTAGAAATATTTCTTTTCATTCCATCCCACCAATAATACTCCTGAAGATCTATGTTCTTCTCATTACTACTGGGATGAACTGAAAATGGAGAACTATGAGCTTCACATAATAATTCATTCTTTAACTGTGAATCACAAGGAACACATAATCTCTTCCCAAATATCAAAACACAATATTTATCAATGTTAAATTCAGGTAACTTTCCCTTATGAACCAACTCTACCTTTTTCTGCAACTCACTATCTTCTTTCTACTCTTTCTTAATTCTATCTAATAGAAATGATTTCACTGACACCTAAAACAAAATAGTGGAATTTCATACACAAAAAACTTCAATGCCAAAGTTCAAAAAATATTTAATCCAAGGATATTGTTCCAAATGTAACATGGTTAATGTAGTATTACTCTTTCAACACAAAGCATCAGCCACTTTATTTTCCTTTCTTGGATGGTAATAAATTTTGCAATCATAATCCTTGATTAATTCCATCCATCTCCTCTGTCTCATTTTAAATTCTTTCTGAGTGAATACATACTTCAAACTTTTGTTGTCAGTATATATTTTACATTTTACTCCATATAGATGATGCCCCCAAATTTTTAAAGAAAAAATAATAGTATCTAATTCCAAATCATGTATAGGGTAATTTAACTCATGAGGTTTAAACTAACGTGAAGAATAGAAAATTACCTGATCATTATGCATTAGGACACAACCAATTCCTTTCAATGAAGAATCATTGTAGATAATAAATCCACCATCTCTAGAAGGCAGTGAAAAAACTAGAGCATTCACCAATATTTTTTTCAATTTCTGATACTAGTTAATTTGATGGCTCAACATCTTATAAATTAGTTGTAAAGGATTTCACCACCCCTTTTTATTTGTATTCTAGTTGATTTCCCTCAGTTGAGTTCTTCGTTGGAAACTCATTTTCATAATGACCCATTTCATTGCACTTAAAACATTTTACTAACTGTAAATCAAATTTTTTTCTTACCATTACCCTGATCTTTTTCAGTGCAATTATGAGCCTTATGTCCCATTTTACCACATTGGTAGAACTTATAAGAATTCAAAATACATTCCCCATCATGATTTTTACCACAATTTTCATGAATTTTAAACTTAAGTTTCTTATCATCATAATTTTTTGAAGTGTTCTTCCCTTTCATCTTCCACCTCGACCTCTTATTCTATTGTTTTTCAAACAACACCTGATCATCGGAAAACTCCATTTCCACCTTCTCAACACATCGAAAAAGTTTTTCATAACTTTTGAACTCACGAGAAGCTAAATCCCTTCGATACTTTGGATTTAATCATGACTAAAAATAGTTGATTTTACTATCAATATCTCGTATGAAATTTTGAGCATACCTTTCCAGTCGAGTGAATTTTGATTCATAAGCATCCAGTGAGTCATCCTCCTACCACAATTCCAGGAATTTATTTTCCATCCTAAGATAAACCACCTTAGAGAAATATTTCTCAAGAAACATACCTTGGAATTCATCCTAATTAAGAGCATAAATCTCCTCACTATCCCTCATATTTTTAACCATCGGCCACCACTAATCAGCTTCACCTTCCAAACGGTAAATAGAAAGACTAACCTTTTGATGTTATGAATACCCCATGACATCAAAAATCTTCTCCAGTGCTTTAATCCACCCTTCATCTATCATAGGTTCATATGATACTCTAAATAATGGGGTATGTTTCCTCATGAAATGCTCCACTTGTGGTTGATATGGATGATCTTGTGCATGGATACCACCCCCATTTATAGCCTGAGTTAATTGTTCCATCACTAAAACAAACTACTTATTTCCGATTCAGACCATCTCAGTTTGCTGATTTGGAAGGTTGTTTTCCTCCCAATGTCATCCCATCATAGCTTCCATGTTTCCTCTACAGAAAACCATTTTCAACACAGAAATATATTAGGCGAGGTAATATGGTAATATTTAAATTATATATCATTTCAATCTTACCATAAATTAATTTATGGATATTAATTTAAAAATATCCTAACTCTTAAAGTTATCTAAAATGACCTATGTTACCAACTATAAGGCCTCAGCCTTAAACATTACATAATCATTAATTAAGTTAATAATTCACATTGAGGATATTTTCAAGTTTGGAGTTTTATAGAATTAGGCCATAACTATTGCATTACATCTCAAATACTACAAAGTAGACATTTCTACTCGGTATCCATTTTTTCATAAAATAAAATCTCTTAAAAGAAAACAAGAATTATTTCCTTGATATAAATCTTCTTGAATTCTTCCTTTCTCTTACACTGCCTTATATCCTGTGAAAAAACATTTCAAAAACTTGGGTTGACCATAAAAACCCCAGTAATGGTTATAAAATAATGAAAGAAAAAATTAGTATATCATTACATACAAAACATAAGATCTTTAAAATACCTCAAGTAATCATAATATTTATGAATTACACATAGTAATCACAAATTATGAAGCTACCTTGTAGAATCCATGACATACTTATGTTATAGCTTTCACAGCTACGTAGTGAGTTAAATTTGGAATACTCATCACAGTATATTCCCTAAATCTCTTAGGATAAACATTAACGTTTACCTATGTCCCATTATTCAATTCATTTGAGAACTATCTCAGGCTCACCTAACCTAGGCTTATCATGGAACCACCCATATATAAAAACAATTCCCAAGAACCATAACATAATCATAACACATAAAACAATCATTAAGGAAAGATAACATTTCCACATTGCAATAATAATATATCATTTTAATATATTGACATAATTAATCCATTCTAAAAACCATTTTCAATACCAAAATATGTAAAAAGAGTATATGTTATTTATTTTTCTTTTAAAAACATTACATCTTGTTAAGGAAGTCAAATATCAAATAATGCTTGTGGTGGCAGAAAGGTCACTATCACTATGTATGTTATAAATAAATATTACTTTTTTAGTTTATCAAAACTCTTCATAGAAAAAAGATTCATTTTTAATAAATGTAAAATTAAAAGGGGTTTATTATACAGCGTATAAAATAAATTCATGTATAAATCAAAGTATGTCTCAATGAAAAAAGATTGAGATGAAGTCTCTTACCTCGTGTCTGACTTGACTCATTCATTCTTTAATATCCTGAATAATAAAATAAAGTTAATTTATACTTACTTAAGAATATTTTTCAATTTTATTATTCCTTTTATATTACTTATTACCATTTTATAAACATTATATAATCATTTAAGTTAATAACGGTTGTTTTTTCGATATTTGGTACTTGAGTCAAAAATGAACTTCTTATAATTACAAGTTGTCCATGTGGTCAAAATTATATTATCTCTAGAATGATATTCATGATTTATATATTATATATATCCAGTATATATATGTATTTATAGCAGTATATAATATTTGAAGATAATAAATGAAATGCACCGTTCATGGAGACAATAAGTTGTACGTACGCACGAAAGCTACTTTCATTTCTATTTTGTATTTAATGGAATGAAAACTTAATGATACATAGGTATATTATAATTTCAGTATAATATCATATAAAATTTCATTAACTTCATCCTTCATACATTCCACATATGGCATGAACGATTCATATCACTTTGAGGGTCGGTAGTCCGCACTTCCTCAAATGAAATTATCGTATTTACCCATTATGGAAGCCATAAAGGTATAATATAAATAAAATAATAAAGAAGCATAGATATAAAATAAATATAATATATATCATATATAAATATAGTTCCATCATTATGTCCCCCAAAAGAGGTGGTAGGAGATATTTGAACAATCATTATTTCGTGAGGCAGTAGTTCTTCATCCAAAGAAACAGTATGTTTGTATCCATTAGATGCAGGTGTGTAGAAGTGTAGTTTGAATCTTTCTCATAAAAAATCATAGTATATTGAAGATAATTTTTTTGTTATATAATAATGTAATAAATAGAGTTTTTGGGGTTTGAGAAGGAAAATAAAATAAAATAACTTAAGAGAATACATTACCTTTAAATTAGGTGACTCCCTTTGGTTTGAAACAAAAGGCTTTCTTGAAGTGCCTTATGCATACGTTATGGCTTCTAGGTGGAATACAGGTATGTTCGGAGATTATTTGTGAAAATTTTGGATGATCCAAGGGGGCTTGAGAGGTGTGAGTAAGGGTTAGAGTTGATGGCTTTTTTTAAGGGGGGGAGGGGATCTTTAGGAAAGTTTGAAAATATTATTTTATTATAAACAGAGTTTCGATTTAAAAAGGTCCCCAACTCATTTAATTCGAATATAAGGTGATTATTGCTTTAAATACTCTCATACAATGGGTTTTAGACAAATTTAGATCATAAATTTAACCTTATATTTTATCTTTAACTTTTAGTTAATTAATTTAACTTTTACCACCTCCTCTTGTATATTCATAATATATGGTAAATATATTTACTATAAAATGAAAATAAACCCAAAAATGTATCATTAATTACATTAGTAACATCATATATGTTATTTGGATGAATCTTATATTTTAAGGATTATTTTATCATTTAATAAAATAGTATTCATTTTAAAAACTTATTTAGGTCAATTTATAAACTATTCATATCAAGACTTTTAAAAAATATATAACAAATTTATTATTTATAAAAACTTACATTATTTCAAATATAACAAGTTATAATCATCCAAAAAAAAATTTAATGGCATAAAAAGTTTCAAAATAAATTTATTTTGACATTTATAATCTCATTTATTTAAAACATTCATTAATGAGGTAATCATTACATCATTGTTGTGTCATAAATAAATTTATTTACATGATGTCTAAAATTATAAATAAAATACCATGATCTAGTAAATATTTTTAGATTTATAATGACTATTTACAGTCTAAAATATCACTTATACAACCAATTATAAAAAAAATTTACAAAGATATATATGATTATATTATATTTTCCTTACAAATAAATTAATTTTTATAAAGTATCATTTTCACTTACAAGTGGATCCATGGGGTCCCAAAATAGACCTAAGGATTCCCATGGTCGTAAATGTATCATAAAATAGGGTTAGGACACATTTTAGGGTAATTTAATATTATAATAATAATATTTTTTACCCCTATTTACTAGATTTACCTTTTAACCATGGTTAATAAAATATTTATTGAAGTTACTATTCATAATGTCTAAAAATAAAAGTTACCTATTTAAAAAATTTGTACCTCCTTACTCTAAATATGGAATCCATTTTCCCAAATTAAAAATACAGAATTTTCATAAATCAATTTAAAATTAATTCTCGTTATCAAAACCAAAAAGAGTGTTTTTAAGAAATAATAACTATCAAAATATTAACACTTATTTATGTTTAATTTCAAAGTGAAATTACTTCCAATGAACAAATTGGATTAAATGGTAAAAATATAATCTAAATACACTTTAAAACCAATTAAAAATATAATCTAAACATATAAATAAATTAGATTAAAAGGCAGTTTTGAATTAAAATGCAGTATTTTTCTCTATTCTTTAAAAAATGATCATTATTATAAAAATACCAAAATTTCATCCAAAGTAAATTTTTATGTCCCTATTCTAAAGAGGAATTTTATTTTTTCAAATATAACATATAAAAGTTTAAAAAAACTAGATTTATAAAGGGATCTCCATCAAAAGGCGGTAAATCAACCTTTTAAACAATATTACAGTATTTATGCTTAAAATTGAATTCATTCACATTTTAAGCCTCTAAATTTTATTGGATAAATGTAAATACATTTAACAAACATTTATAATCATATTGTAGTTATTTATTTTCATTTCCACCAATACAAAGGCTAGGTGTTAACTACCATTTAAAATAATACTGTATTATTATTTTTCTGTATGACTTCGCCTTGTGTGCAACATGAGATTTCAGAGAAACTCATTATTTCGTGTCGGGTACGCCATCGAACATAGAATCCTATTTAAATTAAAACTAATATTTAATCCAAAAATATTAATAAATATAAAAATATCATATCCTTTATTTACCTGGGATGTTACAAACACCCTGCATTAACATGGTCGTTGGTTCCTGGCCCGCCAGGTACCACCTGTTTCCCCACATAGTTTTGGTCTCCTTCATTGGGCCCACCCACATGCCTAAATAGGTCATCAGACTAATGATTATCACCATAGTCCAACACATGTTCTTTCCATTGTTTTTTTTCTCAATTACACACACCCTAGGAAATGTCCCAAAAGGTCACTCAACTATATCACTACTCTATGCCAAGCATTATTAACTGTGTATTTCTAGTCATGTAGTGTCCTAAAAATAATGGTTCACCTTGTTGACATGATTCATATCATTCAATAATTTAACCCTTTATCATTTTGGGGTGTTATATTCACCCCCCCCCCCAGAGCACAATTTTCTCATTGTGGGCCCTAAATCTCAATTCAGATCGTGCCACCACACTTTTTATTGGGTTCCTCCTCTAATATCAATGTAACAACTGGGCCTCGCTGAAAACAAATACACCCACATGTCATCATAAGTGAATAATCAATATAAATCCATCCACATATAAATCATAACATGTAAATACATTTATAACAAGAGACCACAAAGGTAATGAACTTCCTACCTCAAATTTTTCTTCAACAGCAGTAAGGATAAACTATCATGTGTGGTTCGATACACATCCCTGTGGACATATTAATGAAACTTCAATACTCCAGATTCAATAAGGGTACCTAAAACTAAAAAAACAATTTTATTTCCAAAATAAATAAAATATCACATGTGATGATACTTTCTCTCTCCTACATAATTTCCAAACCATCATTTATATCAACATATGTGCTCTAAATATTCCCCTCAAGAATATTTATATTTGATAATTTCTCATAAATTATCCTTTATAATTATCTTTTTATAATTTTTCCTCAATTATAATTTTATAATTATCTTTTGATAGTTATTTATAAATTACCCTTTTATAATTATCACTGATAATTTATCCCAAATTATCCTTTATCATTTTCATTTATAATTATCTTTTGATAATTTATCCTAAATTATTATTTTATGATTATATCTTGATAATTATTTATAAATTATCCTTCTATAATTATCTCTGATAATTTATCCCAAATTATCCTTTATAGTTACCTTTTGATTATTTATTATAATTTATCCTTTGTAATTATCTTTTGATAATTTATCCTAAATTATCATTTTATAATTATTTTTTGATAATTTCTCATAAGTTATCCATTTATGATTATGTATAATAATTTTATCCTAAATTATCCTTTATAGTTATATTTTGATAACAAATTATCCTTTGAAAATTCTTACTTTATAAATTATCCTTTGATAATATAGAAATTATCAATTAATAATTTTAATAATTATCCTTGATAATCTCTCAATTATATTTTGATAATTTTAATAATTATATTTTGAAAATATGTTAATTATTTTTTGATAATTTTAATGATTATCTATTGATAAATCCCTAAAATCACCCATTATAATTTCTCACAAAAACAAAATGCATATAAAAACTCACAACTATGTTTGATGGTATCACATAATCATCTTTTGATAATTGAGGAAAATATTCCTATATATTAATTTTATGATTTTATTTTTTATATCAATTCAACATTTTTTTATAATTTGAGAAGATAGGAAGAGAATTAAAAGTTAATAAAAAATAGAACAAACCTAGTACATAAGGGCATTGGGTATAGGAGATAAATAAAAATTGGGATGTTTTCATGCTTGAAAATTATAGAAGTGACATGTATCAGATCAATGGAGTTTCACCAATCAAGTGCAATAGAGTTTTGAGATAGTCTGGTATCGACATAATCCCCAAAATTCAGAATATGGTCGGCTCATATGGAACCCATACTGCATTTCAAAAATGGAAACTTCAATATCCCATTTTAAGTTCTATTTCAATTGAAAATTGATTACATAGGGTTTTAATTCATCTCATTATGGATTTTCTAATTATAACGGTTGAAAATAGTTGATTTTTCAAGACTCGTATTCAAGACTTTTGCATTATTAGTGAAATTTCCATAAAATAAGATGATTTAAAATTCATTTTAAATGGGGGATAATCTTCTTCAATGGATGTTTCACCATGAATGCACAAGGCTTGAATCCAATTCTTGAGAAATCAACTGTTTTCACCCATTTTAATTAGCAACGACTTAATGAGATGAATTAAATCCATATGTAATCAATTTTCAGTTGAAATAGAACTTAAAATGGGGTACTGAAGTTTCAATTTTTTAAGCACATCATGGGTTTCATATGAGCCGATCGGATTTTGAATTTTGGGGATTCTATTGAGCCCAGACTATCCTGAAACCCCATTGCACGCGATTGTTGAAACTCTATTGATCTGATATGGGTATATTCTTTGATTTTTAATTACATCAGAGACACCATTTTTCTTCTTATCTTATGCACATTTCCCCTATATAAAAGGTTTGTTTTAATTTTTACTAGTTTTATTTTTATTTATTTTTTTTTATTTTCCTATATTGTCAAATTATAAAAAAAATTGAATTTAAATAAAACAAAAAAAAACAAAAAGTAATATGTAGGGATATTTCCATTAATTTTCAAAAGATGATTATGCGATACTATCAAACATAATTGGGATTTTTCTGTGTGTTTTGTTTTTGTGTGAAATTATCATGGGTGATT
This sequence comes from Viscum album, assembly GCA_963277665.1. Taxonomy (NCBI): domain Eukaryota; kingdom Viridiplantae; phylum Streptophyta; class Magnoliopsida; order Santalales; family Viscaceae; genus Viscum; species Viscum album. The sequence continues at coordinate 831,328,551 of OY728157.1, read as the reverse complement.
GCATGGATTTATAAATAGATAATTATTAAAATTATAAAACGATAATTGTGAGATTATAAAAGGATAATTATTAAAATTATTAAATGATAATTTCGAGATTATCAATGACAATTATTAAATTTATTAATCTATAATTTCTAGATTATCAAAGGATGATTTATAAAATAAAAATTATCAAAGGATAATTTATTATAAAAAGATAATTATAAAGGATAATTTAGGATAAAATTATCAGAGATAATTATAAATGGATAACTTATGATAAATTACCAAAACATAATTATGAAAGGATATTTTATGATACATTATCAAAATATAATTATAAAGTATAATTTATATTAAATTATAAAAAGATAATTATAAAGGAAAATTTGGGATAAATTTTCATAGATAATTATAAAAGAAAAATTTATAAATAATTATCAAAAGGTAATTATAAAAGGATAATTTAGAAAAAATTATCAAAAGATAATTATAATGGATAATTTATAATAAATTATCAAAAGATAATTATAAAGGATAATTTGGGATAAATTATCTGAGATAATTATAAAATGATAATTTATAAATAATTATCAAGAGATAATTATAAAATTATAATTTAGGAAAAATTATCAAAATATAATTATAAAGGAAAATTTATGAGAAATTATTAAAGATAAATATTCTTTAGGATGATATAATGAGCGCATGTGTTAAACTAAATGATAATTTAGAAATTATCCATGAGAGAGAAAGTATCATCACATGTGGTATTTTATTTTGTTTTGAAATAAAATAATTGGTTTTGGTTTTAGGTTTCCTTTTTGAAACTCGACTGTTGACATTACTATGAGGTAGAAAGTTCCTTACCTTCCTGGGATCTTGATATACACGTATTTCTATGTTGGGATTTCTATGCGGCTGGATTTAAATTCATGCTTGACTTTTGATCGCATGTGGGTGTTTGTGTGTGTGGACCATGAGACCTATTGTGATAATTGTAGCCATGAAACTTTATTGATTAACATATTATGATTATGCATGTTGATATGATTTAGACCATGTTGTGTTTCTCACAAGTGTGTATGTATATATTTTCTCACACTCATGATATATTTTGTATGATGATATTATTTCTATATTTTTGTGTTATGCATGGTACCAAAGTGACAGGTGGACTCGTCGTGGCTTGGTAGCCCTGGAGGGGGAGCATGTTCAGATGCTGCATGTGACTCGATGGTGACATCGAGATAGATGATGGGGCATGATGGCCTAGTGTGGCCTAAACTAGGGCGATGAAAATCATGACTGATCAGACCTGTATGTGATGATAGTGCGTCATAATGATCATGAGTGATCAAACCTGCGTGGAAATAATAGGGTATGATATTCTATGTGATCTAACCTAAAGACAGATTTGGTGAATCACGTCCTAGTGTGGTTGACCTAGAGAATTAATACCTGTATAGATATCAAGTAGCTTGAGACTAGATCTAACATTGAGATGTTTCCATGATTATTCTGATGGTTTTTTAGATTGAACTGATGTAGGTATGGTTAGAGTTTTGTGGAAACTTGGTCAGAATATGACTACTCGGTTTTGGATTATATTTTTATTCTTGATATGCATTTATTATTATTGTGGCATAAACTTGTATACTTGAGAACACCGGGTTAAGGATGCATTGGTGGTGTCCTACTAAGTCTTTTACTCACACCTTACTTGGACATTTCGATGCTCTTGTAGATTTCATGAGGAATTCAATGAAGGGAAAGGGCCCTATGGTGGATAGCTTATAAGAGGAGCATGGAGAAAGTAGAAGACCTGGATGGACTGTAAAGTACCCACTATTTATTTTTTACCTTATCTTCTTTATTTACTCTAAATAGGCTTATCTCTTTGGGAGATACTTTTATATGTATTTCATTATTTAGTTTCTACATTTTACTCTGATTATTTATTCATTGTTTTATTTTTTTTCACTATTATCCAGCTCAATGACATGATACAATGTAACATCTCGGTCGTGGTTCTATTCCCTAGTGCCCCGATCTAGCTCACCACATAACCTCAAGCATTCCTCCTCATACGCCAATGGCTACCGACTAGCAATGAGGGTGTATTATCAACTATGGGGAGAATATACTCTCTTTTTTTATTATCAGAGTAATACACCATGATAAATAAATAACAATAAAAACTAAATAACCAAAATATATAGCACAGCAATAACAGTACCAAGATCATAATATAACCTAAAATTTAATTACAGAATCAAAACTAAATAGTAAATATGTTATTCTAATGTACATGCCATGGTTTAAATTAAAAATAAAAAGTTAGGACACTGAAAACTCCCAAGTAAGTCCCAAACCATGCCTGGTTCCCTCATAAATGCTCCATCCCAAGTCAGCTATCTAACACAGGGCCTTTGCCCTTAACTGGTCTAGAAAATACAAAGTCTATTCGGGTACCGATCAAGAAGCCCAATTAGGGTGTGTGTATAACTCAGTAGACCACCACCAACGGTGTCTAAACAATATCTAGTCAAACAATAGTGTATGAAATTATACAAATAAATAAGTACAATTCATAATTAAACAGTTGTCATATTATCTTTTATTCTTTATTTAATAACATTAACTCCAGGGTTCGAGAGGATACCCATACCTCAATAGTATATTCAACTCATGTCGGAGCCCAAAGTGTTCCCCAAGTAATATCATAACTTAATACATGATTTAGATCTTTCCACAGCCTAAAGTATTCAAAGTTGATATTATATCTCAATACCATCTTCAACTCATGCAGCAGTACAAAGTATTATTAAGTGACTCTACATCTCAGAGTTCCCTTGTTACCATTCCTTAGTTAGTACTAGATTTTCCATGTTGACATTATTAAATTCATGCTTGAATGCCAATTTTACCAGTAAAACATCACACACAAAAATTACCCTATTCCCATTATTTCATTCACAAGTATAATAACCATGTCGCCATGTATACTTCTCAATTGAATGACCATGTTACCATTCCTTTACTCACAAGTATAATAACCATGTTACCATGTATACTTCTCAATTGAATGACCATGTTCCAATTCCTTTACTAACAGGTAAATGAATAAGTTTCCATTCATACTTGTCACATTAGAATGACCATATTCCAATTCTCTTACACAATTAATTAAATAATTAATTATCAATATCAATTTCATTAATAATTCAATAATTAGTTAAAAACAACTATTCCATTAGTTAACTCAAACATTAATTAATTCTATAATTAATTAATCACAAAATTTTCTTTAGTTAATTTAAAAATTAAATAAACACAGAAATAATATTAATTAATTTAACAATTAAGTAATTAGAACAATTTGATTAGTTAATTTAACAATTAACCAATCAAGTCAATAAAATTAATTGATTTGAAAATTAATTTTCTCAATTCACAATCTCAATATCTCATAATTAATTCATCAATTAATTATATTAAATCAAAAGAATCCATATCTCATAATTAATTCATCAATTAATTATCCAAAACAACAATCTAAACATTTCATCTATCAATTAATTTAGTAATTAATTGTTCACATCAAACCCATTAATTAATTCCATAAATAATTAATCATATCCAACTCCTTCAATTAATTCATCAATTAATTAATCTCATTAATCCTATTATTTAATTCATAAATTGAATAATCACATTTCTAGTCATTAATTAATTAATCAATTAATATATATCCTTATTTAATTTAATAATTGAAAAATCACATAACTCCCATTAGTAAATTCTTTAATTAATTAAACCATTTATTTAATTCAACAAATAAATGATCACATAACTTTCATTAATTAATTTATCAATTAATTAATCCCTTTATTTAATTCAATAATTCAATAATCATATAAATCCCATTGATTAATTCATCAATTAATTAATCCATTTATTTAATTAATTAATTAAATATTCACATAACACTCATTAGTTAATTTTTCAATTAATTCATTCATTTTTTTAATTCAATAATTAAAGTATCACATAACTCCCATTAATTAATTCATCAATTAAATAATTTTTTTATTTAATTCAAAATTTAAATAATCACATAACCCCTATTAATTAATTATTTAATTAGTTAATCCCTTTCTTTAATTCAACAGTTAAATAATCACATAACTCCCATTAATTAATTCGTTAATTAATTAATCCCTTTATTTATTTCAATAATTAAATGATCACATAACTTTCATTAATCAATTCCAAAATTAATTAATCCCTTTATTTAATTCTAAAATTAAATAATCACACAAATTCCTTTAGTTAATTTGTCAATTAATTAATCCATTTATTTAATTCAATAATTAAATAATCGTATAAATCCCATGAATTAATTCATCAATTAATTAATCAATTTATTTAACTGAAAAATTAAATAATCACATAAATTTCATTAATTTATTTCTCAATTAATTAATCCCTTTATTTAATTAAATAATTAAATAATCACATAACTCTCATTAATTAATTTGTAAATTAATTAATACGCTTATTTAATTATAAAAATAGAATAATTACATAACTCCCATTAATTAATTCATCAATTAATTAATCTCTTTATTTAATTAAAAAATTAAATTATCACATAACTCCCATTAATTAATGAATAAATTAATTAATCTTAACTCAACAATTCAATAACCTCTATTAATTTATCAATAAATTGTTCCATCTTAATTAGTTTAATGTCCTTAATTAATTTCTCAATTAATTTTTATATCTAAAACAATTTAATAACCCCAAATAATTCATCAATTAATTGCTCAATTCAAAAATTTCAATTCTTACATAATTAATTCAATAATTAATTATTCCAGACCGATAATTTCAATATCCCCAATTCCACAATTTTCCCTAATTAATTAAATCACAAAATTATTTAATTCTTTCAATAACCCAATTTTTAAGCATATAATAGAAATTATATAATTACGTACACATAATTGCATTCAAGACTTTGTTATTCTGATTATAGACCTCCTACCTCAAGAATGTGGTAAAGAATGATCCCCAATGGAAAACCCCAATTTCAGTGGAATAACAACATAGAATGATATCCTCATTCAATTCCTAGATCCAAGATTTAAATTAAACAATATCCCTTAATTATAGATCAATATCCAAAAATCCTAGATCTAGATTCAATAAATCTAGATATAGATTCATCAAAATAGAGGATAAAATCCACCAAAATAATGGGAGAAGAATAGGAGAGAGATGGGAAATCAATCGGTAATAAATCACATACTCAAAGAGATGAAGATATGATAATTGGACTTGAGATCGCCAATAATGAAGGTCGAGAGCCTTTGAAAACCCTCTGGGAGGTTTTGGATTTGAGAGAAATAAATTAGGGTCGTGCTAAGGTAAATTTATCATTAATATGAGGGTTCATGAGATTTTAAAATAAATTTTTTTAACTTTAATTCATTCATGCATGGTTTTTTGGGTGAAGTCACATAGTTAGTAATAACCATGTGAAAACCATTCAACTAGGTTGCACGCTTAGTTAAACCATGTGTAAACCACGTGAAAACCAAGCAAAAAATTGCACACTTTGTTTAACCCTGTACAAACCATTCGTAAACTATGAAACCCTTGAACACTTTGTTTAACCATGAACAAACCATGCAACCCTTTTCACACTTTGTTTAAACATGTGCAAACCATGCGTAACCCATGAAAATCCTCTCCTCCTTCCAAAATTCTTCAATTTCTACCCAAACACACCCAAATCTAGATTCAAACAAGTTATACTCAAAATAAGGTAAAATAATACCTCTAAAAGAACCCATGAAATCTCTAAAAAGGGTCAGGATCTTAAAATATCTCAACCTTATAATAGCTCATCCTTGATCTGTACTCCCAAGTCTCTCAATGTTTTCAAGTCAAAAGGTATAGCCATTGTTCCCTCTTATCCACTTCTCTCTACCAATTTTCCTCCGGATTTTATCCATGTTTCCACAATACAAGAAATATAAGTATGGTCTTTCCCCAGAAAACATTATCACTATGATCCAACACATATATCAGATTCTCTTCCAAATCATACATCCATATCAATCTAAACATCACAATATACCTGATGTGTTTCCCAATTCAACAATGGCATGTAGCCTTACTATCAAAACACCTAGAAAGGACATATATGAAACACATCCAAGTACTCCCTATCATTTCCCGAAGAAATTTAAACATTCACCGTACAATTTACTCATTGAAATTATGAGCCAACAATTCTAGACCAAGATCTTTCTCTACACATCTACTACTGACACATATCTCCCAACCTTTGGAGCTTCACTAACACTTCTTTGTAATGAAATTCAGCCACCACGATATTTATCGACCTATGGTCCATCCTGAGAACCTCAACTGTAAACTATAAATAGTTTACTTTCCACCATCCAACTCTACATGTACCACTTCATAAGTGAAACCTCTAAGGGGGCCCATATCGAACAAAATCAAATTCAGATAACTAGGTGTAAATCCAATACTTTCTGATTGTACTTGGGATGATGTCAAGGTAGGAAACATGATCATCACTAATTAAAATAAAACTAAGAATAATTCTATGAATACCATCCAAAATCCTCCATTACTAATGTTACCTCCAACTACAGAAACACCTTAACCTATCGAAAGTCTCAGGATTCCCTGCCCACCAATATCTCACCATATAAACCAAAACTAGATTGTCCCTCACACAACCTACAACCAAGTTCTCAAACTAGGGCATTCTCACTACCCAAAAATACCCATATAAAGTTCCAAATAAAAAAAGGATTCTTATTTCACAATAATAACACAGTTAACCAGATAAATTTACACAAAACCATATCAAGTCTTCCCCCCTTTTTCTTGATACACAGTCAAAACAAATCACTATCTATACCCATAACCATACCACACCTAGGTCCTAGTTAAGAAGGGTATACTCATTATCATTATTCAAGCTTCTCATTTAGACACCTAATTATTCTTATCTTTCATCATTGTACCATTCTCAATTTCATATTAGGAACATTTTTAATTTTATTTCACAAGTTAAGAAAAATAGTTCGCGGTCAAAAGCATACCAAAAACCTGTTTTCTTTGCATGCCTAAAATTTTGCATGTAACAATAATCCTGAGTGCCTATAATGATGCATGAATAATCAACTCTCATGTCACATCGGGCCATGAGTAAAATCTCAACAAATATTTGAAATAATAATCACATCATACAATAAGTGTGTCACCCAATGAGAAATAATATTCAACTGCAATTGCAAACAGCAAAAAAAATAATCCCACCCTAGGTACTTGGGTTCTGCCCCATATATGGTTTAGCAACTCCCATGAATGAGCTCATAACCAAGTCCCAACTCTTCTAAGTCTCCAGTATACCTTTCCCAAAATAGTATGAAAAAGGAATAAAGAAAATAAAACTCCTCTAATACCACTTTGTAAGGTCCCATCCCAGGTTCCACGCCTTAATGACCCGAGCCGGTTCGCCACATGACCTCTAGCATGCCTCCATGTACACCAGAGGCTATCGGCTAGAAGCGAGGGCCTATTATCGATCATAGAGAGACTATAACCTATTTTTTCTAATCATAGTAATACACCAGTAGAAATAAATAACAGTAACCAATTAAATACCAAAAGATATAACACAACCATAATATTACTAAGATCATAAGATAACCAAAAATGGAAATACCAAATAAAAGCTAAATAATAAATAAGTTAGACTAATCTACATGACAAGTGTCAAATGAAAATTCATAATTAAAGACTTTTACAACTCCCAAGTAGGTCCCAAACCACTTCTGGTTCCCTCATCAATGCTTTATCCAAAATCAGATATCTAACATAGGGCATTTTCCCTTAACCTTCCCAAAAAATAAAAATTCTATTTGGGTATCAATCAATAAACCTGAGTAGGGTGTGAGTTTAACTTAGTATGACACCACCAATGGTGTCTAAACAATATCCATTCAGACAATAGTATATGCAATTCTATAAAGAAATAAGTACATTGCATAATTAAAGAGTTATCATAGTGTCTTTTATTCTTTATTTAACTACATTAACTCTAGGGTTCCCAAGGATACCCATACCTCAATACTAGCTTGATATCATATCGGAGCCTGAAGTTTTCCCCATGTAATATCATATCTTAATACCTACTTCGGCTTTTACAGGATCTTGAAGTATTTAAAGGTGATATCATATCTCAATACTTGCTTCAACTCATGCTAGAGTCTAAAGTATTTTCAAGTGAGGCCATATCTCAGAGTGCCTTTGTTTCCATTCCTTAGTTAATACTAGATTTTCCATGGTAACATTAATAAATTCATGCTTAAAAGTCCATATTACCACTCAAACATCAAAAAAAAAGAATGATCATGTTCCCATTGTCTTATTCACAAGTATAATGACCATGTTAACATGTAAACTTCTCAATTTAATAACCATGTTACCATTCCTTTACTCACAGGTATAATGACCATGTTACCATGTATACTTCTCAATTGATTGACCATGTTACCATTCCTTTACTTACAAGTGAATGATCATGTTTCCATTCATACTTGTCACATTAGAATGACCATGTTCCCATTATTTTACACATAATTAATTCAAAAATTAATTATCAACATCAACTTCATTACTAATTCCATAATTAGTTAAACACAACTATTCCACTAGTTAGCTCAAATATAAATTAATTATACAATTAATTAATTACAATAATTAATTTAGTAAATTCAATAATTAACTAGTCCCACTAATAATTTTAATTAATTCAACAATTAATTAATCACAACAATCTATTTAGTTAATTCAACAATTAACCAACCGCATCAATAACATTGCTTAATTTAATAATTAATTTTCTCAATTCACAATATCAATATCTCATAATTAATTCATCAATTAACTATCTCAAATAAACATACTCAATATCTCATAGTTAATTCATCAATTAATTATCCAAAATAATAATATAAATATTTCATCCATCAATTAATTCACCAATTAATTATTCACATTAAACCCATTAATTAATTCCATAAATAATTAATCATATCCAACTCTAATTAATTAACCATTTAATTAATCTCATAAATCTTATTATTTAATTCATCAATTAAATAATCACATTGTTAATTATTAATTAATTCATAAATTAATTAATCCCTTTATTTAATTTAATAATTAAATAATCGCATAAATCCCATTAATTAATTCATCAATTAATTAATCCCTTTATTTAATTCAACAATTAAATGATCACATAACTTTCATTAATTAATTTCTTAATTAATTAATCCTTTATTTTATTTAATAACTAAATAATCACATAACTCCTATTAATTAATTCATCAATTAATTAATTTGTGTACTTAATTCAATAATTAAATAATCACATAACTCCCATTAATTAATTCATCAATTAATTAATCTATTTATTCAATTCCAAAATTAAATAATCACATAACTCCCATTAATTAATTCATTAATCAATTATTCCATTTATTTTATTCAACAATTAAATAATCACATAACTCCCATTAATTAATTTTTTAATTAATTAATCCCTTTATTTAATTCAACAATTAAATAATCACATAACTCCCATTAATTAATTCTTCGAATAATTAATCACTTTATTTAATTTAATAATTAAATTATTACATAACTTTCATTAATTAATTCCATAATTTAGTAATACCTTTATTTAATTCAATAATTAAATAATCACGTAACTCCCATTAATTAATTCATCAATCAATTAATATTTTTATTTAAATAAACAATTAAATAATACCATAACTCCCATTAATTAATTCATCAATTAATTAATCCCTTTATTTAATTCAACAATTAAACAATCACTTAACTTTTATTAATTAATTGCTCAATTAATTAACACCTTTATTTAATTCAACAATTAAATAATCACATAACTCTCATTAATTAATTATTCAATTAATTAATCCTTTTATTTAATTCAACAATTTAATAATAACATAAATCCCATTAATTAATTCATCAACTAATTAATCCCTTTATTTAATTTAATAATTAAATAGTCACATAACTCCTATTAATTAATTTTTTAATTAATTAATCCATTTATTTATATCAACAATTAAATAATCACATAACTCCCATAAATTAATTCATCAATTAATTAATCCCTTTATTTAATTCAACAATTAAATTATCACATAACTTTCATTAGTTAATTCCTCAATTAATTAATCCCCTTATTTAATTCAAAAATTAAATAATTGAATAACTCCTAATAATTAATTTTTCAATTAATTAATTTGTTTATTTAAATCAATAATTAAATAATGACATAACTCCCATTAATTAATTCATCAATTAATTGATCCGTTTATTTAATTTGAAAATTAAACAATCACAAAACATTAATTAATTAGTTCCTCAATTAATTAATCCCCTTATTTAATTCAATAATTAAATAATCACATAACTCCCATTAATTAATTATTCAATTAATTAATTCGTTGATTTAATTCAATAATTGAATAATCACATAAATCTCATTAATTAATTCATCAATTAATTAATCCATTTATTTAATTCAACAATTAAATAATCACATAAATCACATTAATTAATTTTTTAATTTATAAATCTCAACTAAACAATTCAATAACCCCAATTAATTTCTCAATTAATTGTTTCACCCTAATCAGTTCAATATCCTCAATTAATTTCTCAATTAATTTTTCAATCTCAAACAATTTAATACCCCCAATTAATTCTTTAAATAATTTCTCAATTAAAAAATCTCAATTCGAACATTATTAATTAAATAATTAATTATTCAATATCTATATTTCAAATATCCTTAGTTTTAAAATTTTCCCCATTTAATTAAATCCCCAAATTAATTAATTTTATTAAGAAATCAATTTCTAAGAATCTAATATAAATTCTACAATTACATACACATAATTTCAATCATGAATTTGGTATTTGAATTATAGACCAATTACCTTAATAATGTTGATGAATAATGCTCGCCAATAGAAAACCCTAATTTTAGCTGAATAACGGCGTAGAAGGAGATATTGATTCAATTCCTAAATCCAAGATTTAAATGAAAAAATATATCTTAATTATAGATCTAGATCTATACCCAAAAAACTATAGGATAAAACCCACCAAAATAATGTAAAAAGAATGGGAGAGGGATGAGAAATCAATCTTGAATAAACTGCATACCTGTAGAGAGACATATCTGAGAAATAGAATTCAAATCACCAAGAAAAGAGTTTTGGGGACTTATGAAACCCTTCGAGAGGCTCTGGATTCGAGATAAATATTTTAGGATCGATCTAGGTTGATTTGTGGTTAATATTGGGGTTTATAATATTTTAAAATTAATTTTTGTAAATTTAATTTCTATATGTGCGGTTTACTAGATAAAATCGCACAGTTAGTACTACCCTGGCACAGACCATGCAACCAAGTTTCACACTTTGTTAAAACCTATATAAACCATGTGAAAACTATGAAATAGGTTCCATGCTTTTTTTAACCATGCACAAACCATGTGCAAACCATGTACAAACAATGAAACCCCTTGCACACTTTGTTTAACCATGTGAAAACCATTCAACCCTTTTCACACTTTGTTTAACCATGCACAAACCATGAAAATCCCATAAAAATCCTATTCTCCTCCCAAAAATTTTCCATTTTTACCCAAAAGCACCCAAATCAAGACTCAATCAAGTTATACTCAAAATAAGGCAAATTAGTTCCTCTAAAAGAACCCATGACTTCTCCAAAAAGGGTCAGGATCTTATATACAGAGGGTATATTCTCCCAACTATTAGATTTAGACCCTCTCTGCAAGTTAGTATCTACTTATATACAGGGAAGCGCACATGAGGTCATGTGGAATTCTAGATCAGACCTGGTCGTTCATGTTGGGATGTTACAAAGATCATGCCAAATCCATTTATAGGTTGAGAAGCATTTACTCATTTCTAGTGGTCTCTATTTGCTTATAAATCTTGATCTAGAGACCCATATTTTTCATCAAATCTATAAATACATATAGGATTACACTTTTTTATTGACTGAATGTGGATTGAGTTTCACTGAGAGGGCTAGTCTAAAAGTGTTTTAGATTTATTCCAAAAGTTTTGTGGATAGGTATTTAAAAGTTATTCCTTATGATATAATAAAAGGTAAAGTTAATTATGGATTTCCAAAAGTGTTTTGGAAGATAACCAAAATGAGTTTTGGATATGGTTTCACAAGTTATTATATATGATATAATATAAGGTGAAATTGAAAAAAGTCTTATAATCTTTAGTGAAATTGGGATATTGAAATAAATATATTCCCTAAAGCCTTATATATATGATATATATATTATTCTTGTATGAAATTTTGGACTTTCATGTATAATGGGATATATATATATATATATATATTATAATACCAATGCTAGTAGTATTTTCTGGAAAACCAATCAATCCTCCACCTTGGGTATCATTAAAAGAAACTTTTTGATAAGTTGAAATGAATGGTATTAAAATGAATATGATGTATGAATATGATAAGTAATTAATACATGTTTTATAAGTTCATGAATTAATTCTTGCACTATCAAGGAGAGTCCTTGAGGGCTTTATGAAGCATGTTTCCATATGATGGTTGATGTGAGTGTACACATAATGCTTGGTAAAAACTCCAAAATATTCATAGATCTCTTCTTATTCTTCCATTTCATGTTGAGATGTTATTAAATTGTAGAATAATAGAGAATAATTCATTTATTAAATGTGGTTCATGTTAGTTTGTGGATGCCTATGAAGGTGGGATGCTTTTTGTCTTCCACTTTGGTGATATTTATTAAGCTCATCAGATAAAAATAAAAAGGTTTTAGTGGCTCTTTTTTGTAAGGTGAACATATTTATTGCATGTTCTTCATTTATTTTTATTGTATTTTTCATATTATCTTTGTAATATCCTGAATTTTTTAAGATAATAAAAACTCTATTGTTAATAATTTAAAATTATTTTTATGTGAAAATGTAATTTTTCAATAAAAACGCTTAATAAATGTTTTAAAGTCTCTTAATAAGGTTAAAATACTAGTTAACACCTTAACATATTCTATTAAATATTTTCAGAGTTAGGTGCTAAGTTAGTGCAAGATTATGAGCACCATAGAGACTCAGCGAAAAAAGAATAAAAATATTAAATATATTAAATTATATGCATGTGATTTAACCAAAATAGTTAAATATATCCCAAAATGTGTGTCTTATTAGAAATTTGAGTCCATTTTTAGGTCCGAGATATGAGTTTTACCCTAGGCGGGGTATAAATTTATGCACATCTGATGATTATTCATATCACATGTGAGGATAATTTATTTATTAATTTTATTAATTTTTTTGGAAAATAATTTAATATATCTCAAATAGTATGTTGTATAAGAAATATGTGAGCACCATTAGGTCTATGACATGGGGTTTACCCTAGGTGTAATATAAATTTTATGTTTTTCAGGCATTTTTTCACATCACATGGGATAATAATTTTATAATATTTAATTTTTTATTATTCTGAATTTATTGAATATCTCTCAAATGGTGTGTTGTATGAAAACTTTTAGACCGTCGTTAGGTCTGGGATATAGGTTTTACCCAAGGTGGAGCATAACTTTCATACGCCTTTAGCGTTTGGCTAGGTCACTCATTAAATTAAGATATTTAATATTAATATTAAATAATTATTATTAATAATTTATTAAAAAAATATTAATAGGTTTATATTTATCCCCAAACACTGAAACCCCAAAGGTGGATTATTAAATTTCTAAAACCTTCTCATTTCAATCATTTTGACCTATTTCAATTAGTAACACATTAATGAGATGAATTTAATAACTCCACCTTCAATTTTTGGGTAAAACGGTAAATAAAATTGGGGTATTAAATTTTATGACTGTTAACACATTTTAGGGTTATTAATATTCAAATCTCTTTATCTTCGGTGTTTGATGATTCTGTCGAGTTTGTAGGGCCCCAAATATCCCCTAAGCATGATTGGTGATGGTTCGATGATCCGTATGTGGTGCGCAGTTAGTCTTCTTATTCTTCTTTGGCATGTCGACCCCATCCTTGCTCAAGTCCCATGTGAGCAACACCTTCAAATTAGGTTTTTTTATTTAATTAATTGATATTTTTATTTTCTCTTTTCAATTGTGGAAAAATGATTAATTTTAAATAATTGATAGGCCAAAATTATATAAAAATAATTCATAATAAATTATATAAAGATAATGTTTGTTTCATGAAATTATAATCACCTAAAATATTAAGGATAGTTTATTAAAATTATCAAATGATAATTATTTTTCATTAAGAAGTATAATTATTAAATAAATAATAAATAATTATGATTATTAAAATTATCAAATGATAATTGTGGGATTATCAAAGGATAATTATTTAAATTATTAAATGATAATTGTGAGATTATCAAAGGATAGTTTTTTAGATTATCAAATAATAATTGTGAGATTATCAAAGGATAATTTATAGAATAAAAATTACCAAATGATAATTACAGATTATAATTTAGTATAAATTATCAAAATTTAATTATAAAATGATAATTTATGATAAATTATCAAAAGATAATTATAATTGGATAATTTATGTGAAATTATCAAAATATAATTGTAAAAGGACAATTTATGAGAAATTATCAAAAGATAATTATAAAAGGTTGATTTATAATAATTTATCAAAATATAATTTTAAAAGGGTCATTTATGAGAAATTATCAAATGATAATTATAAAAGGGTAGTTTATGATAAATTGTCCAAATATAGTTTTAAAAGGGTAATTTATAATAAATTATCAATAGATAATTATAAAGGATAATTTAGGATAAATTATCAGAGATAATTATAAAAGGATAATATATGATAATTATTCTTTTGGAGAATATTATGAGTGTTTGAATTTTCCAAAAATGATAATTCAAAAATTATAAAGGAGAGAGAAAGTATCATCGCATGTGATATTTTATTTCTTTTTGAAATAAAATATTTGGTTTTGTTTATAGGAACCATTGATGAATCACATGCATAAACGTGTCAATGTTTATGATAATAAGTCCATGAATAAGTGTTCTTGACTAGTTTATACTTTCCTTGGACATCGATGGAATGGAGTTAGGAAGTTCCTTACCTTTATGGGATGTCATTGCATGCATATTTCAATGTAATGATTTATATATGGCATGATTAATATTCATGTTTGATATGGGATCACTTGTGGGTTTGTGGGTGTGGCCCATGATATGATATGGCTTTATTCCATGAGATTGATGTGATGCCAAGATTCCATGATGATTTTTGATTCACATGTTGATGTATATGATGATTCTATATTTCTTATGATGTGTGATGTGGTTGTTATCATGTTATGACCTATCATGTTTTCCTTTGGAGTATTGGTATGTGTATACTTGGCATATGGATGTTGTGGTATGATTAATCCTTGTGGGGTAAACACATGGTGTGAGGTGATGACAATGACGCAACATGATAACCTTGTAACTTGGAATCTACTTGATGCCTTGTGGATTCTGACTAAATAGAAGATTCTTGATGCCTTATGGATTTCAAGTGTTACCCAATGCCTTGTGGATTCTGGGTAGATCATAGATACTTGATGACTTGTGTATACCAAGTATTACTCGATGCCTTTTCAATTCCAATTAGGTTTTTTCCCTCTATTCCTTGTAAATTCCGATTGACTTGCTAACCGCCTTGTGGATGGTATGGATACTTATCGACATATAATACATTTTCTTCATGGATCTGAAGTAGGTATAGCTAGGGGTTGTGGCAGCTTGTTAGTTCACAACCACTCAGTTTTGGATTATATTTTTATGCTTGTTAAACATTTTTTATTATTATGGAATACACTGGTATATTTGATCACATTAGGTTAAGGACGCATTGGTGGGGTACTACGGAGTCTTGTGCTCACACCCTACTCAGTTATTTCGATGTACTTATAGATTTCATGAGGGATACAGTGAAGGGAAAGGGACCTATGGTAGATATATGGGTTGAGGAGTCGGTAGTTGGTGGTGGGATAGGAAGGAAACTAGTGGAACTTGCAGTATATCATTTGTTTACTTATCTTTTTTATTTACCCTGGACAGACATGCCACTTTTTGGAGATAGTTTTATTTGTATGACATGTATGTCATCTTTACCTTTATGCATGTTTACTGTGATTATTTATTATATTTTTTTTGTTGATTATTGATATTATGACATTATTTTGAGGGTATAGTCTTCCCAATGATGGACTCAGACCCTCACTACTAGTCGGAAACCTCTTACATAAGAAGAGGCACGCATGATGTCATGTGACCTTCTGACTCGGACCTGATGGTTCAGGTTGGGATGGTACAAAATGGTATCATAGAATCAGGATTCACTAAATTATTCTTATATTTTCCTTGGGATGAGATAGGGTATATAATAATTAGGATAGTTGGGACTCAGGTAGGGGAACTATGTTAATGCCTGGACAGCACTGTATAGTGGACCTCTGAGTTTCCAGAAAGAGGGGAACTTGTATTTTGTTGTTATTGTTGATTAAACTTAGATTATGTGATTCACATGATTTTGATGTGTGATTCATAATATTTTGGGTGTGTTTATGCATTAGGATTAGGCACATATTTTTACATACCATATATATACTTGGTTTTGTGATTCCAAGTAGTTTCTTAATTAAATGTCATATCTTTGTGTTATCTGTTAGGGGAAGTTTCTATGGTGTGATAAATTTGTGTTTCCATGTTGTGTGATGTATCTTTATTGGAATTAATTAGTTAAACTGGTCATGATTTCGTGTTAGTATATATATAATGACTATGAGTAACATGTAGGGACAGAAACAAGGGTTAGTTCTAAGAGGGTTATCCTTAGGTTAAGGGTAGACTCCTAGGAAAACCTTGTTTTAAAGGAATTGAATAAGAAACTCTAAGATAATAATGATAAGGGATTCATTCATCCAAGGGTGTCACCATAGGGTGCACCTATTCTTTTTGTTAATAAGAGAGATGGATCAATTCAACTCTGCATTGATTATTGGGAACTCAAAAATATCAAGATAAATAATATGTATCTTATACCCCATATTGTTGACTTTTTTATCAATCATGAGGAGCTCAATAACTTTCCAAGATTGATATTTGATCTGGAAACTATTAATTGAGGCTTGAAAGTTAGGACATACCCAATACAGCCTTCTGTCTGAGGTATGGCAACTATGAATTTATAGTGATGTCATTTGGTCTTACTAATTCTCCCATTATCTTTATGGATTTAATGAATAGTTTCTTTTGATATTAATTTGAGAAGTTTATAGTATTAATTATAGAAATAATTATTATATATTCTAGGAGCAAGGAAGGTCATGAAGATCCCTTAATGATTGTACTAAAAACCTAAAGAAAGTATAATTTATTTAAAAAAATTATAAAATATGAATTTTAGCAACATAAAGTTTCTTTTTTGGTTATATAATCTTAAGGGAGGGTATATAGATGGATCCATCAAATAAATAAGTTATTGAACATTTTCTAAAACCAACCAATGTGACTAATATCCATAGTTTCATTATATTTGTTGGATATTATTGTCTCTTTTAAAGGATTTCTCATGATTATCTAATCCATTCACCAGGTTAACTTGAAATGAAGTCAAGTTTCTTTAGACTAATAAATGTGAAAAAAAATATGGAACTAAATTGAAGGTTGGTCAGTGTATTTGTGCTCACACTTCCCTATTTATGATTTATATTGATATATCTAATAAGTGACTAGGATTGGTTCATATGTAGACCGATATGGTGATAACTTATTCATCATTCTAACTTGATGGTTCATGATAAAAATTACCCAACTCAAGAGTAGCGGTAATATTTTCACTAAATATGTGGTAAAATTATATTTATAGAGAATGATGTGACATATATACTGATCATAAAATTTTAAAGTGTATATTCACCCAGAAAGAGTTAAATATGTTACATATAATATGGTTATAGTTGATTAAAGGTTATCACTACTAAATATTTTACCACCCTATGAAAGTGAATAAGGTAGTTGATTCATTGGGTTGAAAGAACCATGTGAGCATACATATGGTGAGGATCACAAAAGATTCAATATTTATGGATTTTTAAGGGATGGACCTTGAAATCTTGAAGGAAGATGAGAAATATTACCTTTCTCAAATTAGTGTTTAACCATCTATCTATTTGAATATTGAAGAGGTAAAAAGGGGGGATGTATAGCTACAAAATAAGTTTTGAATGTTCCTAAATTCAACCTTTATTGTGATAGATGATAAAGTTTGGGAACTGAGTATGTGTCCCATAAATACTAGACCTTAATAAATATATATTGAAATAATCTCATAACTCATCATTCTCTATTCATACAATAAGTATGAATATTTATAGAGATCTGAAAGAGTATTTCATGTGGGAAAAAATAAAGAGAGATGTTGAAAAATGTGTATCTCATTTCTCAATATGTCAGTAAATTAAGTTTGTGAGATAAAAGTATAAAGTAATGTCACAAATATTTCCCATACCAGAATGGAGATGGGAATACATCACCATATATTTCATCATCAGACTCCCCAATATACTTGAAGGCTATAATTCTATTTGGGTTGTAGTCGATCACCTTGTGATGCACACTTTTTTATTATTGGAGAATATTTCTCTCTTGATCAAATTTCTACGATATACATTAAGTAAGTGGTAAGGTTTCATGGTGTATCACATTCTATTGTATCTGAATGAGATCTAAGTTTTACCTTGAATTTCTTGAAAATTCATCAACAAGATCGGGATAGAGAGTTATGTTTTAGTTATTCTTATCATCCTTATATGGATGGTTTATTTGATAGGAACATTAAAACCCTTAAGGGTATATTGAGATCTTATCCTTGATAATTAAAAGGTTTTTCGGATGAACACATTCCTCTAGTTGAGTTTTCTTATAATTATATTTTTCACTCAAGAATTCATATGGCTCAACATAAAGCCCTCTATAGAAAGAAGTAAAGAACTCTAACATGATATGATGAAGCTGGATAAAGGAGTCTATTTGTACATGACCTAGTTGAGGGAAAGGTAGGGAATGTTAGAGTCATTCTGAAAAACATTATGGTTGCTCGGGTCCAATAGAACAATCATGTTGAAAATCATTAGAGAGATCAAAAATTTGATATTAGTGAGAAGGTATTCCTATATATTTCTCCATGGTTGAAGGTTATGATATTTAGAAATAAGGGAAATATTATCCCTATGTATATTGTTCCTTTATATATTTTTGATCATATTAGGATGGTTTCTTTTTTCTTATCACTCCCACCAGACCTATCTCAAGTTCACGATGTGTTCTATATATCTCTCCTTAAAAGTACATATCTGATCCTTAACATGTATTGAACTAAGTGGTTTTACCATTAGATCATAATATTTCCGATGAATAATAACCAGTATAAATCTTTGATGGTATAGAAAAAGTATAATAGAACAATACTACTCACCAGGTTAAGTTTCAATAAAGCAATCAGAAATCCGAGGAAGCTACATAGGAACCAGGGGATGTGCTGAAGCAAAGATATCCTCATTTTTTCATTTAGGAGTGATGAAATTTTGAGGTAGAAATTGATTTTAATAGGTGTAGAATGTAACACCATAGGATTTTATATTTAGTTCCTTTTAAATAAACTTGAAGTATTTGATAGCTCACCTTACAAGCTACCATGAGTATTTATAAACTGCGATATAGAAAACCATTATAACCGGATCATTAAATTAATAGGTATAAATATTAATGACTACATTATTAAATATATGAATAAATTTTTTAATTAATTTAAATTTATTTATTAACTCATAATAAATAAGTACACAATTTTTAGTAAAGTTGTTTTATGCTTCGAAAATATGTTTTCTTCAAAATGGTTTTTATTTCCCTTTTCATGTGAAAGTTATATTTAATTTGGACCATTTTTTAAAATTTTATTTGAGTTAATTTATATAATTTTTGAAATCATCATGTCAATATTATCTTAGAATTATTTTTTAGGATTTTCTAAAAAGATATATTTTTTAATGAATAGTAAAAAATACCAATTTTTGTAAAATTAGGATTTATTTTCAAGTATAAGTCCCATTATTTTTAGAATATGATATTAAAAGTAATATAAGACTAATTTAATTAAAAATAATCTAATTAATTACATATTAATCATCTTTATACTTTATTTTTGTATAAATTCATTTTTGGACTTAAAATCAATTTTTCTAAAAACTGTTTTTATGAGCACAATTTATTTTATCTTAATTAATTAAATTAATTTCCATTGATTAATGATTTTATTTAAATTTATAGATTATATATTTAATCATATATTTTAACATTAATTTTATGTTTTTTACAATGAAATTAATAGAAGTAAATAAAATTTTATACTTAAAAATGTTTTTTTCTGAAATGGGTTTTCATTGCATTTTGCACGCTTATTTAAAATTTAATTATACCAGTTGAAAAAATGAATTTGGTAAAATAGATTCCATATTTATAATTATAATATTTAATATATTTTAATAGTTTCAACATAGGTTTTGAATATAGTGAATAGTAAAATCATAAAAATGTGTTGTCATGGTTAAGGTTAAAATTGGTTTATTGGGGGTTAAACCCAAACATAAGGGTATGAATACCACAAAAACCTATCAATTTATCATTAGTTGAAGATATTTCAACATTATATTATCCTACTTTCAAAACCTTGTCCATTTGGATCCACTTTCACATGAAAGTGACCTTATATTATTGAAATATTTTAAGTAATTCCATGTGTGTCCCTCCCCACACTTATAAAAGGGAACCTATTCTCCTCCACTATTCAAAAAATTTGATCCTTCTAGATCAAACAATATCTATTGAAAAATATTTCTAGATTCATTACCATCCTTATAGAACTTATTTTCTTCTCCTAAGACAAATATTTCAAGTCTTAAGGTGTAATCCAAATGAGGACTTTCAAATAATAGGTATAAATTTTAACCGAGCTCTTTCAATTTTATTTCATATTCTACTTCCTCTAAAAAAAATTTATCTATCATATCATGGTGAATACAGTATCATAAATATACTAAGACTTTATTAGGACAATTTCATAGTAATTTCCCACCTTCTTCCCTATCAAATGGGAGATGAATGTGTAGAGACCCAAGTTTTCACTTGTAAGACTTTTGAATATTTCTACCTATATTTTCAGAGCTAGGAAATGATACAGCATGAAATTATGAGGCCTGGTGTGCCTGGAATAAATTATACAAAAATATTAAGTGTTTTTGTATTATTCATGTGTCATAAATAGGATATCTCTTAAATGGTAGTTCATATCAGAAATATGAGGTCGCAGTTGAGTTCGGAACGTGGCATTTACCCTAGGTGGGGTATAACTTTTGTTAGTGTGGAACTTTTGTGAGAAAATTCACCCATGGGAAAAATTTTAAATCAAATAACATTTCATTATGGTCTCTAATTTAAAATTTGAGACTTTCATTGAGTTCGAAATAGGGTGTTTTTCCTAGGCGCAACATAAAAATATGTGGTGCGGGAAATTTCGATTTTGCGTTGATCAGAACTTCTATAAATAGAAGTTTAAGAGTTGAGGATTAGGGTTATCCCTAATCCTATATCTCTCTCCTCTATATCTCTCCTCTCTCTCTCTCCCTCCCAACCATTCTCTGTTGTTATTCATCTAATCGAGGAGCGATCTTCACTGAAACCTCTAAAAATCAAGGTGAGAGCGTGAGAATCGTATCGGTAGTGGTAATCAGATGGATCGAAGTAGGTTTTATTTTGTTTTTAAATTTCAATTTAGTTTCTTTTTTTATTATCCATTTCATTTCATTTTTTATCATATTTATATTTTCAAATCATCGATGGTCGCATGAAAACAACACTCGATTTTTATTTAAAACCACATTCTTCGTCCATTATTTCTGGATACCTGCTATCAATTATCGGATGCATCAACCAATATTTGGATCATCGATCAAAGGCAGGCACTGTGAAGGTCCCATCGTATGGATCACAGATATATTCTCAGATCTGGAATTGGGTATCCGATTGAGGGGCGGTGGTCCGCAGAAGGGACCACCTGAGCAAGGTTGGTCGGTAGAGGTCGGTGGCAGCTGCAGAGGGTGGCACGGAGGAGCAGTCGTGGCAGGAGGGTTCCGGAACTATGCTGATAGTTGTGCGTTCGTTCAGTGTTGTGTGTTTGGTGGTTCAATTGTTTGGTGTAGCAGGGTTATCAGGTGGGGTACAGAGGGTGCGAGCTGAGGCGGCAGGAGGCTGGGTGTCAGAGTGGGCCGGTGAGACGATCGAAGCGGTAGATCCAGGTCATGGTCAGGCGAGAGAACTAAGGGAAAGTAGGGGCTAATAACCATGGGTCATTGTGGTTCAAAAATAGGGTGCACAGGTTCCCGAGGTGGACTGTCAGGCCAGCTGGCCATTGCACCGAACGGGTCGGGCCAGCGGTAGGCCGAGCTGGGTCACAGGAGGCGGGTTGGTCCATGGTAGGCAGGTTGGGGCTAGGCTGGTGGCAGGTGGACCACAGGCTAGTGAAACAGAGCTAGGTTGGCCGAATCAGGCTGGCCCAGGTGGATGTGTCCAGCTAGTTTGGGTCGGACTGGCCCAGATTGATCTGAAACCCTTTAAACGTGTTTTCCCCAGCACTGGATGTCCATTTGAAGTACCGTCTTTGACCATGCAACCCTCTCATCAAGACATATTTTTTAGACCGGTTCATGACTTTTAAGACTTGGTTTCATTGTTTGGGTGCAAGAAACACCTAAGTTAAATAATAATAATATAATTATTTTTCTTATTTAGAGATCTTGTATTGAACCTATCTTCTAAATGGGATTTCTATTTGATGTGTTATAAGAGGCACATTGGCCTTGAATTTTATGTGGACTTTTCAAGACTGATTTTGGGTTTTAAAACTAAAGTTTAGGTGTGGGACCCATGAGGCCCGGTTTGCAAACTTTGCGGTGAAATGAAAATTTTTCACCGGGTATCTATTTTGGACGAACGATTAGTCTATTTCATGTGTGTTTTCGAGATGATCACAATGAAATGATCTGTGTAATTTGTTTTAGTATTTAAGTGGGGGCCCATGGGATGTCTTTCAAGCTGTGTGTGGCGACTCATGACTTTTCCATTGGAAGTCCATTTGGGGTGAATGAATAGTTGATCTTGCATGTTTTCTCACAAGGATTGCAATGGTGTGATATGTTTGGATGTGAGGAGCCTTTTTTGTGATCTCATTAAATGTAGAAACATGAAAGGAATATCAGTGGAAGATCCTTTTGGCATGTTTTAAGATAACCCACAGCTTGGTTCAACCTCGACTCTTATGAGAGTGGAGAAGATGTATGAAGAGATGTGGTCAAATGTTCTTGAGCCATCTGAGGATGTGTGATAGAATAGTTATGCTTTTCACCCTTTGGATCAACGACGAGCATAATGTGCTCTTCGGCCTTTTAACTAGGTGTGTCAAGTACTCTGGGAGTAATCTGTCACCCCTAGGGGTACTTGTTCGTAGTTTAGTACCCAAAAATGGCTAGGTGCATGGCCAGGTGATGATGTGGGGACACATGATGTGTGGGCCCCACACGTTCCATGTACCACTTTATGAATCTTCTAAATCTTGTATCTCCTTATTTTTAACTCATATGTTTTCCCATGAGAAGCCTATCATATGTGTTTTTTCATGTAGAATATGATGGTTCCCTATGTAGTAGATTTTAAGATATGATAAGAGATGTTTTGGGTGTGACTTCTATCTAGGGAGGCACCAGATGACTGAAGTAACGTTCTTCCGAGAGATGTGGTCCACTAGGGATGGATGAATCAATTTCGGGCATACCTCCAACTAGGATAGTTAGTGGATCCCTGATGACTGGGACAGGAATACCTCCAGCTGGGCTGGGTAGTGGGTTTTTGATGACATATCTAGGAATACCTTTAGTTGGGCTAGGAAGTGGGTCCTCGATGATAGATCTTGGCATTCCACCATCTGGTTTGGGTAGTGTGTCCCTAATGATATATTTAGGCATACCTCTAGATGGCCTGGGTAGTGGGTCCCCATCGGCTTGAGACACAACCTCTTCACTATGAGGATCAATGACATGTTATGGTTTTACGTAGCTTTTGGGCTCATGATAAAGAGGAATACTTTTCCCACCAAGACGCATCCTTGTGACATGACCTAAAACTATATGGGTGATACAGAACCATCCTAAATGGATAGTATCAAGGTGCGATGCTGGGTCCCTTTGACTTTCAGTTTAGAGAAGACATGTGGGATGTTGGGAATCAATGGTAGTTGCTTATGGGACTGTTTGCAAGTCCTTTCTTGGGATGATCTAGTGAGATAGAGATCCCCTTACTATCTCATTTGGGTTTCTTTATTTTAGTATATATATATATCTGTGTGTGTGTGTCCTGTTTCCAATACCCACTCATTGGGTTTTGGTTACTCACCTTCGAGGAGAGGCGAAGACATGCGGGGTATGTCATGTGCTTTCCGTGTCTAGCCTCTCTTGGTTAGGTGAGCCTACTCTCTTACTATAGGTAGAAAAGACTGAATAATAATTTCATCTTCTCAAAGTTTCTATCTCCTTGTGTTTAGATGAGATTACTCAACCCATTTTTTGGGTTGAGCTACACTCCTTTATTGTATTCTTTTACTGTACCTTGTTCTCTATACTACTTTACTCTTCACTTGTATCTCTTACTTATCCCCCCTTCAGTACATCATTTTCTGCTCCCTTGAGCCTTCGGTGAATCCTACTGATAATTTTTATACTCACTCCTACTTGGGGTTTTCCCTCACTTGGTGTGCCCTTGCATATGATAGACAGGTTTATCCTGACTTCATAGGAGGATAGGGATACAAGTTCTTGGACCATGTATGGTGTTCATAGATTGGGATCCAGGATTAGGGAACCCTTAGATATTTTACTTTTTTTCAGTTACTTCCAGGTTGTGGAACTTTTCTAGTTGGGCGTTTTTTTTTCCTTTCTCCTTTCATTTTACTATACCTTACTTGTACTATTTAGAGGTTCATGCATGTTTAGTTTATTTATTGCAGTTTTCATCTTTTACATCTTTCCCTATTTACTTTTGTATTGAGTTGTCTACATGTGTGTGAACATGTTCATAGGAAAAGTCCTCCCTAATTTTTTGTGCCTTCAGCACTAGTCATTATCCCCTGACCTATGGAGGCAAGCTTAGGGTAGTTGCAGCTCGAGCCCTGGTATAGGTCGGATCATGAAAAGGTGTTATCAGAGGTGGTTCAACCCTTGGGACTTTGTTCGAATGTCTCCATAAAAATTTATTGGTCGGGTTTAGCGCAACAGTGTTGAAATGTCTTAAGAGAGTCTCTCAGACCAGGTAGTCCAGTGATGGTATGGGCGTCTGACGTATCCATTCACTAGGACCCTGATTACCCACTTGTCGACTCGGCACCCTGAGACATTTGTTGCAGGGAACAATGGAACTTGCATCATATAGGATCGATTCTTTTAATGTCTTTCATGAGTCATATCCCCATTGTTGTTGATATATATATATGTGTTTATTCTCATCTGACTGTGGTAATCCTTGATAACATTCAAGATATATATACGACGACAACAAATCAAGATACTAGATCTGGTTCATGATGAAAACCTTGTGAGCAATGAGGCCTCAATTCTAGACCCATCATGTGAGCCCCTTTCTCTAGGTGGGTAGGTATCAGTACCCCCACCTGTTGAGCAGCAGACAGACCTAGAAGAGTAGGCTGAGGACGTGTGAAGGATGAGTGCACTTCATGAATTCCCATGCCAGAGACTGTTAAGGTTCTGTAGTGAGTTAGACCCTCGGACAATAGAGGTTTGGCTAGAGTCGTTGGTTCGCCGCTTTAGGATTATTTTCACACCAACAGATCAGATGGTGGATTTGGAAGCCATATTTTTTCACATAGTATTTTCTATTGGTAGAGCTTGGTTACCCAAATACACGATGAGTCGGTACTCTCATGGGATGACTTCCATCAGCTGTTTTGTGAGGAGTTCTACCCCTCATACTTGCACTCCATTCAACTTCATGAGATCCTTTAGTTATAGTAAGGAGGTATTATGGTGACTGAGTACGTAACTAGGTTCACAAACCTTGTGCACTACTCTCTAAACATGATCTATAATGGATACCTCTGAGCATAGAAGTTTGATTAGGGACTCCATAGAGATATATGTGCTATCATAGTACCCTTGTGCATCCCTGCCTATATCATGTTTCTAGAGAAGGTGCTGATGACAGAGATATTTCTATCATATGGATACCATACAGCTAGTTGTGGCAGTGAGTGCAACAGAGTTGAGACGTCTACCACAGGAATTAGGCTTCAGTCAAAAAGATCTCGACGTATAAGGCCTCCATATAATTGGTCTCAGGCACGTATTCATATAGGGTTGAGGTAGCACAGAGTGCGAGGATAGCCTGGGGAGGGCCTATGTTATGCTTGTGATGGGTGATGTCACTTGGCATGAGAATTCCCAGCCAGGTGTGCTGAGAACACTAGGCAGGCAGCAGGTGGACCACCACAGTAGAGACAGCATCTTGATTAGGGTGGTTCCTATAGAGGTGATGCTGGAAGAGAACCATGAGAATCTGGTGGTGGGGATGATGTTATTAGGTCTTTTCAACCCCTAAAATTGGACCACGTTAGGTTTAGAATGATGGTAGATGTGGGCATGGATATCTGCAAGCTTTGGATGTGTACGATCCTGTAGAGCATGAGACGATAAGAGGTATACCCCATGTACTT
Source organism: Viscum album (assembly GCA_963277665.1). Lineage (NCBI taxonomy): Eukaryota > Viridiplantae > Streptophyta > Magnoliopsida > Santalales > Viscaceae > Viscum > Viscum album. The sequence continues at coordinate 831,301,486 of OY728157.1, read as the reverse complement.
TAAACTTTTTGTAGTAAAACTCTACTTTTTGTAGTAAAACTTGTTAATAATTGTGTGAACTACCCTTTTCTCCCTTCTCCTTTTTTGAGGTTTTACAAAGGTTACATAGGGCATCAGTGTAACCCTATGTCGATGATATTCAGTTTAGCTATGAATTCATGAAGAAGAAGGGTCCTTCCCTCACCGAGATGCATTTTTGTGATGCAAACAAAACCATGAGGGTGAGTTAGTGCCGCCCAAAGTGAATAGTATCGAGGTGTAGTGGAAGAGTCCCTGTGACTCATCTGTTTAGGGAGAGGTTGTGCGATGGAGTGTTAGAGTAGGTCCTGGAATTTCCAAGAAATTTTTTACTACTTGACCTCCTTTTCCTTGACATTCCACTAGTGGGATCGGCAGAGTGCATGTTTTGGAGATTACTCTCCTTCCAAAAGGGTCAAAGACATGTGATGTATGCCACATGATTTTTGTTTTTAGCCTCTTGCAGTTGGATGATTTTACTCACTTTCCTTGTTCGTTGGTACCTTGTGTGCTCAACGTCAAGTCTGGATACTGAAATTATCAAGTACAGGTTGAGTTAATGGAGATCCAATGAAGAGAATGGTATGAATCTCTATATGGTGCTAACAGTGGTAGTCTTCGCCCTAATAATGTGGAGACGTTGTCTTCTGGGAGAGTGGTTTATGGTTTGTTTAGACCACCAGAGTCTCAAGTATGTCTCCCCCCAGAGATACTTGAAGGTTATGTGGTGATGTGAGTTGAAATTCCTATAGGAATATGAATTTAAGATAGTCTATATGCTAGGAATGGGTGATGTTTTAGAAGATTCCCTTAGTAGGAAGTCTCAGGATCACCTAGTGTGGGATGTTTCGGAGCAGTTAACTTCCCCGCAGCTGACCCTAGTGAAGGAGGGTACATATTTCCTTCAAATGATGGTGTGGTGTAATGTCCTAAAATTCCATGTAAATTTTTTTTAAGTTTATCTAAAATAGCACATGTGAGCAGTTTTGGGAACTTTTAAATGGGTGCTCAGATAAAAAATCTAAAGGAACTATTGCATTCGGAATGATGACTTTACCTAAGAATTGACTTGACCTAGATAGGCGTGGGTCGAGGGGAAAAGTTATTTTTCTAACTTTTTAATAAATTTTATTAAAATAATTTCTTAAGGTAAAATAAAATAAACATCAAGTTTAATTTTGAATTTTAAATTTTTTATAATGTAACAGCATTACAACACAATGTAACCGAAATGCAGTTTCATAAATGAAACAGTGTAACGATGCTGCAACACAATGAAATAGAAAGTGTTTTCTATATTTAATGGATTAAACCAGATTAATTGTTGGAACATTGGAGAAATTCTCTGAACCCTTAGAGATTTTTCATTGGTGAACAGTAACCACCAATGAAGGATTGAGGAGAAACGAACGCAGCGATGTCGATCATTTCCAATGAATGATCCACCAATCAGGTAGGTGTTTGTTATCGTTGAATTTGTTTCCCCATTATTTATTTTAAAACAATGAATGCAGATCAACCCATGAATAGGTTAATCTATAGTTCATTTGTTCTTGTGGGAGGGTTTCATGATCCTGGGGTTTAGATTCAAGGTTAGTCTTGATATAATAGAATTGGACCGACATGAACAAGGATCTGATTTTTCTGTTATGGGCGTTCATGTGTTCTTCATGACCAAACCCCTAGATTGACGGAAAGAGGACCTTGAGGTCATAGTAGGGATGGTGATGACTCAAGAACTCCATATGCAATCATGGATCGAAGAACGAAGCATAGAAAAAAGTCTAGTGGCCCAAGGAAGGACCCATCAGCGCGCTGGTGGCCACATGCAGAAGGTGGCATGCCAACGGCCGCGTGAAGGAGGTGGCGCATTGTGGAGGTGGAGGTCCCCATGGCATCGGCCGCAGGGCGGTAAATGAGGGCTGACAGAGGGGTCTCCAGGGACACAGCATCAAGATGCATTGCACAAATGGAGGAACTCAGTCCAGCAGAACCATGGAATGAGGGCCTCGTGTTGATCGGGAGTAGACGCGGTGACCGTTGTCGCGTTCAAGCGATACAAGTCATCCCACTCACAGCAAGTCGAGCCGCCCAGTGGGTCGGGCTACCCCAGTGGGCCAGACCCGTGGCCTAGCCTATCCAGTATAGTCCTAGTGGGCCAGGTCAAACCCATGTTAGGTTGGGTCAGGTTGGCCTGACCAGGTCGAACCGAACCCAGACCCAACCAACCTCTTTTTAGTAAAACTGTCATAACTCTCAAACTATACGTCTGATTGACAATCCATTTCTAGAATTGATAACCTCACAACAAGAGGGTACTTTTAAAATACTTTAAGTGAGTTTTCAGGGAATTTGATATATAAGAGATAACTTTTGGAGCATATTCTCTTATAATCAGACGATTAGTTGGGCGGACCTCAGTGGACTGGTAGATAAATAGTTGTGTGGGCCTCAGTGGCCCAGCAGACATGCAATCGTGCGGACCTTAGTAGCTCAGAATATGAGTGGATATCAATTTACCCATACACCTAAGTGACTCATCAGGGATGAGTCCCTTAGTAGTACAAAAATGTTTATCCTTAAGACTGATGAACTTTCTTTATATGCTTTATGTTGTACCTGTTTGAGATGTCCATTGCTTCATGTGCACTTTTACTTTGTGGTATTTCATTGTAGTTTGGGGTCCCTACTGAGTATTATGTTACTCACCCCTACATGGGCTTCACCCGCATGTGTCTTGTCTTGTACAAACGATTGACACTTTGATGGAGACCTTGGGGGTCCAGGACAAGGCGGTGCCCGGTGAGGTCAGACAGGGGAGGCGTACTCCTATGACTTCTGAAAGTTACTCTACATTTACCCTTCAGGTAGGGTTTTCTACGGATAGATTTACAGAGGCCATTTTACTTTATTATTTTCATCTTGTCATGTTGGGCTTGTATTCTAGACAAACTTTACTTTTATCTTGTGCTTTTTTACACTCAGTAGTTGTCTTAGCGGCATACATGTTTTCACTTTCATATTTGTGGGTTGAAATTGTGCGTGTGCGTGTGTATAGGTACTCAGAAAATTCCCCCCACTTATAGGTTATCTCCTCTAGTGCTAGTCGCCAGCTACTGGCCTTTGGGAGGAGGGCTTGGGGTAGTCGCAGCATGTGCCCTGAGGGACTGGTCATGACAAATTGGTATCATAGTTGGTCGGTCCTACCTTAAAGACTAAGAGCCTATAGTTTTGTTTTGGGGGATAGTGTTAAATGTTTTGAGTTTGACTTCAGGCTTAGGGAGTATAGTGTTGGTTTGGCAGCCGATATATCCATACACCAGGACCTTGAATTCTAATTTTTTACTCGATACATTAAAACATTGGTTGCATGCATCATATAGGAATTGAGGGTGTTCTCATGTACTTATTGAGTCAGATTCAACTCACCAGGTATAACCTATTGATCATGGTTCATCTTGACCTATTTCAAGATTCCTATACACAGACAGTTAGTGAGGATTCCAGTGTGTGACCACAAGGATGGTACACCCAGTAATGAGGCATCAGTACAGGGATTGGTACTAAAGATGTCCCCACCGAGAGGTGCACCAACGCTGCCACCACCTGTTGGTCAGCAGTTGCTACTGGCACTATCGGTAGAAGATGCATGTTGGCTCAGTGCCTTAGACGAGTTCCAGAGGCATAGACCTCCTAGGTTCAAGGGTGACACTGACCCCTAGGTGGAAGAGTATTGGCTCAAGGTGGATACATGGGTCTTCGGACTAGTGAGGATGCCTCTCGACCAGATGGCGATCTTAGTCACGAGCCTTCATCAGGGATCAAAAAGGATATGGTGGGGCTTAAAAATCTAGACGTGCGACGAGGTGACCCTCACCTATACAGACTTTGAGTGCCTCTTCATAGAGGATTTCTTTCCAGCAACATTGTGCTCAGTACATATACATGAGATACTTCACCAACAGTAGGGTGGAATGATAGTAACAGAGTACTCAATGAGATTCACTGAGCTATAATGTTACTCCAAGGACATGGTAAAAGACCTGTTCTTTAGAGATATAGCTTTTGATTAGGGAATATGCTGGGAGATCAGGGCATCCATGGTATCCCTTAACATATCTACTCAGGCTGGGGTGCTCGATTGAGCCCTACTCATGGAGAGATTCCTGGAAGAGCATGTTCTAATGGCAGGATATACCAATATACCTCAGGCACAAAAGTCTTTAACTATGGGTAGAAGGTAGTAGACATGGGTACCCAAGTGGGCCATACATTCCGGGTAGCGACCCCAAGATCTAGGATTGGAAGTAAAAGACCCTCTGGTTGGAGGGAATCGTCAGAGGGGCAGGATGTGCTACTCATGCGGTGGGTAGGGGAACATGGCTCATGACTGCCCGACTCTCCATGTAGACAAATGGAAGATGACCGAGGGACCACCGAGGTAGAGGTAAAGGTTCAAGTGAGTTGGTCCATAGGTCAGAGTATGTTCTATAGGAGTCGATAGGGTAGAAAGCGGTGGGCGGAGGTTTGAGGTGCTACCACCACCACCCCCATGTGATCCACCATGGTCTCCGAGAGCTGGTGGATAGGGGTGAGTCTAGCTTAAAGAAATGGAGGCCTATGACCACGGTGCTCTAGATATTATTAGAGGTACGATATATGTCTTTGCTATCTTAGTTGAAGTTCTTATAAACACGGTTTCTAGTCACTCTTTCCTTACCATAGACCTTGTTTGAAGCTCAAAAATTTTGGTGGAGTTGTTGGCTCGATCCTTACAGTTAGAGACTCCTAAGGGAGGGGATTTGATGATTACAAACTAGTTTCGGTAGTGTGAGGTTACTCTGGGAGCTGAAATCTTTGGATGGGATCTCCTAGTATTGGCATCTAGGCCTTACGATATCATCTTGGTTATGAACTAGTTATCCATAGTTCATGATCAGATTGAATGTATTAGGCGTAGAGTGCAGTGTGTCTGTGAGTATGGGACCAGGTTTTCCTTCACTGGAAAGAAGGTAGATCTTGCAACATAAGATATAATTTATTGGAAGAGGGTAAAACTAATCACGCACTAGTTGTCTAGCCTCACACTTGGTGTGGTGGATGAGAAGAGTCTTCTCTTTCCTATAGTGGTGGATGAGTACAAAGACATCTTTCCATAAGATGTTATGAGATTACCTCCTCAAAGAGAGGTAGACTTCTGTATTTATTTGTACCCCGGGATGACACCAATATCCACACCAGCATATCGGATGGCTCCCGTAGAGCTTCATGAGTTGAGGGTTCAGCTGGAGGATTTTCAAGAGAATGGATTCATGAGACCCAGTGTTTCACTATGGGAATCCTTAGTTTTGTTTTCCAAGAAGGTATATGGGAGTTTGAGGTTTTGTATGGAATTATGGCACCTGAACCGGGTGACTATGAAGAATAAGTATCCACTACTGAGAATTTATGACCTCTTCGATTAGCTAAAGGGAGAAATATGGTTCTCAAAGATAGACCTCAGATCAGACCATCATCAGCTTCATGTACGGGATGAGGATGTACTGAAGACAGCCTTTAGATGCTGGTATGGCCACTATGAGTTCCTGAAGATGCCTTTCTATGTTACCAATGTCCTAGTAGTGTTCATGAGACTAATTAACATGATCTTCTAGCCTTACCCTATCCTGTTTCTCATTGTCTTCATAGATGAAATCCTGGTGTACTCAGCATCCAAGGAGGATCACGCTACACACCTGAGGATAGTCTTGGATATACTATGAGAGCACAAACTTTATGGGAAGCTATTGAAGTTTCAGTTATAGATTTAGGAGGTCCACTTTCTAGGACACATCATTTCAGAGGCTGGAGTTGCAGTGGATCTAGCAAATATAAAAGCAGCGCTTTTTTGGGAGCCACCCAGAAGCATGACTAAGGTACAGAGTTTCTTGGGTTTAGCTGGATATTTCCAAAGGATCATGACTGAATTTTCTAGGGTAGCAGAACACTTGTTAGCTTTTACATGGAAGGGATATCCCTTCGTGTGGATGGAGAAGTTCTGGTTGAGTTTGCAGGAGCTAAGGCAGAGACTGACAAGTGACTCCATCTTGAAACTACCAGAGGAGGGAATTGGGTATGTAGTTTTCTACATTGCATCAGGGAATGGACTGGGTTGAGTTCTGATGCAGGAGCAAGTAGTGATCGCCTATAGTTCATGGTAGTTGAGGCATCACGAGAAAAACTATGCGACCCATGACCTGGAGCTAGCAGTGGTGGTCTTTTATTTGAATATGTGGCAGCACTACTTTATGGGTGATCGGTTTACCATCTACTCCAACCACAAAATTTTCTAGTATATCTTCTCCCAGAAGGACCTGAACTTGAGGTAGTGGTGATGTATAGAGTTCCTCCAGGACTATGACTTCGATGTAGTATATACTCCTAAGAAGGGGAATGTGATAGCAAACACAATCAGTAGGAGATCCAATTTGCAGTTACTGAGTGAGGCGTCTGAGCAGTTAGCTGCGATGTAGATATCCTTTGTGGATGATAATGGAGCAGCTTATCTTTAGTCAATGATTATCACTCCCCTGCTATTACAGTGAGTTAGTGAGGCACACTTTGTGGATGTAGACTATGAGGCCCGACGTGCTCAGTTAACCTCAGGACAAGCTCTTAATAGATATTTGATAGGCAGAGATCACTTCAACCTTTTAGAGGATGAACTGTTCTGCTAGTGGCATCACATGAGGAGGTTCTGAAGATGTTCCACACCTCCCCTTTGGTGATACATCCAGGAGTGGAAAAGATTTACCAGGACCTCTGATGTCAATATTGGTGGTTGGGGATAAAGAAGGCAGTGGAAGAGTTAATTTTGCAGTGCCTCACTTGTCAGCAAGTGAAGGTAGAGCATTAGGTTCCTGCAGGTTTGACTCAGCCACTTGAGGTGCCGAAGTGGAAGTGGGATGGTATCTCGATGGACTACATGATGGTTTTACCCTGTACAACCAAGGGGAACGATACTATCTGGGTGATTGTTGATTGACTCACCAAGTTAGCCCACTTCCTACCCATCTGAGAGCAGGGTTCAGTAGAGGGGTTGGGATGCCTCTACGTGTAGGAGATAGTTTGACTCCATGGGGTCCCATCGACGATAGTCTCGGATCAAGACACACGCTTTACATCCTAGTTTTAGAAGGGATTGAAGGATGAATTCAAGAATCAGCTTCTTTTAATCGTGGATTTTCACCCCCAGATGGATGGTCAAACGGAGAGAACTATCTAGGTTTTAGAGGACATGCTTAATGCTTGTATCTTGGACTTTGGGCGTAGTTGGTAGGATCACCTGCCACTGGTGGAGTTTTCATACAATAATTTATACCACTCCACCATTGGTATGGAACCATTTGAGGCACTTTATGGGGGACCATGCAGATCATTGTTATGCTGGACAGACCCAGGGGAGTCAGCACTCATGGGTTCAGAGTTGGTATGGGCTACCACTGAGAAGGTTCTAGTCATCCAGGAGCAGATGAGGATTGCAAAGAGATAAATTAAATATTACTATGATAGGATAAAAAGGCCCTTGGAGTTCAAGGATAGAGACCATGTGTTCCTCTGGGTCTCAACTCGATAGGGATTGTGGAGATTTGGTTGAGGTGGAAAGTTATCTCCAAGATTCATCATCCCTCTTCAGATTCTAAGAAGAGTTGGTGTACTTCCTAGCTCTACCCCCATAAATTAACTAGGTGAATAATGTCTTCCATGTATCATAAATGAGGAGATACATGTATGATCTATCACATGTCATCGACTGGGGTGAGGTGGATATTGACGATTGGGTGATGTTTGCAGTGTTCCCGATATGGATTGAGGATCGACAGGAGAAGATCCTTCATGGATGGTCTATTACTCTGATGCGCATTCTATGGAATCATGGGAATATCTAAGATAGAACTTGGGAGCAGTAGGATCATATCCATGCTCAGTACCCCCATTTTTTTGTTTAACCCTTGTTTTGGGTCTCAAGGACATAAATCCCTAAAGGTGGGGGTAATGCAATGTCTCGGAATTTCATGTAATTTTTTTTAAGTTTATTTAACAAAGCACACATGAGCAGTTTATGAAACTTCTAAATGGGTTCCCGGATTTAAAATATTAGGGAACTGTTGAATTCGGAATGATGACTTTACCTAAGAATGGGCGTAACCTCGACCGGCGTGGGTTGAGGGAAAAAGTTAGTTTTTGGAATTTTTAAAAAAATTTATTAAAAGAATTTACTAAGGGAAAATAAAATAAAAAACAGGTTTATTTAATTTTGAATTTTATATTCATTGAAATGTAATTACATTGCAATGAAACATAACCAAAATGTTGTTTCATTAATGAAACATCGTAACGATGTTGTAACGCAACAAAACAGAACGTGTTTTCTATCTTTAATGGATTAAACAAGATCAATTGTTTGAATTTTTTAAAAATGCTCTAAACCTTAGAAGATTTGGTTTTGGTGAACGGAGTCCAAAGAATGGCCACTAATGACAGATTGAGGAGTGATGAATGCAGCGATGTCGATCATCGCCAACGAACGATCCACCAAACAGGTATGGGTTTTTTCTCATTAAATTTGTTTCCCCTCTCTTTGTTTCTAAACAATGAACATGGATCAACCAAAAAACAGGTTGATCCATGGGTCTTCGGTTCTTGCGGGATATTTTCATGGTCTTGGGGTTTAGATTTGGGGTTAGTATTGATATAATCTCAGTCTTCCCCAAATTTATTTTAAAACTCCAATGCTGAGGAATCGGGCCGACACGAATAAGGCCCAGATTCCTTTGTTATGGGCATTCATCTGTTCTTTGTGACTGAACCCCTAGATCAACTTCAAGATGACCTTGAGTCCGTAACAAGGTTGAAGACAACCAGAGAATTCCATAGGCTCTCTTGAATCAGATAACGGACCACTAAAGCAAGTTTCGTGGCCCATGGAAGAACACAGAAGCGGTACTGGCGACCGCCGGCTGTGACTGTGTGCGGGAGGTGGCGCTCTGTGGTGGTGGAGGTCTCACAAAATCGGCTATGGGGTGGCCGATGAGGGCTGCCAGTAATGGTTGGCAGTGGGGTCTCCAGCGATACTCCATTGAGTTGTGTCGCACGGACAGAGGACCGTGGTCAAGTGGGACCGTGGTAAGAGGGCCTCGCAGCGACCTGTGGGGCGATCACAGGGAAAATTTACCATGTTGAATAGGAGTGGACTCAGTGACACCCATTGTGTTCAAGTGAGACAAGTCAACCCTCTCATAATGGGCTATGTAGGAGATTATGGTTCAGGATGCCCAGTGGGCTTTACTTCCGACCCAACCGGTCCAGGCCGAACCCATACGGTCCGGGCCGGACCCAACCAGTCTGGGGAAAACCAAGAAGGTCTAGGCCAGGTCCAGCAGACTAGGTTATACCCAGGTCGGGTCAGACTCGAATTGGGTCAGTGGACCCTGGGCTGGGTCGGGTCAGGTCAGACTGACCGGGTTGGTGCGACCGGGTCGGACTAGACCCGAACCCAACCAACTCCTTTCCTATAAAACAATCATAACTCGCAAACCATACATTCGATTGATGATCCATTTATAGAGTTGGGACCCTCGTGAAGAGACAGTCCATTTTACATACTCCAAGTGAGTTTTCATGGAAGTTGAGATATGAATGAGGACTTGTGGAGCAGATTCTCTCAGAATCAGATGAGTAGCCATGCGGAGATCAGTGGCCTAGCAGACGAATAGTCGTGCAGACCATAGTGGCACTAGAAAATGAGTATTTTTATAGACCTAAGTGGTCGGGCAGACAAGTATCCATGTAGACCTAAGTGGCCCAGCAGATGAGTATCCGAGCGGACCTTAGTGGCCAGGCAGACGAGCAGACCTCAGTGGCCTGACAGACCTTAGTGACTCATCAGGGATGAGTCCCTTAGCAGAACAAAAAATGTTCAGCCTTGCAAATGATGAACTTTCTTTCAATACTTTGGGTTTTACCTAGGTGATTTGTCTATTGCTTCTTATGCACTTTTCCTTTTAGGTATTTCTTTGTGGTTTGGGGTCCCTACTGAGTATTGTGTTACTCACCCTTTCACGGGCTTCACCCGCATGTGTCGTGTCTTGTGCAGATGATCAACTCTTTGACAAAGACCTTGGTGGTCCAGAACTAGGAGGTTCTTGGTGAGGTCTGGTAGGTGAGGTTTACTCCTACGCCTTCCAATAGCTACTCTACACCTACCCTTCTGGTAGGGTTTTTTGGGAAAGGATTTATAGAGGCCTCTGTACTTTCTTGTTTTTAGCTTGTATTTTTGGGCTTGTATTCTGGCCCCCATTTAATTTAATCTTGTATTATTTTACACTCAGTGGTTTTATTATTGGAATAAATATTTTACCTTTCATCTTTTTGGGTTGGGGTTGTGAGTGTGTGTGTGTGTGTGTGTACATGTACTTAGTAAATGCCTCCCACTTTTAGGTTATTGACTTTGGCACTAGTTTCCATCCCCTAGCTTTTGGGAGGCGGGCTTGGGGTAGTTTCGGCATGAGCCCCGGGGTACGGGTCATGATATGTGGACTCCTTCACTAACCAAGTGTGTCAGAGAGTCTCGGTTGTGAGACCTCAACTGTGAAATCTTGTGTGACCAGATATCCTAAGTGTTTGACCAGATGGATATTCTGAAGGAAGGAATCATGAGACCCTATTCCAGGGAAAAATAATGATTCCAATCATGATGTGGGATGTAGAGGTTCGGACTAGGAATTAAACTATACCCTAAGTTTCTTCAGGTCTTTTGGGACCCTACAAAGATATGGTGAGGTTTCCTACTTCCTTACCCTACCCCCAATAGCTAGAGTGGGTGTACGATGACTTCCATGTGTCACAACTGAGGAGGTGCGTGGATGTTCCTATGCATGTAATCATCAGTAGTAAACCTTATGAGGATTAATAATCCCTTTTATTCACGTGTTGTGCCATCATGGTGACGTCCAGTTGTTTCCCTAGGGTGGGAGATCTTGGTGCGGGCTCAGTACCCTAAGTTTTTTTCCCTAGTTTTTTTTAGGGAAAAAATATTGAAGGAGGGAATGATGTAGAGACCCAGTTTTTGCCTTGTAAAATTTTTTAATATTTTTACCTATATTTCCAGAGTTAGGTGCTAAAACGGTGTGAAATTATGAGGCTTAGTGTTCCCATAATAAATTATACAAAAATATTAATTATTTTTATACTATGCATGTAACGACCCAAACTTTCATTAATGGAAATCCCTCTTGATCTAATTAAATGTCTCTTTATATAAAATGTTTATATAAAATGTAAAATTCTTTAGTTTTATGTTAATAATTTTTAACTTTTCTAATATATCCATTGAACAGTGATCACATGATTAGTATAAATATAGGTCTTTAACAAATCCAATTTACTCAGAAAAATGAAGTGATGGACTCATCTAGTAGACATGCCCCATACGAAGCCCATTTGTTAGAGCTCGGAAAGGATGTGGTGTCATTGGGATTCACTCTTGACCAAGCTCAAGCTGAGCGTTAACACGTTAAGCTTGAGCAAAACCGCCTACGGGAGAAGTGGAAGTTGATAGAGATTACCACCCGAGAAATGTTATCTAAGCCACCACAAGTGTCTATCACCATCACACACCTCACCCTTTGGTGTTATGCGGGTGTTTTAAGGGGTTATTTAACAAGAACCTAGTACTATGGTTATGTACATTATTTTTTTATATAATAATGAATATACTTTCATTTTATTATTGTTACCTTGTAAATAGTTTTTAAAGCACAAATAGTATTTTTAGTTAATGTTCAACTAAGAAATCTATTTTGATGAATTAATGGATTTTTGAATTAAATAATATTTTAATAAAATATTATTTTTATTAATAAACTAATTTTTATTAAATATAAATGATCGTATAATTTTATGAATGCAATTGTAACTTTTATTATGGTTTGAAATCCATTTTTGTCAAAACCCATGAATTTTCAATAAATGTCAGTTTTTATTTTAAAAGTGAAAATTAACATATTTAAAAAATTATTTAGATAAAATGAATATTATTTTTTGAATCAGGATTTTGAAATTATCCAATGGTGAATTTTTCATAATTTTATGAGATAGCCAAATTTTTGGGTAAAAATTAAATACTGTTTAAATATATAATGTGTTTTATGACATCATAATGACCCAATTGTGATGTAATAAAATACTACAAACTTTATGTTCTGCCAATATATGTTTTACCATTAAAATAATGTGATTTTGGGTTTGTTTTATTTATTTTACAAAGCTTTAGTGGACCCTTCAAGACTTATTAAACATTTTTTCTTTTTAAATTGTTTTCCTTGGGAGTGTGACTCGCCTCCACATAAGCAACCCCATTATTTTAAGAAGTTCGGACTTTGGCCTTATAAAATATTTTTTCCAATTCCATTTTCCAAAAACCATGGGCAAAAACCATGGTCTGGTTTGTGGTTTTGATTAGTTTAATGTGAGGTGTCCCAAACCTAAATAATAAAGAATTCCCTCACCTTTCCTATATAAACCCACCCAAGATTCCACATCCTCCTCACTCAATGCCTTTGGAGTTCGTAAAACCTCTACCCTCCTTTCTCTAGAATCTTCCCAAGGTGCCCCAAACTCCCAATAAGCCTCTCTCAGGCCTTTTTAAGCACACTTCCATGTTAGGGTTTTTCTTCCGTTCTCATTTTTGTCCAATATTATTTAAATTGTTGTTCCCTTTTAATTTAAATTATAAATGCTGGGGTATGGTTTCACACCTCCCCCATAATTCCCTTTTTATATTTTAATGATGGGATACCCCTTTCTCTATCATTAAATTTCTCCAATGTAAACCTATTACTATGCCGAAATTTCAAAAGGAATTTATCTCTCATTTACATTCAAGAAATTATTTTGTATCATGAATATAAATTCCATTAAATTTGTTGGGACATGTATCTATATGACCCCCTTACTTTCCATGTCATGTAAATATGAGGATACACCCCTTTCTCTCTCATCAATCATTTTTATGAGTTCTTATGTCATGTCGTTATGCTGCCAAAATTGCATCGCACTTTTCCAAGCCAAAGTCATTGTGTAGTGAATACCATGCCCATTTCTCTATTAAGGGTATTCACATTTATGCAAATTTACTTATTGTTTAGAAAGTTTCATGTAAGTATTTCACAATCATTTATCATGTAATAAAATATTATGCTGAATGATTCAATTTTTTATGATCCATGTGGCACACTTATGCATGAAATGAAATGTTTAAGAAGGGTGCACCCTGATAGCGCTCCAATGCATTGGGTAAAGTATAGTATCATGATAAATCATGTGCAATGGGTGTTTACTCATGCTAATTCAAGTTCAATGAGGTTTTACTCGTGATTCATGTGCAATGAGGGTTTACTCATGCTCCATGTGCAATGAGCCTTGGATGATGCTAATTTTATGTTAAGTGTTGTGACACATTTACATGTTATAGTTATCATGGTTTATCCTTCCTTTATGTTTATGCTTCTCTTGTTCTCTATTTATATTCCTATGTTCTAACATGTATTGTATTCCTTATGTTATTCCATTATTATTCTCTTACTGGGCTTTATAGATCACCCTTTTCTTATGCATGTCCTCAGGTTATCCCATGCAATGCTAAGTACGAGGGAATGTAGTGGTCATGTAAAGGAAGTTTTCAATAAATATGTTGTACTTCATGTTTTAAGTTGTTATGTAATGATCCTAATCCCCAAAGACATTATACCTCTCAATCTTATATGTTGTATCAAGTGATGTTTATGTAATAAATTATGTTTAATTGTGTAATAAAAAGCAGGGTTGTCATGATGAACATGTTTGAAATGGGATATCTCTTAAAATCTCGTTTGGATCAGATATATGACGCCACGATTGAGTCTGGAATGTGGCGTTTACCCTGGGCGGAGTATAACTTTTTTTGGTGTGAGAATTCTATGAGAAAATTCACCCACGGGAAAATTATAAATAAAATAATTAAATTTAATTATTTTATCTCAAATGCTTAATCAAATAACTTTTGATTGGGGTCTCGTATTGGAAATATGAGACCACTGTTGAGTTTGAAATGGATTGTTTTTCCTAGGCACGACATAAAAAGAGGGGGCATGGGAATTTCGGATTCTGTGCCGAACATAACTTCTATAAATAAAATATTAAGAGTTAAGTATTAGGGTTAGCCCTAATCCTCTCTCTCTCCTCTCTCCTCTCTCTCTCTCCTCTCTCTCTCTCTCCCTCCCAACCTTTCTCAATTATTATTCATTGAATCGAGGAGAGATCTTCACTGAAACCTAAGAAAATCAAGGCAAGAGCATGACGACTACATCAATAGTGGTAAACGGATAGATCAATGTAGGTTTTTTCTCGTTTTTAAGTTCCAATTTAGTTTCTATTTTGATTATCCATTTCATTGCCTTTTTCATAATCTTTATATTGTCAAATCATCAATAGTCACACAAACATGACCATCAATTTCTGTTTGGAACCCCGTTATTCATCTATTCTTCACAAATACCCATTATCAATTTTTGGACGCATCAACCAACTGTTGGATCATCAATCAGAGGTGGGTGCTAAGAAGGTCTCATCATAAGGATTGTAGATATGTTCTTGAATCTGGAATCGAGTGGTTAGTCGAGTCACAGTGGTTCGTGAAAGGGACCACCAGAGTAAGTCCAGCCAGTAGCGGCGGTACATGGTGGCCGGGGAGGGCATCATAGTGGAACTGTCATGGTAGGCGGGGTTCGTCACTATGCAGCTAGCGGCACGGTCTTCCGGCATTTGTGCGGCTGGAAACACAGTCGTCCATCATAGTAGGACCATTAGCTGGGTTCTAGGGGTGTGACCTGAGGCAGCAAAAGGCAAGGTGCCAGAGTAGGCCGATGAGGCAACAGGAGTGGCAATGTCATGTCATGTTCAGGTGGGAGGACCGAGGTCCAGCAGTGGCCGAGAACCATGGGTTGTCATTATTGAAGAGGGGGTGTGCGGGGTCCCGAGGTGGACCACCAGGAAATCCAACCAGCACACCGAACGAGCTAGTCTAGCAACGTGTGGGCCAGGCCAGTGGCAAGGGGCCATGGGCTGGAAAAACAGGGTTGGACCAGCCATAGTGGGCTAGCCCAGGTGGATGGGTCTGGCCAGTTTGGGATGGATCGGCTCAGATTGATCTGAAACCCTTTAAACTCCCTTTTATATTGCATCGGGCGTCTGTTTGATACACCGTCTATGGCCACATGTCCCTCTCATCGAGATAGATTTTTTAGACCATTTTTGGACTTTTAAGACTTGGTTTCATTGTTTGGGTCCAGTAAATTTCTAAGTTAAATAATAATAATATAATTATTATTATTTATATATCTTGTATCAGACCTATCTTCTAAATGGAATGTTTTTTTGACGCATCGTCAAAGGCACTATGACCCTAAATTTTAGGTGGGATTTTCAAGACTACTTTTAGTTTTTTAAACTAAAGTGGATGTGTGGGCCCCATGAGGCCTGGTTTGCATGCTTTGGAGTGAAATAAAACTTTTTCATCAGGTATCTATTTTGGATGAATGAGTATTCCATTTCATGTGTTTTTTCGAGAGGATCACAATGGCATGATCCATATAATTTTTTCCACGATTGAGGAGCGGGCCCCATGAAATTTATTTCAAGAAAAGTGCAGCAACTCGTGACTTTTCCATCAGATTTCAATTTAGGGAAAATGAATAGTCGATCTTGCATATTTTTCTACAATGATCATAATGGTATGATCTATATGGATGTTTCGAACCTTGTTTGTGATCTCATTAAATGTTGAAACATGAAATGAATATAGTTGGAAGATCCTTTTAACGTATTTGAAGAGAACCCACAGATTGGGTCAACCTCGACTCTTATGAGAGTAGAGAAGATATATGAAGAGATTCAGTCAAATTTTCTTGAGCCATTTGAGGAGTTGTTACATCATAATTATGTTTTCTTCCCTCCAGATCAATGAAGAGTGTCGTGCACTCTATGACCTTTTGACTAGGTGTGTCAAGTACTCTGGGAGTAAGCCAACACACCTATGGGTACTTGTTCGTAGTTTAGTACCCAAGAATGTCTAAGTACATGGTTATGCAACGAGGCGGGGAAACACGATGTGTGGTCCCCACACGTGTCATGTACCACTTTACGAATCTTCTACCTCTTGTATCTGTGGTCCCCACACGTGTCATGTACCACTTTACGAATCTTCTACCTCTTGTATCTTCTTCTTCTAAACTATGTTTTTAGACCATGAGTAGCCTATCCTAAGTGTGTTTATACGTAGAACAAGATGGTGCCCTCTATAGTGGATTTCAAGATACGATGTAAGATGTTCTGGGTGTGATGCCTATATAGGGAGGAACCTAATGACTATAGCAGTGTTCTTATGATAGATACCATCCAGTAGGGATGGTCAGAGAAGTTTTGGTCATACCTCTAGCTGGGATGGGCAGTGGGTCCCTGATTATAGATTTGGGCATACCACCAGCTAGGTTGGGCAGTGGGTCCCCGATGACAGATCTGGGCATACCTTCGGCTAGGTTGGGTAGTGGGTCCCTGATGACTTATCTAGGCATACCTATAGCTGGGTTGGGAAGTGGTTCCCTAATGATAGATCTGGGCATACTATCAGCTGGTTTGGGAGGTGGGTCCCCATCAACTTGAGACACAACCTATTGACTATGTGGATCAGTGAAGTGTTATGGTTTTATTTATCTTTTAGACTCATGAGAAATAGGTATTATTTTCCCACAAAGACACTTCCTGGTGACATGACTTAAAACCATTGGAGCAAGATAGACCCTCCCAAAATAGATAGTATCAAGGTGTAGTGATTGAGTACTTTTGACTTGCAGTTTAAAGAAGATGTGTGGGTTGCTGGGCATCAATGGTGGTTACTTCTGGGATTGTTGGTGACTCCTTTCTTGGGATGAGTTGGTGAGATATAGATCTTCTTACTCTCTCATTTGTGTTTCTTTAGTTAATTATATATATATATATATCCTATTTCTAGTACCCACTCCTTGGGTTTTGGTTACTATCCTTCTATGAGAGGTGAAGATGCGTGGGGAATCCCATGTGCTTTCCGTATCTAGATTCTTATGGTTGAGTGAGTCTACTCTCCTACTGTAGGTAGAGAAGACTTGACGAGAAGTTCATCTTCTCACTGTTTCTATCTCCTTGTGTTTGGAATAACTTGCTTCACTCCTTTTTTGGGTTGATCTGTACTTCTTTACTATATTCTTTTACTATACCTTTTTCTATTTACTTATTTTCTCTTCAGTTGTATCTCTTATTTATCCCCCCTTCAGTACATCTTTTTTTTCTCCCTTGATCCTTCAGGTCATCCTACTAAGTATTTTTATACACACCCCTTCTTGGGATTTGTATGCACTTGGTGTGCCCTTGCAGATGACAGACAGGTTGATCATGACTTCAGAGGATCATAGAGATACAAGTGCTTGGACCGTGTATAGTGGTCGTAGCTTAGGATCCAGGAGTGGGGCTCCCAAGATTTTTCACTTTTTTTTAGTTGCTATCAGGTTGTTGCACTTTTCTGGTTGGGATAGTATTTTTCCCCTTTCTCCTTTCAGTTTATTGTACCATATTTTTATTTTTTAGTGGTTCATGCATGTTTAGTTTATTTATAGAAGTTTTCATATTTTACTTATATCCCTCTATACTTTTACACTGAGTTGGTTGTATGTGTGTGTAAAGTTTCCTAGGCAAAGGCCTCCCGGCATTTGTTGTGCTTTTAGCGCTAGTTGTCATCCCATGTCCTATGGAGGTAGACTTAGGGTTGTTGCAGCTCGATCCTTGATACGAGTTGGGTCGTGAAAGAATGTATTGATCCTATATATGTGTGGACTGTTGTAATAGTGGATTCCCTAGACCCTATAAAATAGTACTTTTAATTTCTATATCATGTATATAGTTATATATATATGATGTATACTTTCCATTATAGTGTATATATTTCTATTTCCACAATTTAATGGTAATTTCCATATATTAATTTTCATATCAAAAGGTTGTTGCAAATCCCAAGCTATAATGAGAACCATGAGATACTATGACATTAATCCTAAACAAATTCCCTATGGTATAGATACATCATACTGATTGGTCACATTTTATTTATAACTATTAGGTGTTTGGGGTTCATAATAATTAATACTTATTCTCATAAAGTTCACACATAGTGATCTCTAGTAGATGAGATCATGAGGACAAACCCACCAATAGGAATATCACATGTTTAAGGTGTTATTGATTGTTCTTGTCTATGAAAAAGTGTATTGGTCTCCTGACTTGAGATCATTATCAGTGTTTACCATTTTATTGCATACTTGGATGCAAGGAACAAACCAATATAATGAAATTATGGTGAGGTAGCTTGTGTTGGGTGTGTCATTGGTGGTATCACATTTGAAGAATGGTTAAAAAAGGATTTGTCGCTTCCGGGTTGAGGAAGTAATATATCTCAGGAATTGTTGATCAAGATGGAAGTAACTTCATAAGTCCTTGGCCAAGGTAGTTGAGGGTAAATCCATCATGTTATATCAACAAATAATAAATCAAGAAAATTATGATGACACAAGTGTGTGACGTGCTTTATGAGATGTGAAATACAAAGAAATTATTTTATAGAGTGTGAGTTTGTAGTTTGGTTGTTATTACTATGACTATCCTTATCTATTTAGGGGCCTTTATGGGTTTCTAGAATCTATTATTGGAATTTAAATATTATTCAATGCTATCAAGATAAGGTCCTAGAAGGTCACATACAATAGTGTATTTAAGAATCTGCCCTATTTAGCTGAATAGGTAAATTGTACATTATGAGCCCCACCTTGGGGTTTGAGTGTCGTCCAAGTTATCAATCACAAAAGAATAAATTAATTAATTATTATTCAAGTAAATAATAATTGGGTTTAATTTATTTATTAAAAATATTTACAAGTTAAGTAAATATGAGGAATAATATTAATCGAACGAATATTATTTTAATATTCCAGGTTTGTTTAATATTAAGTGGGATTTTTGAATTGAGTTAAATGACTTAGTTTTAACATGTAATATATTTAAAATATATTACAAATAGGTTATAAAATATAAATAATATTTTTGATGTAGTTTAGTTCATCATAAATTTATTTATTTATTCTTTAGTGGGTGATATTTTTTTCAGGGACTGAGGAACCCATTCATGTATTTTGACTCCCACTATAAAAGAAGGAGAGAGGCTCATTGATGTTAGGGTTGTTCATTACAATGAAGTGAGAGCCTATATCTCTTCAAAACTTCTAGAGAGAGAAATCCTCCCTCCAAGTGTCAATCTAATCATGCCTTCGACAGATCGAAGGCAACAGATCACAGTGATCGTCGTGACGCTGAAGAATTTGTTAGAGCTCGGCGCTAGCATCAGGTACCTTCAATTGGTATCAGATATCATGTGAATATTTTGAGATAATAAAATTATGTTGCCTTAAATTTTAGTATAGGGTTTAAAAATGGTCCCAATAGATTCAACCGTGATTCCATCTGAGGTCGGATGGCCAAGTTATTGACATCCTAAAAAATTATGGATTGAGAACGGTTTTTTAACAGGTATTAAAATTCCAAACAATCGGTTTTGTTTTATGATAAACTTGTGCATTTCATATTTTTATGTATGGAATAGTTTTATCCAAAATGAGTTTTAATTACACACGGATGTGGAATTTATAAAATATAATTATTATAATTATTATAATGGGTTTTATTTTTAAATTAAACAAAAAAACAAAACTACTTTGGAATAATTTTTTGGGGGGTGCTTGGTCTTTATAAAATAAAAGAAATAAAGAAATGAAGTGGAAGACTTTAACAAGTCTTAGTGGGTGACTTGACCTGCTATTAATAAAAAAATACAATTTAAAAAAAAAATCAGGAAAATGGGGATCCCTCTTCCACTTGGTTGGACCCCCCATGTCCTATTCTCTACCGCTCGCGAAGGTACCCCCTCCCATGGTCGGCGTTCCACCCGAGAAAACTAAGCATTGCAGAAAGTGACTCTACCCTATGGAATACCAGTAGTGGTTCCACCTCACTTATTCCTATAAAATTGTCACCTCACCCTCGACAGACCGACCAATCAAGGTCCTCCTCCGCCACCCGGGTCGAGGTCCAAGTCATCGGTGCCCATTGCAGCTCCAGTTGAGGCCTCATCCTACAACTAATGGCATGCAATGCTACTGAGGCACCCCTGGTACCCATCTACATGGACCTAATCTACTCCAAAATGAGCTAGGTCAGATCCGCCATACCCAGTACAGGGCTGGGCGGGCCATCATGACCCATATTTGTCTTTGCACGACTCAAAGCGGTTTTTTTTGCAGGTTCGGCATGAACTACTTTAAGCCTGTGTGGGTTAACAGAGCCTGGGTTAGCCGAAGTTAATATAATTAATTAATTAATTTTTTATTAAAATTAAATTATTAAAATATTATTTTTTTAAAAAGATAATAATTTTAATTCACTGGTATACAATTAATTTAATTTCAGTATTAAATTTAATTAATTAAAGAGACTGAATATAATTAAATTATTTGAATTTAATTAATTCATTGGATTTAATTAAATTCTCTATGTAACACCCCAATATTTTATGGTATGTATCTCCTTAATTCAATTCAATTTATTCGATAGCTTATAACATAAATGAATCGTGATATATTGTTAAATATTAACATGACTTTTAGAATAGTAGTGTAATCATTAGGAATAGTAAATTGACAATTTATATAAAAACCTAATCAATGAAATTATAAATAAAATTTAGGTATCTCATAAATGAAAATATGATATATTTATATCATTGAATAAGTAAATAAATGATAAATTAAGTGTTAGTGTTTTTGTGAAGTGTAAATGATTATTTACAATTTTATAATTAATTTAATGATTCAAAATGAACTTCATTTTCATATAATGGATTCATGAATTAATATTTTGTTTTATTATGATTATAATATAATTTTATGATACCATAATTAATTTTTCAAAGTGTCGTAAAATCAGTTATAACATTAAAATTGGTATTTTTTGAATAAATGATGATTACATTAAATTTATCATATTTGGAAAAAAAATCATATAATAGAGTTAATTTTTAAAACACACAAGTCAAAAAATGATTATTCTGAAATTTTGAGAATTTTTTGACAGAGTTAAATTTTTGGTGAATATAAAAAAATACCGTTTTTTTGAAATACGGTATCTTTTGTGGTATCATCAAGAAATAATTATGATATAAAATTTTATTAAAATTATGAAATTACTAAGTTATGATATAAATATTGTACAAAAATAATCCATAACATATAAATTGTAAATTACTTCATGATAAGTATGAAAATCATTGTCAATGCCAACGCAGTGCCTCCACAGCATTAGTAAAGTCATATTTGGTTCCATATAGATAATAATTGGGTATTAAAAAGTACTTTCCAGAATTTTTAATTGATTATTAAGTGTAATTGATTTTTTTTATTATATTTTAGAATTTTATATTTATAGAACATTAATAGTATCCAAATGTATGTGCAATGCTTGTGCAAGGAAAGAAGTCAAATTAACAAATTAGAGATGTCTTCTTGACATGGATATGAGTAAATATACATAATTTATTAATCTAAAATATTATCATGAACCAAATTAATTTATTTTTAGGATATTAATTTGTTTTAAATTTTTTATATATGAAATAATTAACTTTAATGCTTATATAATGCTGATGCGGTTCTTGCGCAACCATAAAAAAATAAAAAAATGATTTTAATTAAAATTATAAGAACTAATAAATAACCAAAAACATGTAAAAATCATATTGGTTGATTATATATTGACCATTATTGTCCAAGTAACAAATTAATAACCATTTGAATCTATGTGGATATGATTAAGACCCTTATAGTATTTTATTTAAAAGAAAGTCAAATTGTTCACACAATAGATTTTAATTAGTATAATATATTAATATATCATTTTCAAGAGGAGATATTAGACCATAAATATTAATTTTAAATATAATAAATTTATATTCTTGATGGAAATTTATTTTTATTTTTTAGTGAATAAATATTTACCTTAAAGGCTTGTACAATGATGATGCAGTAATTATTTAATTAATCAAATAAATGATATCAAAAATATTAAAATAAATATAATTTGAGATAATTAAGTTGATCCATAAATTATTTAGATAAATATTACATTTATAATATATAATTTAATATTTTTTGGAATTTTAATCTTTTTCTTGATGTTTTTAGTGTCATAGTTATGAATAGTATTTAATTTGATAAAACATTATTTTCATAAATATAATATTTCATTAAATTATTTAAATATCAAAAAAATCTTTAATAAGGAAATATATGATATTATTATGTATGTAATGAAATCCCCTTGAGATTTTTATGCCTTTTGGAAATCTTTAACCCTATTTTAGCCTTGTTATATTTTAATATTTTAAGTAATTCATAAGTTTCCCCTCTCCTTAATTATAAAAAGGGGACACTTTCCTTCACACAATTTCATCACCTTAACATTATTTATTTAAAATACTCTTAAAAATTATATTACCCTCTTCCCTATACACATTATAGTGTTTTCGTTCTCAGAAAAAGATGACTTCCATGTTCCCTAAGGTGGTTCTCAAGGAGAAGAATTCAAGAGGTAAAATCCTCTTTTGTTCGTTTAATTTTCTTTCTAATTATTTTTTGTTCTTATACTTTCCTTACCTCCTCTGTAATAATATGAATGACAAATATATTATCTTATTTATGATTTAATGTTATTATATTAATGGGATATCATAATCAAACCCCCTTTTTCTCTTTTTATTCTAAAAATGAATACATCATCTGAGAGGTGTTGATTTACCGCCTTCATGGATGACGAGTTTTTGTTTTTAAATTCCTCCTTCAATTATGGTCATAAAACCATTTTTATGGTTAAAATAGACTATAATATATTTATTACAATTTATTTAATGTTTTGAAACTGGTACATATACATAATATTAAATAATAAGACAAAACTAGTTTGTGATGATCGAAAAAACTCTAAAATAATATAAATATTTATCATAAGCACTTTTTCTAATGAATAATCCTTGTATATAGAAATAAAATGATATATAATACCATTAAATATTTTTAAATTTCATTAATAACATATAATTTCAATTCTGGATAACTATTCCCATTTTACATGATCTTTCGTACATGTAAACCAATCATGAAAACCAAGGAAACAGGCATTCCTGGAATGTCAAAATTGAATTTATAACTCATCAAAAAGGTAATAAATGAACTTAATAAAAAAATTATGAATAAAATACATGTTTAATAGGTACTTAATTAAATTATTAATTAATCTAATTTTGTTATCTAGGACATTAAGTGCAAGTGAAAAACACTTTCAGACATAAGGTAGGGGATTCTCGAACCCAATTTCCTTTCTTTGGGTTATTCCTATTTCATGCCAAATTTATGTGTGGATGTTATTTTAATATTCCTAAAATATAATTTATTTGTCCTTACCTTTTCATTTTTTGGCATATACATGTTACAATATGATTTTATGAAAAATACAAATGATTTTTCAAAAGAACTCTTCTTTATAAAGTAAAAAATGGTATTTCTCTCAAGAATTCATCGATGATTTTATTATAGTATTTTTGTCTATTTTAACACATTCTGTTGAATATTATGATTAATTGGGATTGATCTTTTATGATATCATCTACCATATATTATTAAATTTTTTATGATTTTTTTTACTGTCGATGCGCTATTTTGATATCATTCACCATATTACTCAAGAATGGTTAGTGATTATGTTTACTGACTGGGGAAAGTTATTTACATTTCATATGTATATGTTGTTAATGTTTCACCCCATCCATATGAAGAATTAATTGGAATTAGTAAGTGGAATTCAGGGTCCACTATAGCCCCTTGATGTATCGGCAGTTCTCATGAGACAAACCAGATTGGGATTTGGTCAAGGCCTTACCCGTTTATTTTTAGATGTCTTGGTCAAGGCCTTGACGGTATTCTTTAGATGTCCAACATTATGCATTCCATCATCATGATATTAGAAATTGATAATCCATGTGATTATTTTACTACTTTAATATTCATAGTTAAGTTTTATTCTCATATGATTATTTATATAGTGTTATTTAATCATCTTTTATTACTGCCATATTATACTCAAGATTATATTTTAATGGCACGTGTTTTTAGTTATTCACCCTACCTTATTGTTTATGTTTATTTATATTATCTTCCTTTGTATTTATTACCCTTTATAAAAATATGATCTCACCTCTTTCTTATGTTTTATTTTTCCTTAGGACAAGATGATTTATATTATAAATGACCTACAGGGTTAATCTAAGAGTTTATGGGAGTTTCCAATGGATTTTTTATGTTGTTTTTTCTTACAAAGTTGTAATGTGACAATTATGTTTGTATCTGGTTTTCCAAATATATTAAACTATTCATCCTTTGTGATTTAACTTCCTTGTTTATTATTCAAATGTAATAAATTAAGGCACCAGCTCTGGGATACTAAGGTTGGGTTCATTAGAGTTGATATCAGAGGAATTTTAGTAGAAACTTTGGAAACTAGATTTCAAAAAAACATAGATTAGAAAAATGTAACCCTATAACTTACATTGAGAATATTCTCAAAGTAACCTATCTTGTTATTTAGATATTAGTGATACCTAAATTTTTTATTTACGATAATTGTTTCAATGTTTAGATTATACATTTTGTTTTATAATTTTATGATCTAATCTAGTGTATTCCATTGTTTAGAAATGGTACCTAGTGGGAGGAATAGAAACATTATCAATGCACATATTACATGTAGGGACTTCCCTCCTATGCAAGATAATGATTTTGGAACTGGAGATACAGATGGGGATGAAATAATTATATCTCTATTGGGAAAATTGACTTAGGTTATGAGAAATAACCTTACCCTTATGAATCAGCATGATCCATAACATAGTGTATAATGTTAGATAGCTTCATGGGACATCAACCATCATTATTCAATGGGACTACAAACCCATTTGTAGCTTATCAATGGATAAGTTCCCTAGAGAATATATTTCTCTTTTGGGGAAGTAATGAAATGGATAAGGTTATCATGGTAGTTTATCATCTCTCGGGAGATGCGGATCAATGGTGGTCATTGATTCAAAACACTAATGATTAAGAGGAAATTCCAAACATGGAATGGATGGATTTTAAGGAACTTTTTTGGAAAAATATTTTCCTAGAGAACAATGAGTATATATGGATAGGAGATTCTTGAGTCTAAGATACAAAGAGGGTGAAAATGTTTCTAAGTATGAATCTAACTTTACAAGGTTAGTAAGGCATATCACGGACTACATATGTAATCCAAGGAGCCATATTAGCCATTTATTTTATGGAATTAAGCCAATTTTATAAATAGAACTAGTCTCCCAAACATTCTTATCATATGAGAATATAATATCTTGTGTTATCAAGATAGAGAAATAACCATCCAAGTCTTATGTATCTGAAGGAAAAATAAGCGAATAAGATGATAAAAGATCAAAAAATTGATAAGGAGAATAAAATAAAGAATGATTTCTCTACATGTGATAATTGTGGTAAGAAACACCTCGGTACATGCTTGAAGGGAATGGGAGTTTGCTACAAATGTGGAGAGAAAGGCCACCAGGCTCATGATTTCAAGTGAAGAAAAGAAGTTATCTATGTATAATGCTTCAACTGGGGCACTACGCAATTTAATGCTCCAAGCATAAAGGTAATATAGATTATAAAAATCTAAGGGATTGAGGCCAAGCTTATATTGTTACTACATTCGAAGTTGTATGATTAATGTATTTGTGTTTTTGGATTCAAGAATTATGTTATGTAATTCTGGTTATAATAATTATGATATATATATATATATATATATATATTGTAATATAGTACTTATTCTTTAAGGAATTAGAAGCATGTGATGAATAACACCAATAATCAAGAGAAGTGATACTATTGTAAGTTGATCTTCTTGAAAACACATGACTTGGGAAAGATAACCCTAAATATTTTCTTAATATTGAGATAATAATAATAAATGTTTATGAGATGGTATTGGTGAAAATTAAGGTGGTTAGTAATATTATGGTTTATGTTATGTTGGAATTATTACATGTTTGTATTTAAAGAATATATTTGACAACCTAAGATTTTATTTTTGGAAGAATTCCAGTTTTCATTAAGGTTTAAAGGTGATCAAGGTATTAAAATATTTGGTATGTGACAATAAGATATACATTATGTTATTTTGGGGAAAACCTGATGTTAAGTAACCTTTTTTCTAAATTTTCGGTCTTTGAATTTGGATATACATATTTTGGATGGGACTTAAGGTTAACTACTTATAAAATGTATTAAGGATATTATTGATTAAGATTGAAGTGTGATTTATCATATTTGGCAACATGTGATAACCATTTTTGGTTTTGATAAATATTTAGAGTAAGGAATGACACATGGACTTTATGATTCATTAAAAGCATTTCAAGTTTGAAAAAATCATTATGAACATTCATTTCTGAGTGTTAGGGGTGAAGTGAAACATATCAAAGCATAACCAAAGGATGAGATTATTCTTACGACATGAAAAGGAATAATGTAAGTTTATTTTATGAAGTGTTTCTATGGATAGTAAAAGAATCCATCAACTCTAGGAAAATGATTTTGGAACAAAAAACTTCATCTGTTTACTTTTCTTTCTGAGAAATCAATGATCTTTTAATCGATCACATATTTACAACTTTGGGAATGATAACATTATAATGATAATTTTCTCTATCACTCCCCATCATAACTTTATGGTTATATTTTCTTCCATATAGATATTTTCATTTTTCACCAATGTTACTGTCACGAACCAACTCGGGTCGTCCCTAAACCGGTCACCTGAGCCAGTCTGCGGCATGGCTCGAAGGGCATTCCCAATCCCCACGGGTTGCAAACTAGAGTCGGGTATCAAAATTAAACATGTGGGAATGATTTTTACCATAAATGGAAGAAAAATAAATAAATAAAAATTCAACAATGAAAACAAAATCTAGCAACGGTGAGAAAAATAAAATTAAACATACCTCCATGTGACCCCACAGGTCACCACTGACCACAAACCAACGTTGTTCTATGAAAACCGAATCCGAGCAAGAAGAAGCACACTAAAATAAAAACAAAGATAAATAATATGTGTGAGTATTAAAAATCAGTAGGATATCCTGATAAACTTTTCCCAATGCACTTACATTAAAATAAAAGAAACATCAAATTTAAATTTTGAACTTCAATATACAAAGTATGTTTTTCTATACATTTTACTTAAAATAAAATTACAACCCATTTCCCTCATTCATTTTCTAAAACCAAACTCATTTTTTTAGTGTACCATTAATATTTTAGAAAAGGGAAGTGATCCTTTCATTTTTTTTATGGTAGGAAATATTATAAAATAGTTTGAATTTAAAATATTTTGTGCAAGATTTTAGAGACCAACACATCACTTCCAAGTAAACACTACACAAAAAAGAACTAAAATATTCATATAACAAGGGAAATGAAAATATACATACAAGTATCACATTCATTGCTGCAATAAAATAAGAGATAATAGACATAGGTTAACCTAGGAGATCAAGAACTATCCAAAACATACTAATACATGAGACCCCATCCTCAGTAGCATTCCACATATGATGAAATCAAAATGACCAGCCACCCTAACTTAGGATCGACTAAGGGTCCCAATCCCATAGTAATAAACCCAAATATTTCCACCTAATATGGGACACTAGTTAGTATGTCAACTAATAGTGTAGAAATCATTCTTAAAAAATTATCTCAATATTCTAGTTTCTCA
Source organism: Viscum album (assembly GCA_963277665.1). Taxonomy (NCBI): domain Eukaryota; kingdom Viridiplantae; phylum Streptophyta; class Magnoliopsida; order Santalales; family Viscaceae; genus Viscum; species Viscum album. The sequence goes on along the minus strand of OY728157.1, from coordinate 831,273,403 downwards.
TGTCTCATGTATATAAAGGGGGTGATCCAACTGATGGCAGCCGATCATCCAATCAAAACATATATATATATATATAATAATTCACAATAAGTCTCACCCTGAGTTTCCCCAGGGACTAATCTTTTACCTTAGAATAAATAGAACACACAAGGGTTCCAACTGAGGAACCCTAATAATGGATCATGAGGATTCCACAGTGAGGAAATCCCATCCATTATGCATAGACAAGGCATGAGAAACATCCAATGAGGGTTTTCATAATAAACATTTTTATCAATTTAACCATGTTTCCAAATGGTCCTTTAATCATTTAACAAAACTAAATTTTATCAAACATGAATTCCATCCTTCAAAAGAAGTGTAACCACACCATTTACTATTTCAAAACATTCACAAAAACTCCTTAAAACATTTCCATTACACCTTGAAAAAAATATTTCTTACAAAAATTTCAAACAATCCATTTATCAGTGACACATGAAAAAACACCTTAAAATCCGACTTTCATATATTTATAAAAAAACATAAACCATAATAAAAACCCATACAAGGAAACCCCAAACGCCATTTCTCATCATTCCAATACATATAAAAATAAAAACCATTCATTTTACCTCCTAAATTACCCACAAAAGACAACAAGTCATTTAACTAAACAATTGACGTGTGCTATTTTCCAAAACAATTTTAGTTATCAAAAAACAAGGCTAAAAACACTAATTTCACAACAAAAAAACTAATCAAAGGATCAATTATTCATATTTATAAATCAAAGAGGTTGAGAAAAGAAAAAAAACTAATGGATCTTAAATTAAAAAGGAAATTGCATGTGAAATCCTACCTCAAATGAAGGCCAATCCAAATCTTTCTAACTCAAGAAGCAACCTACTCACATGCACACACTTCCATATATATATATATATATATATATATATCCTTAAACTGATGTGCATGTTCCCCACGTCATGAGAAAACACTCACATAGAAGATATATATATTTATACACATCCATATTTTAGAATATGCGGGCACACCTTCAAAACCAACTGCAACTCCCTACGACAAATCCTCAGGACTCAAGAACACCATGAATCTATAAAAAAAATTAAAGAAAACAATGGAGTTGAGATGTGATTCAAAAACCAATGAAACATTTAAGAAAACAATATTAAATGAAAATACTATTTTAAAGTACAATCTTCATTTGAATGCCAATCCATGTGTGTGACTTTTGTGCACATGGATGTTCCAACATATGATGACATGCTTTAAATATTCTAGAAGTCACCCCCAAAATACACTTTCTAGAATTACCAATTTCCTTTAAACAAATACAAAAAACACCATTGCAATGCCACCACTATTCATTTTAAAACTGGGAAAAACCTTTTTAATGCATTTTTTCACAATTCATCAAACCATAATGAGGCACCCAAGTCACACATCAAGACCAAACCATAATTTCAACAAAAATACAAAATAAAACCAGGTCCAAATAACAAAACAATGGCTCAATTTCATACTTAGAAAACTATAGGAATTTTATCAATACTTTTAACATGGGCACATATAGGCTTAAACCAAGAATCTCATCAAAATTCATTTTTTAAAAATTATATTAATTTTAAAATACCATAGTATGATAAATGAGAGTATATTGGGTATGAAAAATAGTAATAAAAATTATTTGAAACTATTCAAGCATTAAAAGATTACTCAGGAAATGAAAATTAATAGAATCACCTATCTTGTCAGTGTGTGAACGCGGCAAGACACTCAGAGAAGGGAGAGGAAACCTTTAGGGATAATACACACCCCCTAACAACTAAGAATGTGACCTACACAACAACCCTAGATTTAGGGTTTGGAAAAATTGAAGAAAAACCCTCAAAAATGGAAGAAAACTCACCGGAGGTAGTGTCAGACGTGCAAGGGAGGAGCTGTCACTGGAGAAGGGGTCCAATGCCGGACAGGAAGGGATCGTGCTGGATCAGGACATCAGATAGGAGGGGGGAAATTCTAGATTAGGCCATTGGACATAAGGGGGGTCGCGCTGCTATAAAAAGAGAGGGAAGGAGGCGTTGGCGAGGGAGAGTGGCTGGAGGTAGGGAGGGAGTGCGGCCGAAGGGAGGGCACTAACGGGGAGAGAAGGGGGAGAAGGGTATAATTAGGGTTAAAAACATTAGAAAATTATAATAATAATAAAAATAATAACAATAATAATAATAATAATAGTAATAATAATAATAGAACTAATAATATAATAAAAATAATCTTAATAATAACAATAATATAACAAACCTAATAATAATAACAACAACAACAATATTTTTATTTTTATTATTAATCACCCTTTTAATTTTATTTTTATTTTTTGTCTAATATTATTATTTTTAGACATAGATTAGGTCGAATGGTTTAGTAGCATAGTCTTCCAAACTGGGTGCTAACTGTGCATAGGCCAAAAACTCACCTGGAAATTTTAAAATTCAAAAATTTTACTTGGGTCTCAACCCGAACCCCAACTGAAAAGATCCAAGACCAAGAAATGAATAAAATAAGAGTGTTTCCAAGGATGGTGTGTGAAAATTCTCCCCACCATAGACACTTTCTACCCCCATAATTTCACATAGTCGAAAGAAAGACAGAACTTGAATCCATGCCCGATTGAAGCCGAAAGAAACCACAAACCTCAGGGTGACCGTTCACTACACCAGTCACACCCGACCAACCTAGAATAAACCAAAACATAAGATAATGGGAGAACATGATATTTTTCTCCCCACCATAATAACTCAACTAGCACATAAATTTAAAACCCAAACATACCACCCCGATGAGGGGGGGCAACGCTGGATCTCCCAACCGATCTAAACCTCCCAATACAATGAGAGTGTATAACTATGAAAATAAACATAAACCAAATAGAAAACTCAAACACAATCACAAAAATTGGTTTTTTCACAAGCACTTGCATCTCCAAACAATCACCACTAAACCAAAACCATCCCATAAAAGGCCAACGCACATTGAGAGAAATGAGATATTCTCAAAGCCACACTCAGAAAAACACGAATTTTTGGATTAAAATATAACTAGTTCATCATAACCCCCCAAGGAAATGATGGACTTACAATGGTAGAAAAACCTAAAAAATATAAAACAAGAACAAAAAATGTTTAAATGTTCTAATCCAAGCATAGAACACAAAACCCAGACTGAGGCTTCACACCCCTGGAAACACATGACTGTGTGTGAGCTTCACCCTGGGACATGTGGCTAGAACTTTGATGGTTGAATCATCTCTTACCTCATAGTCGGGCAGTAGAATCCTTCGATAAAAATGTCTTCTTTAAGTGACGCTTTCTGTAGAACTTCTCCAGATGACCCAGACATTCACAACTACACCACGTCTTCGTAGGGATGTGACATGACGGTTTTGACTGCCCAAACCTGCAACACTGGTGGCACACAATCGAATAATATGACTGATTGGGATTCATAACCAATAGATATGACTCCTTAGAGATATTTTTCTTTTTCATTCACTCCTCTCCAAATTGGGAACCCTTACAATCAATGAGAGGTACCAGATTACCAACTGCTTGTGTCCCGGGAACCAACATGGCTAGAAATGATTTATCCACTAGCTTATCAAAATGAGGGTCTTTGGAAGTGAGGACCCACTTCTTATTCTTTGGATTAAGACCCCTAAGACAAATCCAAACCAGATATTTAAGCTGGTCAATATAAACTTACTAACCACTATCCCTAACAAACACCCCGCAATGCTTCCCCCTTCCTTAACTTCACCTTCTCGGGTATGAACCTTTCAATGAATGTGGTCTTGTACAATTACCATTTCACCCCAACTTCCATGATAAATTGAAAATAAATCTTCACTGGTCCAAATATGAACTTGTAAGGGTTGGTGTCCTAAGAACCAACTGTTTTGTACTTTGATTACATGAGTGTTCACTTATTATATATTGTTCATTGTTCTGCATGACTATAATATAATAATGTCATGGAAATATTTGTTGCATTGATAAGGTCATGGCAGATCCACGCTATGATGAGAACCTTGAAATGCTATATAAATATTATTAAATAAAGTTCTATGTTTGGATGACATACTATGATAGGACACATAGTATACAGACCGTCATGTGAGAGTACTCGTAAGAAGACGAGACTCTCTCTCATGGAGTTCGCACTTGGTAATCTCCAAGATGGGAGATTATGATAACAGACCCGCCAGTAGAAATTCTGCATGTATTGGTGTCATCGGACATTGCTATCTACAAGTGTGTGTAATGTTCCTTAGACTGGAAGATTATCATTAACTCATGTCATGACTCACGCACATAGATTTACTGACGAAAACCATCATGCAGACAGTTGGCGGGAAGTAGGGTACGTTGGGTACGTTACAAGTGACATGTTGTTAATGGATAAGTCGAGGAAAGATGTGTCCCTTCCATTTATAGAAGTTGATATCTCGGACCTTTGATTGAAATAGAATTATCACATTAAATTCCATGGCCATGGTGTGAACGACGAGTTTATTTCAGGTAGTCAAAGAACGACAGAACAAGCATATAGGTTTATGACACTGCCATGAAACCTGCTTGATGAGATATCAAGAAAAAGGGATTAAATTACATAGTAAGCATTCATATGTGGTGATACGTCAATGCGGCGTCAACTTCTTTCTCTTGGGGGCCTTGACCCATTGCTAGATAGTAATCTTGGACTTTAGGCAAACCTGCCTAATGCCAACAAGAAAGAGGCCTAGAGGGTCACACACTAAGTGTATTCAAGTATCTCAAGTAGAATAAAGATTATTCTCGTACGTGGTTTAATAATTATTCAAGTAAGCCTAAATCATTTTAATGATGGAGGAAGAAGGAAATGAAAAACAAGATATACACACCATGTATTAAAGATTACATGTCGTGTAGTTTTTCATGGAAAACAAGTACACGCCGTGTATTAATAATTACACGCCGTGTAGTTTTCTTTATGGAAAGGAAATGAATAAATGAAAACAAGATATACATGCCATGTACATTGAATGTACACGTCGTGTAGTTTTCAATGAAGAACAAGTACACACTATGTATTTATTAATACACGCCGTATAGTTTTTTCAGTCAGGATTTTGAGGATATAATATTGTTTTAAATGATATTTATTATAATCAGCGTGGGTGCATGTCAAGGAATTAATTATTCGACATGGGGGTTTTAAATAAGAGTCAATTATATAAATAAAATGCATAATGCGTTTATTTATTATCATAATTCTATAACCCCACACACCTGATTATAAATATCGTCACAACCCCAACTCTTTTCCTACACACAACATATCTGTAGAATTATTTCAAGGCCGAAAGAACCGCTTCCTCCAAGAATTCTCTCAAGACTGAGAGAGATCCTCTTCCATCAGATCAAGACGATCTAAAGAAGACAATGCAAGCAATGGTTTCTCCACATTAGTACCCGGATAATCCTTTGACGACGTCCCGAGATACGAGGTACACATGTAGATCACTGCTAGAGGAAGTCTACACTTGGCTTCTATGATGCAACGACAAATCACATCGGAACGTGATCAAGAACATCAATAAAGAAAGAACACCCAAAAGCTATTTATTTTCAATTGATTAAATTAATTATAATCAACCTGTAACGATCCTACTTTTTGGTTCCAGGACTTTCTATTTCTTTTGTCTATTTCTATGATTCGATCCATGGAGACTGGCGTTTATCGTCATATTGATCCCGAATTGATCATTTCTAATGACAAAAATCCAAGTGGGCACATCCACCCACGTGATTCTGCTGTGCCCGGAACCTTTAAATGGTATCAGAGCGTGGTTACAACGTTTATTATAGTTATTTAATTTTCGTTGATAATTTACGCTTTTATATTTGACTCAATTTGAAATAAATCATTCTATAAATCTGAATAAATGAGATCTATTCTTCCTCCTTCGTTTATCGATTCATATCACAGAAACAACCTTTTAATTTTAATTTTTTATTAAAATAAAAATGAGGAACTCATCTGGAGGAGCTGCTCTTTCTGTCTGTACAACACGGGATTACACGGCGTGTAATTAAAACTACACGCTGTGTACTTAGGTTCAATGAACCGGCACCGGTCCACCAAACCACTCCGTGTAAATTGAATATGCCTAAGTATTAATCACGTCGTGTTGACCAGAATTGAACGGCGCGTGGGAACTGGAATACACGGCGTGTATGTTGGAACAACACGCCGTGTAGTCCGTTTCGGCCCAGGTGAAACCGTGTACAAGGATAAGTCGCGTACCTCGTACACGAGATCGCCAGGCCGGTTACCGCATAACAAGGAAGTACACGCCGTGTATGATTTATATACACGCTGTGTACTCCAAAATTTCCAAAGTAACGAAAACACTCCAAAGCCCCCGTCGTGTACTTTGGATAATGGGTGAAAAGAAATACACGTCGTGTAATTATAAACTACACGCCGTGTACTTTCTAGAAATGGAATTTTACCAGGTTTCCTCCAATGTACAAAGACCCGTACAAGGAATATGGATGAGAAGAATCTCAAGTAAATTCAGAAAGGAATTTAAGATATTGAATTAATTAATTATAAGATCATAATTAATTAAATCCAAGCACGACTTATCTTAAATGAAAGAACAGTTAAAAGAATTTGATTTCTAAATATGCGTAAATGTCGTTGCATGCTATGGATGATCATGAGCTAGACCAAAGACCCTTTGTATGTGTATGGTTTCATTTAAATTTAAATTTTTTGGCCTGCGAGCCTTCTTCCAATAAAATGTAGGGCCTACGTACCCATGGTTTCTTTAATGTAAACCCATGTAATGGTGGATCTCCCAAGCCAGAGGAGATGGTTCAAATCCCAAATCCGATTCAAAACTGACGCAAGAAGATACAAAGGTGGACAGGTGGGAGCTGCAAAACACGAACCATCAGGTTCAAGGTGTTTTCCCTAAGTCAGGGTTATCTTATCAAAACTTCTAGATAAGCTAACCAAATATAATATCATGATCATGCCATATTATTTTATTTATGTCTGATTGCATGGTTTATTTATTATGTATGTGTTGTCATGATCACATAATTAATAAAATGAACAAGCATGCAAAGATAGAATAAAATAAAAACCGGAATATGCGTAAACATTATCAGAACATGGTTAATCACTTAAGAAAGAATCACTTAATATTAAAAAGCATGTGGTAATGCGAAAACTATGCATAAAGGACTAAAATCCCTCAATACCATATTAAGTCAGACCAAGCCTTTCGTTACCAGATTAAGGGCAAGAATAAATAAAACTATGTGTTTGACCAACCTCTTTTGGGACAATTACTTTTATAAAATAAGTCCTTATGAATGTTTTCGGGTTGACTTAACCATTTTACATCAAGAGAAGTATCCCTTGCTAGACTTGGTGTAATATTGGAGGCAAGAGTTGAGGAAATCCAAGTCAGGATTTCAGGATTGGGGTGTCCACTCAACAGATCAAGGAACTGTAAGCTCATAGTTGGCAAAGACCTGCCTACCTAAATACCTTCAAATAGCTTGACCAACCCTTGTTGGGGTTATGTGAAGGGGAATATGGATCCTTGCCACTATAATGTCAAAGCAACTAGACATTCCAAGTTCAATGGTGAGGGCCATTGGGAATTGATAAAATAGTGGGAGAATTAATTCATTCATTCATTATTTCTCATAAATTGTAATCAAGAAAGTATTAATAAATATGCTCTTTTAAATTGTAGAATCAAGATGAAAAACTCATCAACCACATTTTCTCTGCGATCAATACTGGATAAAGACAATATCCTCACCAGCAGTAACTTTCAGGAATGGTTTAGGCGCCTTCGGGTTATCCTATTCCATGAATGAATGTTTTACGTGATGGAGTCCTCACTTCCTGATTCTCCTTCCCCAGGGGTGAGTGATGAAGATTTCCTGGTCTATGATCAACATTTGAATGATGCTCTTGACGTTCAATGTTTGATGCTATCATTGATGTCTAGTGAGCTCATGAAGTCTCATGAAGACATGGATGCCTATAGCATGCTCGAGCACCTCCATGGTCTATACCAGGAGAGAGCAAGATAGGAAAGGTTTGAGATCTCTAAGGCTCTATTTCAGAGAAATCTTGGAGAGGGTGCCCCAGCTGGGCCTCATGTAGTCAAGCTCATTGGCTACATTGAGCGCTTGGAGGTTCTAGGGTTTAAACTCCCCGAAGAACTGGGTACCGATCTCATTCTTGCATCACTCCTCCAGAGCTTTTCAAAATTTATTGTTAATTTCAACATGAACAACATTGAGAAGTCTCTATATGATCTTCTTATCCTTATTCTCCAAGTGGACAATTACATGAAGCGTGAAAAGCCTTCTGTCCTTATGGTGAATAAAAGGAAAGGGAAGGCGAGGATATTTAAGCCCAAATATTCTTCAAGGCCTTCCAAGAAAAGGAAGATCAAAGTGGAGGAAAAGGAATAGGATGTTGTTTTTTTCGCATGTGGAAAGAAGGGCCACTGGAAGAAAAAATGCACCCATCCAAGGAAGAAAGGGGAATCTTCAGGTGCATTTGTTATCGAATGCAATCTATTTGTTTCTACTAATTGGGTATTAGATACTGTTTGTGGTGCTCACATCTGTATCCAAATACAGGAACCAAGTAGATTCAAGAAGATTGGTCGAGAGGAGGTAGATCTAAGAGCATCCAACGGAGCCAGACTTGCTACTATAGTTGTCAGAGACTACCACCTCACATTGCCAACTGGAATGATCTTGGTGTTAAAGGGTTTTTATTATGTGCCTTATATTACTAAAAACATTATTTCAGTATCCAGATTAGATACTGATGGATTCATGTTCAAGTTTGGAAATTAATGTTGCTACTTTTATAAAGATAGCATTTGTTTTGGTAGGACACATTTATATAACGGCCTTTATGTGTTAGACTACACAAACCAAGTAATGGAAATCGATGAAAAAGTCAATTAACATGACTCATACCACACCCAACTTTGGAATCACTGGCTAGGTCATGTCAATGAGAAACGTTTGACAAAACTAAATCAAGATGGGTATTTAGATTCTTTCAAACTAAAACCACTTGGTGTATGTCATGCGTGTCTACAAGGCAAAATGACCAAAGCCCCATTTAGTGGGAAAGGTGAAAGAGCTAAAGAACTTCTAGAATTATTTCACACATATGTGTGTGGGCCATTTCCAGTTGAGGTAAGGGGTGGGTTCTCATACTTCATAACTTTTACTGATGATTTTAGTAGATATGGATATATCTACTTAATGAGGTATAAGTCAGATTCTTTTGATCGGTTCAAAGAATACAAGAATGAGGTTGAGAACCAGCTTGGTAAGAAGATTAAGAAACTCCTCTCAGACAGAGTAGGAGAATATCTTAATCAAGACTTCATTGATTTCTTACAGGAGTTTGGGATTCTATCTCAACTCACTCCTCCTTACACACCGCAGTGGAGTGGTGTAAGTGAAAGGAGGAACCGCACCCTGTTGGACATGGTGAGATCAATCATGAGTCATGTGAGTCTTCCATTATCATTTTGGGGATATGCATTACAAACAGAAGCGTACATACTAAACCAAGTACCAACTAAATCGATAAATTGTATTCCATACGAGTTATGGAGTGGACACAAAGCCATGTTATCGAATTTACATGTATGGGGTAGCGAAGCATTTGTTAAGGCCTCTTCAGGTAAAAAACTTGCACCCTGAGGCACAAAGTGTATCTTTATAGGATATCTCAAAGAAACAAGGGGATATTACCTATAAAACCCCTCAGACAAAAAGTTTACAGTGTCAAGACACACCATATTCCTTGAGAGGGAGCACATCTCCAAAAGTGATAGTGGGAGCGAGATAGACTTCGATGAATTCAAGGCTCAAGATACACAAGAGTTGGTACAAGAACAGATTCCACAATTCCTCGTGGAAGAACAATCTGTTCCAGAGACACAAGAACTGCGTAGAATCACGAGAGAGGTGAGAGAACCAGAATGATATGGTTTTCTTGTCACCGAGGATGGTGACTCATTATTGGTGTAAAATGATGATCCTCTTACCTACAAGGAAGCAGTTGAAGGCACAGACGTTGCCAAGTGGCAAGAATCCATGAATTCTGAAATGGATTCCATGTACCAAAACCAAGTCTGGATTTTGGTAGATCCTCCAGTTGATGTAAAGCCTATTAGTAATAAATGGGTATTCAAGAAGAAACTGGACATGGAGGGGCAAGTCAGCACCTACAAGGCACGAATGGTTGTAAAAGGTTTTAGACAGCATCAAGGAATTGACTATGATGAAACTTTTTCACTGGTTGCGATGCTGAAATCCATCAGAATCCTATTGGCCATTGCCGCTTACCATGACATTGAAATTTGGAAAATGGATTTCAAAACCGCATTCCTTAATGGGAACCTCCAAGAAGATGTCTACATGACACAACCTGAAGGGTTTGTGACTCCAAAGGATGACAACAAGGTATAAAAGTTGCAGAAATCCATTTATGGATTAAAGCAAGCGTCAAGGTCATGGAACATTAGTTTTGATGAAGCTATAACGGAATTTGGATTTGTTAAGAACGAATGTGAGCCTTGTGTCTTCAAGCGGTTTAGTGTAAGTGCAGTCGTTTTCCTAATAGTATATGTTTATGACATATTACTAATTGGAAACGAAGTACCTGTATTACAGTCAGTTAAGGCATGGTTTCATAAATTATTCTCCATGAAAGACTTGGGCGAGGCAGCATATATTCTTGGGATCAAGATCCATCGTGATAGATCCAAGAGAATGTTGGGCCTGAGTCAAAGTACATACATTGACAAGATACTGAATAGATTCAGTATGGAACAGTCCAAGAGGGGATTGTTTCCAGTGTCACATGGAATTCATATTTCCAAGAAAATGTGTCCTCAGACACATGAGGAAAGAAAGATAATGGAAAGGATCCCTTACACATCCGCAATTGGGTCAGTCATGTATTTTATGCTATGTACGAGGCTAGATGTTTCTTACACATTAAGTGTGGTAGGCAGATATCAAGCTGATCCAAGAGACCGCCATTGGATGGTAGTCAAGACTATCCTTAATTATCTCAGGCGTACTAAGGATATGTTTTAGTTTATGGAGGAGATGAGGAACTAGTCATCAGAGGACATGTAGATTATAGTTTCCAGACTGATCAAGATGACATGAAGTCACAGACTGGATACATCTTCAGTTTGAATGGAGGTGCAGTGAGCTGGAAGAGCTCAAAGAAAAGTGTGGTGATAGATTCTACAGCAGAGTCTGAGTATATCGCAGCTTCTGAGGAAGCTAAAGAACCAGTATGGATGTAAAGATTTGTCCAAGATATGGATGTAGTACCGAGTAGTAAAGATCCTATCACACTCTATTATGATAATACTGCAGTGGTGGCACTTGCTAAATATCCAAGGTCACATCAGTGGACAAAGCACATACTTCGGAAGTATCATCTCTTGAGGGATTTTTCTTAGAGAGGTGAAGTTGCAGTGAGCAGTATTTCCACGGAAGACAACGTGGAGGACCCCTTGACTAAAGCCTTGACTCAGCAGAAACATGATCATCATGTGAGGTCTAGCGGACTAAAATTCGTAGGCAGTTGGCTCTAGTCCAAGTGGGAGTTTGTAAGGGTTGGTGTCCTGAGAACCAACTGTTTTGTACTTTGATTACATGAATGTTCACTTATTATATATTGGTCATTGTTCTGCATGACTATAATATAATAATGTCCTGTAAATGTTTGTTGCATTGATAAGGTCATGGCAGATCCCCGCTATGATAAGAATCTTGAAATGCTATAACAATATTCTTAAATAAAGTTCTACGGTTGGATGACATACTATGATAGGACACATGGTATACAGACCGTCATGTGCGAGTACTTGTAAGAATATGATACTCTCTCTCATGGATTTTTCACTTGGTAATATCCAAGATGGGACATTATGAGAACAGACCCGCCAGTAGCAATTCCGCATGTCTTGGTGTCATCGGACATTTCTATCTACGAGCATGTGTAATGGTCCTTAGACTGGAAGATTATCATTAACCCATGTCATGACTCGCACACTTAGATTTACTGACGAAAACCGTCATACAGACATTTGGTGGGAAGTAGGGTACATTGGGTGCGTTATGAGTGACATGTTGTTAATGGATAAGTCGAGGAAGTATTTGTCCCTTCCATTTATGGAAGTTGATATCTCAGCCCTTTGATTGAAATAGAACTCTCACATTAAATTCCATGGCCATGGTGTGAACGACGAGTTTATTTCAGGTAGTCAAAGAATGACGGATCAAGCATATAGGTTTATGAAACTACCATGAAACCAGCTTGATGAGATATCAAGACAAAGGGATTAAATTACACAGTAAGCGTTCGTATGTGGTGATACGTCAATGCAGCGTCAACTTATTTCTATTGGGTTCCTTGACCCGTTGCTAGAAAGTAATCTTGGACTTTAGGCAAGCCCACCTAATGCCAACGAGAAAGAGGCCTAGAGGGTCACAGACTAAGTGTATTCAAGTATCTCAAGTAGAATAAAGATTATTCCCATACATGGTTTAATAATTATTCAAGGAAGCCTAAATCATTTTAATGATGGAGGGAGAAGGAAATGAAAAACAAGATATACACGCCGTGTATTAAAGATTACACGCCGTGTAGTTTTTCATGGAAAACAAGTACACGCCATGTATTAATAATTACACGCCGTGTAGTTTTCTTTATGGAAAGAAATTGAATAAATGAAAACAAGATATACAAGCCGTGTACATTGAATGTACACACCATATAGTTTTCAATGAAAAACAAGTACACGTCGTGTATTTATTAATACACGCCGTGTAGTTTTTCCAATCGATATTTTGAGGATATAATATTATTTTAAATGATATTTATTATAATCAGCATGGGCGCATGTCAAGGAATTAATTATTCGACATGGGGGTTTTAAATAAGAGTCAATGAAATAAATAAAACGCGTAACGCGTTTATTTATTTTCATAACTCTATAACCCCACACACCCGATTATAAATATCGTCACAACCCCAACTCTTTTCCAACACATAACATCTCTGGAGAATTATTTCAAGGCTGAAAGAACCTCTTCCTCCAAGAACGCTCTCAAGACCGAGAGAGATCCTCTTCCATCGGATCAAGACGATCTAAAGCAGACAACGCAAGCAAAGTTTTATCCCGCTATCACCTGGATAATCATTTGGCAACGTCTCGAGATACGAGGTACACGTGTGGATCACCGCTAGAGGAATTCTACACTTGGCTTCTGCGACGCAATGACGAATCAAATCGGAATGTGATCAAGAACATCAATGAAGAAAGAACACCCAAAAGGTATTTCTTTTCAATTGATTAAATTAATTATAATCAACCTGTAATGATCCTACTTTGTGGTTTCGGGACTTTCTATTTCTTTTTTCTATTTCTATGATTCGATCCGTGGATACTGGTGTTTATCGTCGTATTGATCTCGGATTGATCATTGCTAATGACAAAAATCCAAGTGGGAACATCCACCCACGCGCTTCCGCTGTGCCCAAAACCTTTAGAACTATCGAAAAACTCCAAAACATCACGAACCCTGATATGTAAAGACCCGCAAATTTCAAGGAAATTTTTTTCTTAATTTTCTTTGGAATTTTACAAGAGCGCAGCTTCAGACGGCACCTGATTCCGAGGCCCGGTGTGCCCGGAATCAATTTCCGAAGTTTGGCTCGGGTACGTTCAGTGAACGGACGAGCGGGTTTTTCTATCTTTTGAACCGGTGCCCGGAATCGAATTCTGAGGGCACCGATGAAATCGCAGCGCCGGTATTTGCTTAGAAACGCCTCTTCCAGAGTTGCGTTTGCTCAGACGTGGTTTTTAAATTTTGGGGCTTTAAGTCAGAAATAAAATAAAGTTTGTGCGACAACTTTATTTTATTTCACTTAAGCTGCTTGGAAGCCACTTGAAGCCACTTAAAGACGGCTTGAACTGTGTTGAACTGGATAGGATGCTATCCAGAAATATCCTACCCCCTTGGTAGGATATTTGTGAGGTGGGGCCCGCACGAGCCTCGCCCTTTCTTTCGCTAAGTAACGCACCCGCGAAAACCCGTCAAAGTAACTGAAAAGTCAACCGACGCGTTTTCTTTAATTTCTTAACAGACCATTTAATTGGGCGGTTTATTTCGCGAATTAAATGGGCTGTTTCATTCGTTGAATTAATTCAACGAATTTAATGGGTCGTTACTTACGCGTTTTGCGTTTGTTGACAAAATAATAAAATAGACAAACTTGTCTATTTTTGAGGATTGCTATCGTTGTGCAATTCCTCTGAACCTCCACCCTCCCCGCGAAGAACGCGAAGAACGCGAAGAACGCGAAGAACGCCGGCGACCGGAATTCGACGACGCACACCGAGATCTGCGACGTCGACGAGCTTTACCCGCGACGTTCTTCGGCGACGCCTCTTCTTCCGCGGCCGATCCTCGTTCGGCAACTAAGGTGAGAATCGGATTGTTTAAATTCTCCTTTTTTTTAAATTTCATGGCAACGGATTTAATTAATTAAATCCGTTTGTTCTTGATCAGAAGATTGGCGACGCGACGCCGGATACCGCGACGACGCGACGATCTCCTTCATCCGCGACGAGCGATTCCGCGACGACCTCTCGTCCGACGACGACGACAAGGTAAGGGTTGATTGGAATATTTTCCTTTCCCGTGATTTTATTTCTTTTAAAGTAAAGAACCTGATCTTCGAACAATTTTAATTTATTTAAAATTGTTGTTGATTATTTTCTTTTCCTCCCGATGATGTTTATGACTAACGCGGAGGGTGCGGATCTAACAAACAAGACCCGGCAACCCTCCGCCGATCTTCCCTTTTTTGTGCGGATCTGGCGGACGACGACGAACCGTGAGGCAAGGGCGATCCGTTGATCCCGCAGTGAAGATCGGCCCCCGGGAGGAGCAACGGCGCAGACGGGAGGCAAAACGGGCCACCGGAGCAACTCCGGCGGCCCGCGGAAGGTGGCGGCGGCGCGGGTCGCCGGCGCGGCAGCGCCGGCCACCGGAGGCGGTGGCGCCCGGCGCGCCGCCGGAGGAGTCCGCCGCGGCCGAGCCGCGGCGGCGGCGAACCGCCGGACCGCGTCCGCGGTCCGGCCACCCAGCACGCGGCCCGCGCGGGCCGCGTTTCTCCAAAGCCGCGGGTCAAACCCGCGGCGGCTCACTCGGCCGCTCGGCCGAAGCCGAGCCGGCCGGTCCGGTCGGCCGAGCCGCGCCCAGGCCGGACCGGACCCGGCCTAGCCGGGTCGGGCCGGGTCGGGCCGACCCGGTTCGGCCGACCCAGGGGGGGGTTCGGGCCGGGTCGCCCCGGGCCCAGAACCCCCGTTTCGGGCCCTCTTCGGTCTTTTGCCCATATCTTGGGCCTGGGACCTCCGATTGAAGAACCGTCAGCGGCTACGCGATCCTTGGATCGAGACGGTCGTTTCGCTATATTACACTCAAGGTTTCGGAAGACTTTGGGTTCGGCCGGGTTGGTTCGTACACGAAACCAACCGGGCCCTCGGAGCGGAAACGCTCATAACTTGAGCTACGGACGTCCGATCGACGTACCGTCAGCTGTGGTAGTTTCCTCTAAGTGAGACGGAACTTTTGGCATACTCCGCCCGAGGATCGGATACAGGCGGAGTACGGTCGGGTTGGTTTTGCCCTAAAAACCAACCGGGCCCCTGGGACGAAAATGCCAATAACTCTCAGACCGGGCGTCCGATTGACGCGCCGTCTGCTGCGTTGAGATCCTGTTGTCGATACGGAACTTGTGGATACATCAACTTCGGACTACGTGTCAGTTGATGTATCAGCCTCTCGGCTCGTGGAGCGGACCCTCCTAAACGAGCTCGCTATGTGCGGGAACCCTAGCGCTGGCTGTGACTTCGACGACAGAGCAGAGATCCTCCGTGGACTGCGACGACGGCAGAGCAGAGATCCTCCGTGGACTGCGACGACGGCAGATCAGAGATCCTCAGTGGACTGCGACGACGGCAGAGCAGAGATCCTTCATGGACTGCGGCGACGACTGTGCAGAGATCCTCAGTGGACTGCGTCGACTACTACACTCATCGATCCTACGTGGATCAGTGCTACAGGTTCTGTGTGAGCCCGATCCTATGTGGGTCCTTACTACCGGTTCTGTGTGAGCCACTACCTACAGGTTCTGTGTGAGCCCGATCCTACGTGGGTCTTTTGCGGGGGTTAGTACCTATCGATCCTTCGTGGGTCCGACGACTTAGATGGATCAGTGATCATCTTTGACGTCATCTGAAAAAGTATACCTGGTTGAGCTGAATCTTATGTTACTCTCCTTTGTGGATTGTGTTGAACTATCCTATGTGGATTTACTGTTTACTCTCCTTTGTGGATTTGAGTCTTGCTTTCCTATGTGGATTGAGTTGTTCTTGAGCTCGTAAGCAGAGCTAGAAGTGGGGACTTAGGTATATGTATGGGCATATACCTAAGTCGAGTCAGATGTTACTTCGTGATTGCATCTTTCTTCTGTGCTATATCCTTTGTGGATTTCGGGAGACCTTCGGGGGTCTCGGGGTCCTTACTGAGTAGCTTATACTCACCCCTGCACGGGCTATGCCCGCACCTTGTTGTGTTGGATGCAGACGACGGACAGCGCTGATCACGGTTGGGGCGTGGAGCAGGACGGTACCTGGAGGTGGACCACTGGGCGGGACGTGCTCGGAGCGGACGTGGGACCCGAGGAGCCTGGAGGCTATCTGTACCCACCCTTCAGGTGGGATTGCCAGTGGACGACACGAGGCCGACGTCTTTTCTTCAGTTGCTGCTCTTTACTTTTTCAGTTGTACTTTACAGTTGGGCTTGTATTTCCGGCCCCCTTTACTTTTCTGCACTCTGTAGTTACTTTCCGCTTGCTGACTCTGTGGTGGTTGTTACTTATAAAGGCAATGCCTTCCCTGTTTACCGGGAATTTACGCCTTGGTGCTAGTCGCCAGCCCCTGGCCTATGGAAGGCGGGCTTGGGGTAGTCACGGCACGGGCCCCGAGGACGAGTCGTGACAAATTGGTATCAGAGGTGGTCGGTTCTACCGCAGACTCTGATCGTCTTTTCTTTCTATGTGAAGCAATAGTGTTTAGTGTATTGAGTGTGGTTATCAGTTCAGGGAGCCCAGTGTTGGTGCGGCGGCCGACGTATCCGTACACCAGGACCCTGACTCCTGATTTCCGACTTAATGCATGAAAACATTGATTGCGTGTGTGTTCCAAGTTTTCTTTGTGATTACTTGTGTCAGCTCACCGGGTATACTGATCTTCTTTATGAAAGTCTCAAGTTTTCCTTGTGATTACTTGTGCCAGCTCACCAGGTATACTGTTCTGACTGTGGTGCTCTTGTTCTCATTTTCAGGATGGCCCCGCGACGACAGCCATCTAGGGTTCCGAGTGTAGGGCGCGACGGCAGCCCACCGAGCGACGAGGCCTCGGTGCAGGGCCCTTTGCCAGCAGTGGCGCCGGCGGTAGTTTTACCCGCCGAGCCACCGATGCTACCAGTACCAGACGCTGACGATGCACGTCGCCTCAGGGCACTGCATGAGTTTCAGAGCCAGCGACCGCCCAGGTTTCGCGGTGAGGCGGACCCCCAGGCCGCCGAGGACTGTCTAGAGGCGGTGGTACGGATCTTTAGGCTAGTGAGGACACCAGCGGATCTCATGGTGATTCTCGCGGCGAGCCTCCTACAGGCGGCGGCAGGACGATGGTGGAGCTTGGTGCTCCAGGTTCACGATGAGGCATCCTTGCTCTGGACGGACTTCGAGAGCCTCTTCCGCTCTGAGTTCGTCCCGGCCACCCTCCGAGCGGTGCGCATCCAGGAGCTTCTCCAGCTGCGCCAGGGCAGCATGACGGTCGCTCAGTACGCGGCGAGGTTCACTGACCTATCTCGCTACTCGACCGACATGGTACGGGACCCCTTCTTCCGGGCCCGGACCTTCGAGCAGGGCTTGCAACAGGAGATTCGGGCGTCGCTGATCTCCCTCAGCATTCCGACCCAGGCGGGAGTGCTGGAGCGAGCCCTCCTGATCGAGAGCTTCCTGGAAGAGCCTTCTTCAGCGGCGAGACCTAGCGCAGGGCGGCAGGTAGCTGAGTCTTCGGCAGCAGGTAGCCGACGGATGACTCTTGGGTCCAGGCAGACCAGACCCCCACGCAGACGGCCTCAGGACACCGGCTCAGCGGTGCGGGGCACACAGCGGAGTGCCAGCCTTCCGAGAGGCAGGCTGTGCTACTCCTGCGGCGGGCAGGGTCACATGGCTCGTGACTGCCCGACTCACCGATCAGAGGAGCAGCAGTCGGTGGAGGGGCCACCCAGGCAGAGGCAGAGGGTCGACCGTGGCGGTCCGCAGGGAGGAGGCGGACGAGGCAGAGGAGTTGGCCGAGCAGCGGGTGGTGGGCGACGCTTCCAGGCTCTACCCCCACCACCACCAGGAGGGCCACCTTGACCACAGGGAGCTGGCGGGCAGGGACAGGCCCAGCTCCAGGCAGTGGAGGCCTACGACCCCGACATTCCAGAGATGATTCGAGGTACGATCTGTGTCTATTCCACCCTTGCTGCAGTACTTATAGACACAGGAGCGAGTCACTCTTTCATAGCCTCTGCCCTTGTTCGGAGCTCGGAGATTCCGACTGAGCCGTTGGCTCGATCCTTACGGCTAGAGACTCCTACGGGAGCAGACTCGACGATTACGCACTGGTGCCGGCAGTGTGAGCTTACTCTAGGAGGCGAGAGCTTCGGCTGGGATCTCCTTATAGCGGCGTCGAGGCCTTACGACGTCATCTTGGGCATGGATTGGCTATCCACGGTTCATGCCCAGATCGACTGTTTTAGGCGCAAGGTGCGATGTGTTCGCACCGACGGGAGCAGGTTTACCTTCACCGGCGAGAAGGGAACCTTTGCAGCACAGGATGGACTTCCGCGGAGGAGAGTGCAGCCCATCTCTCATCAGTTGGCTAGCCTCATCCTAGGAGCAGTGGACGTGCGGAGTCCAGTTTTTCCTGCAGTGGTGGACCTGTACGTGGACGTCTTTCCCGACGACATTCCAGGGATACCTCCTCGTAGAGAGGTAGACTTTTACATCGACTTATACCCCGGGACAGCCCCGATATCTACTCCAGCATATCGGATGGCCCCCGCCGAGCTTCGAGAGCTGCGGGTACAGTTGGAGGACTTGCAGAGCAAGGGGTTTATCCGACCCAGTGTTTCACCCTGGGCTTCCCCGATTTTGTTCGCCAAGAAGGCGGACGGGAGCTTGCGACTGTGTGTCGACTATCGTCGCATGAACCAGGTGACAGTGAGGAACAAGTATCCGCTGCCACGGATTGATGACCTCTTCGATCAGCTCAAGGGAGCGCGGTGGTTCTCGAAGATAGACCTCCGGTCAGGCTATCATCAGCTCAGAGTTCGAGACGAGGACGTGCAGAAGACGGCCTTCAGGTGTCGGTATGGCCATTATGAGTTCTTGGTTATGCCGTTCGGCGTAACCAATGCTCCAGCAGTGTTCATGAACCTCATGAACAGGATCTTCCAGCCATACCTCGACCGATTTGTCGTGGTCTTCATTGACGACATTTTGGTATACTCGACGACTGAGGAGGAGCATGCCTACCACCTGCGAGTTGTGCTAGACACACTCCGAGAGCACCAGCTTTATGGCAAGCTCTCAAAATGCCAGTTCTGGTTACGTGAGGTCCATTTCTTGGGGCACGTCATCTCTGAGGCGGGAGTTGCAGTGGATCCCGCGAAGATCGAGGCAGTGCTAGCTTGGGAGCCACCTAAGAGCGTGACAGAGGTGCGGAGCTTCTTGGGCCTTGCCGGATACTATCGGAGATTTGTGCCAGACTTCTCCAGAGTTGCGGCACCACTCTCGGCGTTGACGAAGAAGGGGAAACCCTTCGTATGGTCAGACAGATGTCAGCAGAGCTTCCAGGAGATGAGACAGAGATTGACTAGCGCACCTATCTTGAGGTTGCCTGAGGAGGGAGTTGGATACGTAGTTTACTGCGATGCATCAGGGACTGGACTCGGGTGCGTCCTGATGTAGGAGCGGGCCGTGATCGCCTACGGATCACGTCAGTTGAGGCCGCATGAGCAGAACTACGCCACTCATGACCTGGAGTTGGCAGCAGTGGTCTTCGCTCTGAAGACTTGGCGGCACTATCTGATGGGCGAGCGCTTCACAGTCTTTTCTGACCACCAGAGTCTCAGGTATATCTTCTCTCATAAGGACCTGAACCTGAGACAGCGGAGATGTCTTGAGTTCCTCCAGGACTATGACCTTGAGATAGTCTATACTCCTGGGAAGGGGAACGTGGTAGCCGATGCCCTCAGCAGGAGGACGGGCATTCAGCTACTTGAGGAGGCGACGGAGCAGCTAGCCTCCTTACAGATATCCTTCGTGGATAGAGACGGAGCAGCCTTTCTTCAGTCTCTCACAGTCTCTCCTCCACTTCTACAGCGGGTCAGAGAGGCTCAGCGTGGGGACGCTGACTGTGAGACCCGGCGTGCACTGATATCCTCAGGTCAGGCGCCTGATGGTTTCTCCCTTGGAGCAGAGCACGACATCCTTTACAGAGGACGTACCTTCGTACCAGTCGCTTTACGAGAGGAGGTGCTGAGAGAGTTTCACACTTCTCCCTTGGTGGTGCATCCCGGAGTGGCGAAGATGTACCAGGATCTCAGACGACAGCACTGGTGGCCGGGCATGAAGAAAGCTGTGGCAGAGTTCGTTTTACGATGCCTCACCTGCCAGCAGGTGAAGGCAGAGCATCAGGTACCAGCAGGCTTGGTACAGCCCTTGGAGGTCCCGGAGTGGAAGTGGGACGGCATATCTATGGACTTCGTGACTGGACTTCCACGCACTTCCAGAGGTCACGACTCCATTTGGGTGATTGTCGACCGACTCACCAAGTCGGCACACTTCTTACCCATCAGAGAGCAGGGCTCAGTGGAGAGCTTGGGACGTCTTTACTTCCAGGAGATCGTACGGCTTCACGGTGTGCCATCGTCTATCGTCTCCGATCGAGATGCTCGTTTCACTTCCCGGCTTTGGAAGGGGTTGCAGGAGGCGTTTGGGACGCGGCTCCATCTGAGCACAGCCTTCCACCCTCAGACGGATGGTCAGACGGAGAGGACCATACAGACACTCGAGGACATGCTCCGTGCATGTGTTCTCGACTTTGGTCGCAGCTGGGAGGACCACCTACCCTTGGTGGAGTTCGCGTACAACAACAGCTACCACTCCACCATCGGGATGGCACCATACGAGGCGTTGTACGGCAGACCCTGCAGATCACCGTTGTGCTGGACAGACCCTGGGGAGTCAGCACTCGTGGGACCAGAGATGGTCCGAGCCACGACAGAGAAGGTCCAGATCATCCAGGAGAGGATGAGGACAGCTCAGAGCCGGCAGAAGTCATATGCTGACAGGAGGCGGAGGCCACTAGAGTTCGAGGATGGCGACCACGTCTTTTTGCGTGTCTCACCTCGACGTGGTTTACGGAGATTTGGCCGAGGCGGCAAGTTGTCTCCACGCTTCATCGGGCCTTTCCAGGTCCTCAGCAGGATAGGAGAGGTGGCTTATCGCCTGACTCTACCACCTCAGTTGCACCGGGTGCACGACGTCTTCCACGTGTCTCAGCTGAGGAGATACGTGCACGACCCGACGCACATCATCGACTTTGGGGAGCTGGACGTGGACGATGGGGCGACTTTTGCGGAGGTCCCAGTGGAGATCGAGGATCGACAGGAGCGGGTCCTACGTGGGCGGTCGATTCCTCTTGTGCGCGTCAGATGGAAGCACGGGAACCTCCAGGAGAGCACTTGGGAGCGGGAGGCTCAAATGCGTGCTCAGTACCCCCATTTGTTCCCCTAGTTTTTGATGTATCTTTACGGGGACGTAAAGCCCTGAGGTGGGAGTAATGTAAAGACCCGCAAATTTCAAGGAAATTTTTTTCTTAATTTTCTTTGGAATTTTACAAGAGCGCAGCTTCAGACGGCACCTGATTCCGAGGCCCGGTGTGCCCGGAATCAATTTCCGAAGTTTGGCTCGGGTACGTTCAGTGAACGGACGAGCGGGTTTTTCTATCTTTTGAACCGGTGCCCGGAATCGAATTCTGAGGGCACCGATGAAATCGCAGCGCCGGTATTTGCTTAGAAACGCCTCTTCCGGAGTTGCGTTTGCTCAGACGTGGTTTTTAAATTTTGGGGCTTTAAGTCAGAAATAAAATAAAGTTTGTGCGACAACTTTATTTTATTTCACTTAAGCTGCTTGGAAGCCACTTGAAGCCACTTAAAGACGGCTTGAACTGTGTTGAACTAGATAGGATGCTATCCAGAAATATCCTACCCCCTTGGTAGGATATTTGTGAGGTGGGGCCCGCACGAGCCCCGCCGTTTCTTTCGCTAAGTAACGCACCCGCGAAAACCCGTCAAAGTAACTGAAAAGTCAACCGACGCATTTTCTTTAATTTCTTAACAGACCATTTAATTGGGCGGTTTATTTCGCGAATTAAATGGGATGTTTCATTCGTTGAATTAATTCAACGAATTTAATGGGTCGTTACTTACGCGTTTTGCGTTTGTTGACAAAATAATAAAATAGACAAACTTGTCTATTTTTGAGGATTGCTATCGTTGTGCAATTCCTCTGAACCTCCACCCTCCCCACGAAGAACGCGAAGAACGCGAAGAACGCGAAGAACGCCGGCGACCGGAATTCGACGACGCACACCGAGATCTGCGACGTCGACGAGCTTTACCCGCGACGTTCTTCGGCGACGCCTCTTCTTCCGCGGTCGATCCTCGTTCGGCAACTAAGGTGAGAATCGGATTGTTTAAATTCTCCTTTTTTTTAAATTTCATGGCAACGGATTTAATTAATTAAATCCGTTTGTTCTTGATCAGGAGAATGGCGACGCGACGCCGGATACCGCGACGACGCGACGATCTCCTTCATCCGCGACGAGCGATTCCGCGACGACCTCTCGTCCGACGACGACGACAAGGTAAGGGTTGATTGGAATATTTTCCTTTCCCGTGATTTTATTTATTTTAAAGTAAAGAACCTGATCTTCGAACAATTTTAATTTATTTAAAATTGTTGTTGATTATTTTCTTTTCCTCCCGATGATGTTTATGACTAACGCGGAGGGTGCGGATCTAACAAACAAGACCCGGCAACCCTCCGCCGATCTTCCCTTTTTTGTGCGGATCTGGCAGACGACGACGAACCGTGCGGCAAGGGCGATCCGTTGATCCCGCAGTGAAGATCGGCCCCCGGGAGGAGCAACGGCGCAGACGGGAGGCAAAACGGGCCACCGGAGCAACTCCGGCGGCCCGCGAAAGGTGGCGGCGGCGCGGGTCGCCGGCGCGGCGGCGCCGGCGACCGGAGGCGGCGGCGCCCGGCGCGCCGCCGGAGGAGTCCGCCGCGGCCGAGCCGCGGCGGCGGCGAACCGCCGGACCGCGTCCGCGGTCCGGCCACCCAGCACGCAGCCCGCGCGGGCCGCGTTTCTCCAAAGCCGCGGGTCAAACCCGCGGCGGCTCACTCGGCCGCTCGGCCGAAGCCGAGCCGGCCGGTCTGGTCGGCCGGGCCGGGTCGGGCCGACCCGGTTCGGCCGACCCGGGGGGGGGGGGGGGGTTCGGGCCGGGTCGCCCCGGGCCCAGAACCCCCGTTTCGGGCCCTCTTCGGTCTTTTGCCCATATCTTGGGCCTGGGACCTCCGATTGACGAACCGTCAGCGGCTACGCGATCCTTGGATTGAGACGGTCGTTTCGGTATATTACACTCAGGGTTTCGGAAGACTTTGGGTTCGGCCGGGTTGGTTCGTACACGAAACCAACCGGGCCCTCGGAGCGGAAACGCTCATAACTTGAGCTACGGACGTCCGATCGACGTACCGTCAGCTGTGGTAGTTTCCTCTAAGTGAGACGGAACTTTTGGCATACTCCACCCGAGGATCGGATACAGGCGGAGTACGGTCGGGTTGGTTTTTCCCTAAAAACCAACCGGGCCCCTGGGACGAAAATGCCAATAACTCTCAGACCGGGCGTCCGATTGACGCGCCGTCTGCTGCGTTGAGATCCTGTTGTCGATACGGAACTTGTGGATACATCAACTTCGGACTACGTGTCAGTTGATGTATCAGCCTCTCGGCTCGTGGAGCGGACCCTCCTAAACGAGCTCGCTATGTGCGGGAACCCTAGCGCTGGCTGTGACTTCGACGACAGAGCAGAGATCCTCCGTGGACTGCGACGACGGCAGAGCAGAGATCCTCCGTGGACTGCGACGACGGCAGAGCAGAGATCCTCAGTGGACTGCGACGACGGCAGAGCAGAGATCCTTCGTGGACTGCGGCGACGACTGTGCAGAGATCCTCAGTGGACTGCGTCGACTACTACACTCAGCGATCCTACGTGGATCAGTGCTACAGGTTCTGTGTGAGCCCGATCCTATGTGGGTCCTTACTACCGGTTCTGTGTGAGCCACTGCCTACAGGTTCTGTGTGAGCCCGATCCTACGTGGGTCTTTTGCGGGGGTTAGTACCTATCGATCCTTCGTGGGTCCGACGACTTAGATGGATCAGTGATCATCTTTGACGTCATCTGAAAAAGTATACCTGGTTGAGCTGAATCTTATGTTACTCTCCTTTGTGGATTGTGTTGAACTATCCTATGTGGATTTACTGTTTACTCTCCTTTGTGGATTTGAGTCTTGCTTTCCTATGTGGATTGAGTTGTTCTTGAGCTCGTAAGCAGAGCTAGAAGTGGGGACTTAGGTATATGTATGGGCATATACCTAAGTCGAGTCAGATGTTACTTCGTGATTGCATCTTTCTTCTGTGCTATATCCTTTGTGGATTTCGGGAGACCTTCGGGGGTCTCGAGGTCCTTACTGAGTAGCTTATACTCACCCCTGCACGGGCTATGCCCGCACCTTGTTGTGTTGGATGCAGACGACGGACAGCGCTGATCACGGTTGGGGCGTGGAGCAGGACGGTACCTGGAGGTGGACCACTGGGCGGGACGTGCTCGGAGCGGACGTGGGACCCGAGGAGCCTGGAGGCTATCTGTACCCACCCTTCAGGTGGGATTGCTAGTGGATGACACGAGGCCGCCGTCTTTTCTTCAGTTGCTGCTCTTTACTTTTTCAGTTGTACTTTACAGTTGGGCTTGTATTTCCGGCCCCCTTTACTTTTCTGCACTCTGTAGTTACTTTCCGCTTGCTGACTCTGTGGTGGTTGTTACTTATAAAGGCAATGCCTTCCCTGTTTACCGGGAATTTACGCCTTGGTGCTAGTCGCCAGCCCCTGGCCTATGGAAGGCGGGCTTGGGGTAGTCACGGCACGGGCCCCGAGGACGGGTCGTGACATGATATCCTTGGGATTTTCCAACACCCTGAAGAGATACTCTACCTCTTCAAGCCATATACCTTCCTCTAATGGACCCTTAACACTGTAAAAGATATTCAACATCCAAGAATAACCAAAAATTGGGCATGAATCATCAGAAATTTGGGGGACCTTTCTGGGCTGCATACTTTGAACAAAATGAGAAATAAAAAACCAAAATCGATTCCTAAACAAAATAATGCCAAAAGAACACTCCAATCCAAAGGCTATTGGCTCTCAATCCAAACATATACAAACGCAAGCAAAAATAACATTTCAAAAAACTTCCATTTATTTTAAATTTCAAAAATTCCTTCTTTCTATGCCACTTTCCAAATACCAAAACCCATTTTTCAAGAAAAATAATTTTCTAAAATCATCTTCTCATTCAAATCCATTTTAGAAAAACCAAGCCAAACCTTTGATTCCAAAACCCCTCCCATGGCATCCTATGAACTATCACATAAGTGTTCATCCATTTCCACTCAAATCACTCATGCACACATTCCAACATGCACTTCCCATACATACCCACACATATGATGACATTATTAAGGAATACCAAGGGTCTCACTTACCATTTCATTACCAAATCTAAACATAGACCAAATTTTCAAACCAAAACAATTTCCTTTAAAACCTATTTCAACACTTTTAAACCATTTGAAAGAAATAATTTTCATTAAAAAACCATTTCTATTTTAATTTTTCCAAAACCTCCTCATTTTAAAGTCTCTTTCAAAATACCAAAACCCACTTTACCAATTTTAAGACCATTTAGAAGAAGAAAAAAAATCATTTTAAAACCACTTATATTTTTATAAGTCACTCACACCAACCCGAATCAAACAAAACCCAACTTTCACTAAATCATTGGATTGAGGGACTAGTATCTATGCCCAACTCAGTGAAATGGTAGTGACCCATGCCCAAAGTAGGAAATAACACTAAGAGGAACTTAGAATGGGAACTTAAATATCACATGGTTTACTACTCCATGTGAAATCATGACATGACACTGGCTCACATCTATTACCATCCCTCAATCCAAAAATGCGGAAGACTCGAATCCCAGACTACCCATGGTAAGTCAGTGATTAGTGCAAGAAAGAGTTCACGATGCTCTTCCCACACCTACCTCATGAGTCTCAATATTCCTAATATCAATTTACAAGACACTCCAAATATCAAAAATCTGCATCTGATACCTTGTTTTCACGAACCAACCCAGGTCGAACCTGAACAGGTCACCCGAGTCAGTCTGCGGCATGGCCCGAAGGACGTTCCTGATCCCCACAGGCTATAAAATAGTGTCGGAAATTAAAATTAAATAGGTGGGAATGATTTTTCCCATAAATTGAAGACAAATAAATAAATAAATAATGAAAAATTAAAATGAAATCCAATAGCGGAGAGAAAAATAAAATCAAGCATGCCTCCATGTGACCCCATGGGTCACCACTGACCTCAAACCAATGTCACTCTATGATGACTGAATCGAAGCAAGAAGCAACACCCAAAGCTATAAACAAAGGTAAACTATAGTTGTGAGTATTAAAACTCAGTAGGCTATACCGATAAACTTTTCCCAATTCACTTCCTTTAAAATAAAAGAAACATTAATTTTCAAGGTTTAACTACAATATATCAAAGTATGTTTTTCTATAAATTTTACTTAAAATCAAATTAAAACCCATTGCCCTCATTTATTTTCTAAAACCAAGCTCATTTTTTTGGTGTTCCATTAACATTTTAGAAAAGGGAAGTGATGCTTTCATTTTTGATGGTAGGAATGATTATAAAACGCTTTGAATTTAAAACCTTTTTTGAAATCTTTTAGAGACCAACACATCACTTCCAAGTAAACACTACACAATCAAGCACAAAAATATTCATATAAAAAAATAAATGAAAATATATATACAAGTATCACATTCATTACTACAATAAACTAAGAGCTAATAGACATAGGTGAACCCAAGAGATCAAGAACAATCCAGAACGTACTAATACATGAGACCCAACCCCCAGTAGCATGCCACACACGATGAAATCAAAACGACCAAACACCTGGCCACCCTAACTTAGGATAGAATGAGGGTCACAATACCATAGCAATAAACCCAAATATTTCCATCTACTACGGGCCACTGGTCAGTATGTCAATTACCAGTGCAACAATCATTCTTGGAAAATTATCTCAATATGCTAGGTTCCCATGTCTCAAGTATATAACAGGGGTGAGCCAACTGATTCTAGCCAAGCATCCAATCACAATATATATATATATATAATAATAATTCACAACAAGTATCACCTTGACTCTCCCTAAGGACTAATCTCGTGCCTTAGAATAAATAGAACACACAAGGGTTCCAACAGAGGAACCATGATAATGGATCACAAGGATTCCACAACAAGGATATCCTGCCCATTATTCTTAGATAAGGCATGATAAACATATAATGGGGGTTTTATAACAAACATTGTTATCAATTTCACCATGTTTCCAAATGGATATTTAAGCATTCCACAAAACCAAGTTTTATCAAACATGTAATACATCCTTCAAAAGAAGTGTAACCACACCATTTTCCATTTAAAACCATTCACAAAAACTCCTTAAAACATTTCCATTACAACTTGAAAACAAAACATCTCTTGAAAAATGCCAAATGGTCCATTTATTAGTGGAACATACCAAAACACCTTAAAATAAAACTTTCATATCTTTATAAAAAAACCAAAAACACAAGGAAAACCCATACAAGGAAACCCTAAACACCATTTCACATCATTCCAATACATATAAAAATCCAAACCATTCATTTTACCTCCTAAATTACCCACAAAATCCAACATGGAATTTAACTAAACAATTGGTGCGTGCTATTTACCAAAACAATTTTAGTTATCACAAAACAAGTATTTAATCACTAATTTCACACCAAAAAATCTAATCCAAGGCTCGTATATTCATATTTATAAATCAAAGAGGGTACTAAAAGTAAGAAACTAATGGATCTTAAGTTAAAAAGGAAATTGCATGATAAATCCTACCTTAAAGGATGGACAAGACAAATATTTCTAACTCAAATAGTATCCCACTTGAACATACACACTTCTATATATATATATATATATCCTTAAACCAATGCATGTGTTCCTCACTCAATGAGGGAAAATGTATATAAAAGATATATATTTATACATATCCATACCTGGGAATATGCTTGCATGCCTTCAAAACTGATCACAACTCCCTACTATAAATCCTTGGGACACAAAAACACCATGAATCCCTAAAAAATAATGAAAACAAAGGAATCAAGATACGGTTCAAAAACCAACAAAACATTTAAGAAAACAATGCTAAAGGAAAACCCTGTTTTTAATGTACAATATTCATTTGAATTCCCATCCATGTGTACACCTTGTGTGCACATTGATGTGCTAACATATGATGAAACACATTAAATATCCTTGAAATCACCCCCAAAACCACTTTTTAGAAGTACCGCATTCCTTTAAAAAAATAAAAAAAACACCATTGAAATGCCATCACTATTCATTTTAAAATCAGGAAAAACCTTTCTAATGAATTTTTCCTGAATTCATAAAACCATAATGAGGCACCCAAGTCACACATCAAGACCAACCCATCATTTAAACCAAGATACCAAATATAACCATGTACAAATAACACAACAAGGGCTCAATTTCAAACTTAGAAAACAATAGGAATTTCATCAACACTTTTAGAATAGGCATATATAGGCTTAAATCAATAATCTATTAAAAACTCATTTTTAACCAATTCTATTAATTTTAAAATACCATAGTATGCTAACTGAGAGTATCACGGGTATGAGAAATAGGTATAAAAATTATTTGAAACTATCAAGCATTTAAAGATTGCTTCAGAAGTACAAATTAATAGAATCACCTACCTTGCCATTGTGTGAACACGAAAAGACACTAGGAGAAGGGAGAAGACATCCTAAGGGATAATAAAAACCCCCTAACAACCAAGAATATGACCTACACATCAACCCTAGATTTAGGGTCTATCCAATTTGAAGAAAACCCCTCAAAAACTAGAAGAAAACTCACCGGAGGTAGTGTTGGCATGCAAGGGAGGATATGACACCGGAGAAGGGGGGTAGCACCAGATATGAGGGGGTCGCACTGTTGTATTGGGAGAGGGAAGGAGGCGCCGGTGAGGGAGAGTGGCCGGAGGTATGGAGTATGGCCGAAAGGAGGAAATGCGGCCAAAGGGAGGGCTCTGGTTGGAAGATAAGGGGGAGAAGGGTATAATTAGGGTTAAAAACATAAGAAAATTATAATAATAATAATAATAATAATAATAGAACCAATAATATAATAATAATAATTTTAATAATAACAATAATATTAATAATAATAATATAATAATAAACTTAATAATAATAATAATATTATTATTATTATTATTATTATTATTATTATTATTATTATTATTATTAATCAGCCTATTTTCATCTAATCTTATTATTTTTAGACATGAAGCATGCCATGTGGTTCGGCCGCATGGTCTACCAGATCGGGCGCTAACCGTACGCAGGCCAAAAACTCACTTGGAAATTTTAAAATCCAAAAAAATTACCCGATTCTTAACCCAAACCCTAATCAAAAAAATACAATACCAAGAAATAAATAAAATAAGAGTGTGTCCAAGGTCGGGGTGTGACAGTTACCCTATTAATATGCCTAATTTTTTGGTGACCTTTACATTTCCCTTTCCCTCTTATTAAAAGGATGTATTATTAACCCAATTTATAATGTGGTTTTCCCACAAAAGAATTTTCATGTATCAACCTTTAGTTTTCTAAGAGAAATTTTAAAATTTTGAGGATAAAATTTATTGAAGGAGGGTAGACTGTAACACCCTAATATTTTACAGTATCTATCTCCTTGAATCAATTCAATTTATTTGATAACTTATAGCTTAAACAAACCATAATATACTATTAAATATAAACATGACCTTTGGAATATTAATGTGTCTGTTTGGAATAGTAATGTGTTCATTAGAATAACAGCTTCACCTATGAAAGTATAAAGAAAATTTAGGTATCTCATAAATGAAAATATGATATATTTATATCATGGAATAAGTGATAAATTATGTTTTGGCATTTTTTTGAAGTGTAAATACTTATTTACAATTTTATAATTAATTTAATGATTTAAAAGTAACTTCCTTTTCATATAATAGATTCAAGAATTAATATTTTGATGTATTATGATTATAAGATGATTTTATGAGGTAATAATTAATTTTTTTAAGTGTCATAAAATCAGTTATAACATTATAATCAATATTTTTCAAATAAATGATGATTTTTGTAAATTTATCATAATTAGAAAATTATTTTCATAAAATGGAGTCCATTTTTGAAATATACACATCAAAAAATGGTTAGGGTCAAATTTTGATAATTTTGTGAAAAAGTTAAATTTTTGGTGAATAGTAAAAAATACATTTTTTGAAAATACGGTATCTTTTTGTGGTATCATCAAGACATAATTAAGATATAAAAATTTATTAAACTTGTGAAATTAATAAGTTATGATATAAATATTTTACTAAAATAATCCATAATACATAAATTATAAATTACTTCATGATAAGTATGAAAATCATTGTCAGTGTTGTCGTAGTGTTTGCGCAGCATTGGCAAAGTCAAATTTGGTTTATTATAGATAATAATTGAGCGCTCAAAGTCTTTTCTTGGATTTTTTATTTATTATTAAGTGTAATTGATTTTTTTGGTTGATATTTTCTAATTTTAGAGTTATATAACATTAATCTTATCCATATGTATGTGCAATGCTTGTGCAAAGCAAGAAAATCTGAATTAACAAATTAAAGATGTCATCTTGAAATGGATATGGGTAAATATACTTAATTAATGAATATAAAAGATTATAATGAGCCAAATTAATTTTTTTATGATAGTAATTTGTTTTTAATTTGTATATATGAGATAATTAACTTTAATGCTTATGCAATGTTGATGCAGTGCTTGTGCAAGAATGAGAAAAATCAATAAAATCATTTTAATTAAAATTATAACAAATATTAAATAACCTAAAAACTTGGAAAATAATATTAGTTGATTATATCTCATCTATTTTTGTATAGAGGCCTAAATAATTACAATTTGGATCCACATGGATATGATTAAGATCCTTATAATAATTTATTTAAAAGAAAGTCAAATTGTTCACACTATATAATTTAATTAGTATAATATTTTAATATATCATTTTCTATAAGAGATGTTCGACCATAAATAGTAATTTTAAAGATAATAAATTTATCTTTTTTGTGGAAATTTATTTTAAATTTTTAGGGAATAAATATTTACCTTAAAGGCTTGTAAAATGATGATGTAGTAATTATTTAATTAATCAAATAAATGATATTAAAAATATTACAATAAATATAATTATATATAATTAAGATGATAAATGGCTTATATAGATAACTATTACATATATAAGATATAATAAAATATATTTTTTTGAATTTTAACCTTTTTCGTGATGTTTTTAAAGCCATAGTTATGAATAGTGTTTAATTTGATAAAAAATTGTTTTCGTGAATATAATATTTTATTAAATTATTTAAAAATAAAAAATATCTTGAATAAGGCCAAATATGATAATATTATATCAACAGTGTAATCCCCTTCAAATTTTTATCCCTTTTTTATGTCTTTAAGCCTATTTTACCCTTTTTATATTGTAATATTTTAAGTAATTCCTAAGTTTCCCCTCACCTCAATTATAAAAATGGACTCTTTCATTCACACAATTTCATCAACATGAACCTTATCTCTCAACTATATACTTATAAATTACCTTATCCTCATCCCTAACCATATTATATTGTTTCTAGTCTCATAAAAATACCACTTCCAAGTTCCCTAAGGAGGTTCTCATAGAGAATAATTCGCGATGAAAAATCCCTTTTAGTTCATTTAATTTTCTTTCAATTTATTTTATTTTATTATCCTTTACCTACCTACTATATAAAAAACATTTATGATAACATCAATATCTTATATATTATTGAATGTTACTTTGTTAATGGGATATCCATCATCAAACTCCTTCTTCTATCTTTTTATTCTAAAAATGAAAACATCATCCATGAGGTGCTGATTTACCGCCTTTGTGGATGATGAGTTTTTGTTTTTTAATTACACCTTAAAGTCTGGTCATAAAACCATTATTATGGTTAAAATATACTATAATATATATATTAAAAAAATTAATTTTCCATAACTAGTATATATACATAATATTAATTAATAAGACAACACTAGTTCGTGATGATCGAAAAAAATGCCAAAATAATTTAAATGATTATCATTAACGCTTTGTCTAATTAATAATCCCCATATCAGGAAATAAAATTAAATATAATGCCATTAAATCTTATTAAGTTTAATTAATAATATATAATTTCAATTCGGGATAAATATTCTCATTTTAAATGATCTTTCGTACATGTAAACTAATCATGAAAACCCAAGAAACACTCCTAGAATGAAAAATTTGAATATTATAACTCATTAAAAAGAACATAAATGAACTTTAAAAAATTATGATAAATAAAATACATTTTCAATAGGTTTTTAATTAAATTATTAATTAATCTAATTTCATTATCCAGGACATTAAGTGCATGTGCAGAACACTTTCAAACATAAGGTAAGGGGATTCTCGAACTCAATTTCCTTTCTTTGGGTTATTTCGCTTTCATGCCAAATTTTAATGTGGATGTTCTTTTAATATTCCTAAAATATAATTTATTTTTCCTTAATTTTTCTTTTATAATTTTATGATATAATAACAATTTTACAAAATAACTCTTCTTTACAATATAAAAAAGGTGTATTTCTCTCAAGAATTCCTCGATGATTTTATTAGATTTTTTTCATCTATTTCAACACCCTTTATTTACTCATATGTTTAATTTGGATTGATATTTTATGATATCATCAGCCATATTTTATTAAATTTTTTATGATCTATTTGACTATGGATGTTCTATTTTGATACCATCCACTATATTACTCAGAATGGTTAGTGATTATGTTTAATGGTCGGGGAAAGTTATTTACATTTTGTATGTATATGTTGTTTATGTTTCACCTAATTCATATGAGGAATGAATTGGACTTATTAAGTGAATGTTGGGGACCATTATATCTACTATATGCATAATTAGGTCTCATGAGACAAACCATGTTAAAATTTGGATGAGGCCTTACCCATTTATTTTCAGATGTCTTGGTTGAGGCCTCGATGGTATGTTTCAGATGCCCAACATTATGAATTCCATCATTATGATATTAGAAATTGATAATTCATTAATAATTTGACTATAATAATATCCATGGTAAATTTCCATTCTCATATACTTATTTATATGGAATTATTTAATCATCTTTTATTCATACCATGTTATGCTCCAGATTATGTTTTAATGGCATGTGTTTTTAGTTATTCACCTTTCTTTATTATTTATGTTTATTTATTTTATCTTATTTCGTATTAATTATCCTTAATAATAATCTGATATCACCCCTTTATTATGTTTTATTCTTCACTAGTATGAGAAGATGTATATTATGAATGGCTTGTAGGGTTAATCTGGGAGTTTATGGGAGTTTCCAAAAGAGTTGCTATGTTGTTTTTCCTTTTAAAGTTGTAATGTAATAATTATATTTTTATATGGTTTTCTAAATATACTAAACTAGTCGGTCCTTTGGTATGTGAATTCCTTGTTTATTATTCCAATGTATTAAATTAAGGCATTGGCTTTGGGATACTGGGGCTGGGGTCATTTCACCCTCATACTTTAATTTATTGCAATTTAATTTTATCGCATTTTAATTTTACTCATTGACCAATCATAATAATTTACCAAACCTATATATGTTTTTTGTTTATTTTAATTAATTATTTAATTATGTGAAATGATTTTAATTAATTATTATGGTATTCTCATTATCTTTTATTTTTAGTTAATATGTATAAAGGCATGCACATCGAAATGTATCTGTATTTACATTTCACTCTCGAGTTCCTCTCTCCTGTGTGTGAGTACACTTGTATATTTATGAAGACGATGTATTATGTGGATACCACCAAGAAAAGGTGGTACACCATGATTAGGATGGTTTAAGCCACAGGAAATTCCAATTTAAGGAGAAATCTACACAACCAATGGACATGCTGGACGGGGATGAGCTGCATCAAGAGTCAAGCCACAACTCAGGTATAATACCCCTAGGTTGTGGTTGATCCATTGAGTTTTAATTAGATCAAACATTTTTATATTCTCAAGGCCATTCATTTAGTTAATTTACTTTATACATTTATTTATTATTTTATGCATTTTATAACAATGAGAAAATACATAAAATAATAAACAATAAAATGAATAAAGGAGTGGTGATTTTTTTCTATTAATGTTCAGTTGTGAGCGCAGCAACATAAAATAAAAAAGATTAATAGAAATTGATTAAATTCATCGATTAAAATATAAAAACCCCTAAAATAAATATTAAGTCATTAAATACCTTCCATCATTCAATTTTTAACAAAACTGGGTGTTTGGGGTGCTCATTAGCCAAAATTGAGGGTGCCTCTTACAACTAGGGAGTTATTATGAGAGTGATGGGTTGACTTAAATAAATTTGCAGTAAAGAAGTATCAAAGTCTATCTTGTAGTAATTTTATAGGCAATTGTTTATAAAATCATGTTTATGATTTTAGAAGTTGGGACTTCACTCAACAGATCAAGGAACTGTAGGTTAATGTGGTTGGTCAATCAAACACCTACCTTGAACTCTATGAGTAGTGGAATAGCCAAAGCGTGTTGACTATGAGGGATTCTCAAGGATAATTTACACTATAATAATAAATAAATAGAGAATTCTAATTATAGTACAAAGGTTTCCTAGAATTTGATAAAATAGTGGAAGACATTTAATGATTTAATTAATTAATCAATAATGTATAAATCGGTAATCAAGATAAAAAAGTACAATCTTCTGGATTTTATTTTGTAGAAATAGTGACTAATACCAAAACATAAAATGTGATAAATATTAAAAAATTAAATTTCCAAAATAGCATGAATTTCCAAGTGTAGTACAGGTGATTGTGTACAATACTACGATATAGGAAATTCATTGTGCAGTGTCCCTATACCTGTTAATCCACCTCAAAAAGAGAGGGTGTAAAATTTATTATAGGATACTCATGTACAGATTATATGATGGTTATGTCATTATGATAACATCAATGTATGATGTAAATTGCAGTCATTTCATCAATACATGGATGATATAACATGTAGTGTCTTCTCCGAGAAGCTTATAAGGAGAAAGAGAAGTGAAATATGAATGGGTGATAATTACACTGGTTATGTGTAAATATGAAATATGGGTCATGATATTTCAAGGAATCCCATTATTATAACTTTTTAACCCAATTATTCTAGTTTTTTTTAAGGTTACAAAATGAATAGTATAGAGTAAATGCTTCATTACATTTTAGGTAAGGTTCTCTAAGCAATAAGAATATTATAGACAAGTTAATATTTAATTCTTATGGTGAATTAGTTAAAATACAAGGAAAAAAGGACAAAGTTAAGTGTAATATAAAAGGTATATTCTCAACATCCTTCAATGAAATGAGGGTGGTTATTAAACAGGAGGTTATTTTCTTTGAATATTATGAAATTAATTTATGGAAAATTAAATTCAATGAACTGAATTAAATAAGCAAGTACCTGATTCTTCTTTAGTGAATATTCATTAATTATAAGTATTATTTCTAAAATACTTCTTGGGTATTAAATACAGCATGTTTATCACATATGTGTATCAAAATACAATAACCAAGTAAGTTATATTAAAATTAATAGAATTAAGGTTTATTCTCCAAGTGGATGATAAAGGGTGATTCCTAAATTAGTGGTGAGAAATACATAACTTCTAATTTCCAAGTTAATGATTCAAGTCAAACTATTATTGAGTATAACCAAAAAAAATTATCTCATGTATCCATTGGACATAAGGAAATGTTATTCCAAGTTCAGGAATGAATGTTATTTGTGGTGTCTTATACTCAAACAATAGTTTAGTGATACATGAATCATAGGAAATACATGATGAATATAAAATGTAAGGCTTATATACTTAATTGTGGAAATATAATTCTTTTTCAAGTAAAACTAAAGGTGGATGTCAAGGATATACCCAGTTTGATATTTAGACTCAGTGGAGTTAAAATCCATAGATATTATCGATGTATATACTTATTTAGTTTTGTAAAAAAAACCTTTAGAAATAAAGGTATACCACAAAGCTTTCGGAATTAGTTCAACAAGAGAGCGTGAAATATTCCAAGGGTAAGCTATTGATATATATACTTCATAAGATTACTTTAATTCATTAATGAATAAGAAATTAAAGTATATAATATGTATGGTTAAAAGATATAAGGTGATTTAGGTTAACATGTTGAAGAATATCTTGATCAAGCATTGATCAATCAATATAATGTATCATGGAGTAATTATTAAATGAATTTTACATTATCTATATCATGATATTGATATTAATAAGGAGGGTCAATGATAAGTCTTACATGTTAACATTGATCAATAAAATTTATCATGGAGAAATTCTTAAATGCACATTTTATACATCATAGTCATGATTTAAGTAGTATCAATGTTGCAATATGTATAAAATTCCATTATATTTCAAGATGTTCTTTGAAAATAGCAATAATGTCTCATAACCATATGCCAACTATCATGAAAAATATATATAATAATAATTTTGTTATGATGTAAATACATTATGTCATAAAAACATGTGTTTAGATACAAATAGTTTGTTAAGGATATAAACAAACTTGCATCAAGAAAAACACTAATTATATCTAAAGTAATTATCCTAAAAGTTTTTTAGGATATTACAGAAATCCATATAATATAAAATTTATAGTCAATTGATAAACTAAATTTCTATAAAAGGGTGAACATATCTATCTGAGATAGTGGGAGCCATATTGACTTGGGTTTAGTCAATGCTATAGATGTGCATATAGTTGGCATAGGAACAATTTTAACAAGAGGTGTGGAAGAAAGTGTTTCAGAGACACTATGTAGGAAGGTTAAAACCATAGAGATGGTTTTATATTCACCGCGGATGGTGATAAATTATTCATTATGAATAATAATTCCTATAAGTAATAATTATATGTAAATTAGCTAATATTTACAAGATTAATTAAAATTAAATAATAGAATCCATGTATCAAAGTGAAAAGATGATTATTATTTAGAATACTACGGTGGGTATTCAAGTGGGATGATACATGGGTGGTGAAAGTTTGGTACCAATAAGGCTCGATTGGTTATACTAATTCATTATTCCTAAATCCATTAGAATTTTACTTATAATAACTTAATTTCTATGATAATATTATTGATCATAAGATTTCATGACAACTTTCGTGAAAGGTGTCTATTCGATGCAACTAGAAAGGGATGGTGACATCATAGCATGCCAATAGGGTTGCAAGTTAATGAAATCTAGTTTATTATTAAAGTAAGCAACTAGATCATAGAATATTCCTTTGGAATAAATATTTTTCATGTGTCTAATAGAGGTTGGTGGGAGCTCCATTGTTTTCCAAGTAAAATATGTTTGGTTATATATGGAAAAAAACTATTGTTATTACAGTTAGTTAAGACCAGGATAAAATAAATGTTATAGTGATTGACTTAAATTAGAAATATATGTTCTTGGGAACATGATCTAATGAGGTAGATCTAATAGTTTCTTGTACATAGTAAATATTACATATATTTTCAAATTATTGAAAAATACAAGTTGGAACAATTTGAGAGAGAATTATTACCAGTGTCACATGGAATGAATCTCTCCAAGTGGACCTGCATTGGAATAGGAGGAGATTAATGTGGTAAGTTGAATCCCATATGCTTCAGTGATGGATCAATCACGTATTACATGAAATGTAAAATAATTTATACTAACAATATATACTTTATAGTAGGAAAATATTAGTTATATCCAATATAATTACAAGATAAGCATTCAGAATTATCTTATTGAACTTAGGAAAGTAAAAATGATATGTACCTAGTATATGTAGAGGAAATTATACTAGTTTTAAGGGGAAAACTAGTATTCCTAGGATCAATGTGATATAATATCATAGTTAAGATAAGGTGATGAGAAAGACAAGCTCATTAAAGCTATTGGTAGCTATACCTATAAATATTAAGTACGTTGTAGCTTCTAAGGAAGCTAAGAAGCAGTTATTCAATGAAATGATTTGTTCTAGTTATTGGAATCACACCTAGTAAGTAATGTTTTATCATTATGATAATTCTATTACTAGTAATAGCCAATATGTAAAGTTTTGATAGTGTAAAAAAAGTGATATACTCAAGGATGAAATCTCTTGAGAAGTTTTACTCAATGAGGTGAGGTCGCACATAGTAGAATAGCCATGCAATGGAAATGTGGAAGACCAAGAAACTAAAGTTGGGACTCAGTAGAAACA
Organism: Viscum album; assembly: GCA_963277665.1. Taxonomy (NCBI): domain Eukaryota; kingdom Viridiplantae; phylum Streptophyta; class Magnoliopsida; order Santalales; family Viscaceae; genus Viscum; species Viscum album. Next base: position 831,234,160 of record OY728157.1, on the reverse strand, counting down.
TGATCTTAATCATGTGAGGATTAAAAAGGATGGTTATAAAGTTGTCTCTAGTGCAATTAGAAGTGTTGTAATAGTGGGTTCCCTATACCCAACTAAACAATACTTTTGATTACAATGTATATAAAGTTAGATATACATGATGTATACTTACCATTATAGTGTAGATATTTCTGCATCCACTATTTAATGGTAATGTTAATAGATTAATTGTCGTATCAAAAGGTTGTATCAAATCTCATGATATAATGATAAACTTGAGATACTATTACATTAATCCTAAAAAAAGTTCATATGGTCTAGATACATCATAATTAATAGACACATGTGATTTATGGATATCAGGTATCGGAGGGTCATAAGAATTGAGATTTATTCTCATGAAGTTCACACTTAATGACCTCTAGTATTTGAGATCATGAGTAAAAACCCACCAATAATAACACCACATGTCTAAGGTGTCATTGGTTATTCCTATCTATGGAAATATGTATTAATATCCTGACTTGAGATCATTACCAATGTGTTCTATTTGATTACGTACTTTTATGCAAGGTAAAAACCATGATAATGAAAACATGGTGAGGTAGTTTTTGTTGGGTGCGTCATTGGTGGTATGGCATTGGTTGAATGGTTAAGAAATTATTTTTCGCTTTTGGGTTGAGGAAGTAATAAATATTAGGCCTTGTTGATCAATATGGTAGTACTTTCATAAGTATTTGTCCAAAGAAGTCGAGGGTAAATCCTTCCAGTTAGATCAATAAATAATAAATAAATAAAAGGATTATGAAATAATTGTGCGTCTGGATTTATGAGCTATGAAAGACAAATAAATTATATTGCAATGTGTGTGTTTGTAGATTAGTTATCATTGATATGAAAATCATTACCTCTTTAGGGGTTTTGATGGGCTTCTAGACTCCACTCTTGGTTTTTGAATATTATTCATTGCTATTGAGATAAGAGCCTAAAGGGTCACACACAATAGTGTATTCAAGAATTATCCCTATTCAGTTAAATAGGTAAATTGGGCATGGTTGGTCTCACCATGGGGTTCGAGTGTTTTCCAAGTTATCGACCACTGAATAATAAATAAATGTAAATTCATTATTATTCAAGTAAATAATAATTTGGTTTAATTTATTTATTAAAATTATTTACAAGTTAAGTAAATATGAGGAATAATATTAATCAAACGAATATTATTTTAATATTCTAGGGTCGTTTAATATTTAGTGAGATATTCAATTCAATTTAAATGGTTTGGTTTTATAACGTAATATATTTAATATATATTATCAGTATGTGATAAAATATAAATAATATTTATGATGTAGTTTAGTTTGTCATAAATTTATTTATTGCTTCTCTAGTGGGTGATGTTTTTTTCAGGGGCCGAGTAACACATCCGGGTATTTTGACTCCCACTATAAAAGTATGAGAGAGACTCATTTCTATTGATTTTTTCATTCCAATGTTGTGTGAGCCTATCTCTCCTACCACCTTCTAGAGATAGAAATCCTCTCTCTGAGTGTCGATCCAAGCATACCTTCAACAGATCGAAGGCAACGGATCATGATGATTGACATGATGTTGAAGAATTCATCATAGCTCCATGCTAGCACCTAGAATTTGACAAATGGTGATCACACAGATTCTTGGATCATGTTTGGATGACAAAGAGGGGTTTTTCTTCGGATCCTTCAAGCAATGGTCATCGGCGATGAGCTGCTATCGAGCGCGCTCTGATTCGGAATGAGGTACATGTTTCAATTTATTTTTTGTGCATTGAATAATTTTATGTGAGACCATCAGACTATATCGGGGCTCATATTGTTATATAAAATAAGTATCATCATCCTAATGATGAAAATTTTTAAAATACCCATCCCACCAGCTTCTGTTCCAGCCCTAGTACCTTCATGGACTACCGCTTCCATGTAGAAATATGATTCATTTTTCTTCACCATGTTTCATGATTGGTTATCATGATTGATTTAATATATATATATATGATATTTAAAATATAATAATGATTCTATAAATCTAAATTATTTATCTATCATTCATTTGTTCCATCCATAAAAAAATGGAAATATAACTCGTGCGTACGTACGAACTATTGTCCCCACATAGTGATGCAATTAATTTTTATTCACTGCTATATATAAATTGTTATAAATATTTATATAATGAATATATATGTTATTTATATGACTATTAATATTCTGGATATGAATTAACCATGATCTAAGTTCAAGGACTAAAACTTTTAGACTGAAACAAACACGAAAAACGAATCAGTTAACACCCAAAATGAAAATGATAATGGCATATTGTTTAAGAATAGGGGATAAGATGTTAAAATTAAAAAATTTATGGTATTATATGTATGAATATGGTTATTGTATAAATTTTTAATAAATATAATGTTATTATCAAAGAGTTTTTAATTTTTACAAATCAAGATGGACTTGAGGGATGGGTTTCCCGTCTCACTTTTTTTTCTATAAGACATTCCACATTCACTAGTTGTTTCCTTAATTTTGTGTATATACTACCCATTTCATATGTTATACCATGAATTTATTTTTATTTATGATATTTGAAGTTTTATTTGATGTTATTCCTTTCATGGGGGTTAGGAATCAAAAGTAACCAAAGTTGTAAGGGTTTTATTCCACAACCTCATTTTTACCAGGATTGTTTATGCATGAATTTATGATAATGAAAGTTATATTTTTTATCTTTATAAAATCTTAGGTATTTTATTCTCCTATATTTATTTATAGAGATAATTTTTTCCCTCTCTTTATATACTCAAGAGACTGAAGTAATATTTTTTAGGAAAACTAAATTTATTTCTCTCTTCGGTCGAAAATATTTTATTTTATGTCCATATTTTCTTTCAAATGTTTTCAAGAATTTTTTTATTATAAAAAGATTTATTAAATTCATTTTTACCAATGTTTTAATTTATATAAAAATATTTAAATTGAATCTTCATTTAATTTTATGAATGAGGTAATTTTGAATTTTTATCAAAAATATGTAAGGAATCGTTGTTTTAACATACACCTGATGAATAGTTTTTCTTGTCATAAAGAAATATCTTTACACTGAAGCTTCCTTTGTATGTTCTCATATTTCTTTTCAAAGATAAATTTTTCCTTAATATTTGGGAAATTTTTAGACTTTAAATAAGTTGTTTCAAAATTAAAAGGGTATTTTTCTTGATAAATGTTCTAGTGATATTGTCAAGGTATTTTTATCTATAACAACATAATTTTATGTTTATAATGATTTACTGGGGATATGATCCAATGTTACTATCTTTATTATTTCTCTATATGGTTTATGATTATGATGATGACATGTTTATAAAACCCATTTTCTTTCCATGTATTGTTTTACGATGAATTGATGAATGTTCTATGATCTTATAGCACTCATATATATATTATGATTATGAGGTGGATGAGACTAATATAGATCATGTTATGTCACTTTAATATATTGGTTAATGATGATGGAGTTTATAAAATCTTAATAGATGACAGAGTTAATAAACTCATAAGAGATAATGGAGTTAACTAGATGGAAGTTACTCCTAAGGGAATGTTGGAAATGACTGTGTAGGCATTTCCATTATGTAACTTTATCCACAATGATAGTATTGGGAGTGAACTGTGATTAAGGAATTGATTTTTTATGCTTATTTTGATGCCAAAAACTTATGTATTATTCTTATTATATGTTAACCCCACTCATGATTTATTAGTGATTATTCCAAAAACTTATGATATATGTAAGTTGCGGAAATGTTGGGAGTCACGTGATAGAGGTTTGAAAATGAATAAAAGATGGAAACAAAATAAGAATATAATAATTAACATAGATAGATTTATTTACAAGGTTTGGTAATAATATCTACAACCATATAGAGGAAAAAATATTACTATAGTCAGGAGCATAAATTATAGGGAGAATATCAGATTTTCACAACACATAAACCCTAGCTCGAAATGATCTAAAAATGAGGATGAAGCATTATTCCACCAACCACTCAAAAAGTTTATTATGCTACAGGGAAAGGTGGTTGGAAGTCTACACTACTATAGTGTTTCAACCACCCAAGTTCAAGCTCCTACAGTGGTTGGTCACAAGAAGTCTATAGAGCTATTGTATCATTATCTCTAAAGTTAGAGCTATTATAGTAGTCATTCCAAATTTTGCATTGTTATAGTTCCCTATTAGTGTCACTCAGTCAACTCTACTACAGTTGGTCAAAGTTGATACAATACCCCAAAATTTGTGTCGGGGACCTTCAACCCCCAGATTAAGGGTGCATTTCCCCCTAAAACCCCCAATGATCTCACCGCAAAGCTCAACTTGTGATAGTTGTGGCCTAGTGTTCAGTATGGTTCATAATAATTCATCCCAAAATCATCTAAAATAGATCATTCTACACCAATCCAATAATATCTCACTTGGAGCTTGATCCTCTATACTGACCTACTTTGATGTCGCTAACTTAGAAAACTTACTTGATCTGATCTCCTCCTCTTCTTCACTCACCAGTGTATGATTTTATTCACAACTTCAATTTCAAGATGACGATTCATGAAATACTCGTTGATTTACCTTTTGTGCTCTCATGGTGCCCTCCCATATTCTGCCTCTTATCATTTATTAATCAGTGGAGACCAAAAAAGTCATAATAGTGCCTCGAATTCTATATTACCATCAACTTCATAAACATATTTGATAGATTGTTTGATACCAAAATATTTTGTATTGTCATCAACCCATCTTATATCAATCCTCTGATAAAATGGTACTTAAAATAAATATGCTTTATCTAGGCATGAAACACTGGGTTCTTTGTAAGATGTATACTTTGACTATCACAGTGCAATACATTTTTCTCTCACTTTCTACCCAGATCATCCAATATATTATTCATCCAAACCATCTTATTTCCATATTGTGTTACAATAATGAATTTTTACTTTGTGGTGGATAATAGAACCACCTTCTAAAACTATGATATCCAACTTACTAGAGTTCCACCATAGGTAAATACATAGCCCATGGTACTCCTCCTACCATCGACATTACCTCTAAGTTCAGCATCCACATACCCCTTCAATGAATTTTCTTTCCCAAAACACATAAATACTTCCTTGCTTCCCTTCAGGTATCTCAATATCCCCTTCATAGATTCTGAATGTTGCTTTTTAGGGTTATTCATGTACCTACTCACAACTCTCACTGCATGACCAATGTTAGGTCGAGTACAGACTATGGCACACATCAAGCTTCCAATATTTGATGTGTATAGAATATTTTCTATGTATTGAACCTCTTCTTCCATCTTCTGTGATTTCTCCTTTGATAATTTGAAATAACCTATTAGGGTAATAGATTCTAGATTTTATTTCAGCATAATAAATCTTCTTAAAACTTTTCCAAAGTATTCAGTCAGTGATAACATCAATGTTACTACTGCACAGTCTCTTTTGATCTTCATCCCCAAAATCGTGTCATCTTATCCAAGATCTTTCATCTCCAATTCCTTATCCAGCTACTTTTTCATCTCATCAATCCTATGCATACATGATCCTACAATGAGCATGTCATCCACATATAGAAGAAGTATAATATATCCATCACCAAAAATACTTGATGTAGCAACATTTATTCATATAACATCATATGTGTGCATTTTTAGTCATGAATGCATCAAACTTTTTGTTTCATTTCCTGGGTGACTACTTCAACCCATATAAGATATTATGAAGTTTGTACACCAAGTCTTCCTTACCAAATTCAATATATCCCTCCGGATATTTTATATAGATGTTATCCTCCAGATATCCATGAAGGAAAGCAGTATTGACATTAAAATACTCAAGATGTAAGTCTTATGATTCCATAATACTGAGAACCACCTAGATGGTGGTAATATTCACTAAAGAAGAGAAAATTTTAGTGTAATACACTCCCACATAATGAAAACCATTCACCACAAGTCTTTCTGTGTACCTCCTCTTTCCATCACGTTCTTCCTTGTCCTAGTATACCCACTTGTTTTGCAATGCTTTCTTTCCTTGTGGAAGAGGTGTCAACTCCCAAGTGTTATTATCCTGAAATGAGTAATTATCCTCCTTCATAGCCATCTCCCACTTGCTCTAATTATTCAACTACATTTCCCCTTAAAAACATTCTGGTTCTCCACCATTATTCGATGATAAATAATGTAAGAACAGTGAATACCTCTGCACAGTCATTCTTACTCTGGTCGATCTCCTAAACTCTACTTGAGCAATAGGCTCCACTTGTTTTAGCATCACATGATTAGAAACACCTTCAAGCTCCACTTGTTCATGGTTATTTGGTTCTTTTTTCCACTATCAAATTAAATTTCATGATGGTCCTTATTTGTGATAGCTTCATTAAATACCACATTCTATCTCCCAATGACCATCTTTTTGAGATCATCCCAAAAGTGGTAATTGAACTCCTCCGCACCATATCCTATAAATAAACATAGTTTGGACTTAGCATTAAGATTACCCCTTGTATCAGCATCAATATGTACATATGACAAATATCCAGAGAATCATAAATGTGAGAGTATTAACTCCTTACCAGACTAGATCTCTTTGAGAATACATTCTCCCATTGGTACAGATGGGATCCTATTGATGAGATATACATTCATGTTCACTTCATCATCTCAAAAGGTATTTGGTAGCCCTGAGTGTAACCTCATACTCTTGGAAAGTTCATTAAACATCTTATTTATCCTTTTAGCCACACCATTATATTATGGTGTATCTACAATAGTCTTTTCCCACAGAATTACGTTATTATAATAGAATTATATCAACTCCTAACTTTCATACTCGCCATCATTGTCGGACCACAAACATTTCATCTTTGTTCCAGATGAATTCTCCACCATGTTCTTCCACTTAGGAAACACATTATACACATCAAATTTTATATTCAGAAAGTAAACCCGTACCTTCCTTTTTGAGTTGTCGATAAATGTCACATAATATTGTGACCCTCCAAGGGAATTTACTGGTGAAGGACCCAAAAAATCAGTGTGCACCAGGTCTAGCTTCCCAACTTTCAGTTTTCTTCCTCATTTTGTAAAAGACACATTATTCTGCTTTCTGAATATACAATCTTTACATAGGCCAAAATCCACTAACTTCATATTTAGTATAAATCCTTTTTTTTTCATCACCTTTATCCCCTTCTCACTCATGTGTCCTAGCCAGTAGTTATATAATTGTGAATCTATAACAACATTTATTTATACAACCATGTCCATGAAATTTTCTGTCATGGTGTACAAGGTACCATTATTTTCTCCCTGAGCTATGGTCATGGATCCCTTGGGGATATTCCATGAACCCCCAGGGAATTTGGTTTTAAAACCTGAATCATCAATTTGTTAGATAGAAATAATATTTATTATTAGTCTAGGGATATACCTCACATTTTTTAGAACTATAAAACTCTCATTGTTGGTCTTGATCTATGCATCTCCTTTACCCACAATTTGTAAGGGTTCATCATCAACAAGATGTGTCTTTTCAAAATTTCTAGAAATGAAAATTTTATAAAAAACTTCTCCAAAGTGGAATGGAAAGATTCCGTTGATTCTAAAATACAAGATTCTATAGATCTATCCATTCTCAGCAGCAACATATCATCGATTCCTTCAGTCGTCGTGTTTGCTCCATTGGTTTCAAGTGCCTTATTTTTTTCTCAATACTCTTTATTGATGTGTCCTTTATTCTCATAAATCTAGCAAGTAGGGCCATCCCCCTTTTCCTTGTCTCTTCAATTTCCTCTTGACTTTGATAATCCTTTAAGATTATCTAGATACACATATATTTATCTTCCTTATACATTCAAAAGAGAACCAGATAATCTACATGATTCTCTTATTCTAATATCCCCACTAAGGATCAGGTCTCTCACATCCTTCAAAACCAACTTGGTATTCCCAGAAGAACTATTCACAGCCATTACAGTTGTTTCCCGACTATCAGATAATAAAGATGGTAAAACCATTACACGTACCTCATCATAAATTGAAATATACATCGATGTCAACTAACTTATGATGGTTTTGAATTCATTGACATGATCTACAACAATCCTTCCTTAAACCATTTTCATAATGAACAATCATCACATCAATTACACCTTTTTTTGATAGTGAAGGTATTTCATACATATTCATGACATTTTTCATCATCCCAACCATCTTCTTCTCCTCTCTGGTGTTCAATTCCATGTTTTCTACCAATGTAAGGCACACAACTCCTAGAACCTATCAATCCAGAAGATCTCACTCCATCTGCTCCATGTTCATTATCTTTAAACCCAAAAGCGCCCAATGTAATTTATTCTGGTAAAGATAGTATTTGATATTTATCCTCCAGTATCTTAAGTTCATTACATATAATCGTTCAATCATCACATTGCATTCTTCCATAGTCATCACTCAATTCTAGGAATCCAAACTCAACCTTTGATACCAGTTGTTTTGGAAATGTCAGGAGTCACAAGACAAAGGTTTGAAGATGAATAAAATATGAAAACAAAATAATAATAATAATATGAACACATACACAAAAATTTACATCGTTCGGTAATAATCCCTACGTCCATAGAGAGGAAGAAATATCACTCTAGTTGGGAGCACAAATTACATGGAGAATATCAGAATTTCACAACACATAACCCCTAACTCGAAATTAGCTAATAAAGAGGATGAAGAATTGTTCCATTAACAATATAGAAATTTTGTTGTGCTATAGGGAATGGTGGATGGAAGTTCTCATTGCTACAATGTTGTGGTCACTCAAGTCCAAGCTGATATTGTGGATGGTGGCAAGAAGTCTATAGAACTATAGTACCATTGTCTCTAAATTCTAAGCTACTGCAGTAGTCTTGTAAAAGTTCACACTAATATAGTTCTCTATCGGTGTCACCTAGTCTTATCTGCTACAGTCAGTCAAAGTTACTATAGTTTCCCAAAATTTGAGTCAGGGGCCTTCGACCCCTAGACCCCCATAGTAGGGTTACAGTTCCCCCTACAACCACCAATGACCTCACCACAAAGCTCAACACACGAGAGTTGCAGCATGATGTCCAGTATGGGCCACAAGCATTTGTCCCAACATCATCCAAAATAGATCAGGATACACCAATCCAGCAATGTTTATTGTTGTGAAAAATAATTATTTGATGATTTATGATTAATGGTGTTTGACTAATTGGGTAGTATTATTGTAATTTATGATCATTTTCTTATAATATTATTATTATCTTATTCTCACTTATAATTATTGATTGATTTATCTTATGTTTACCCTTATTGGGAATTTTATCTCACCCTTTATTATTTTTCCTTTTCCCAAATTATAAAGAAAAGTTATAAGTATGATATGTCTAAGAAGGGTGATAGTTGTGAAAAACATAATGGGAAATAGTGTGGATAATTTGTGTATCATTTTATGTATCCATGTTTCCAAATAACCAAAAACATTACGATTCTAGCATAGATCATATTAATATGTTATGAATATTCATCTAAAATAATGTAATATTTATATATGAAAAGTTTTGGTCACTGTAGGGGGGTAAAATACAAGAACAGTGGATTTATATAAAAATTCAGGATTTTAAGGTTGTATTTCTACAAAATTCATTAGTTGAACTATATCATAAGAGGACTGTAAATGTCCCCAGTGAGGTTGCATTTATGGTTGGATAAAGTTAGTAAGTAAATTTCAAAATTTCAAACTATTTTAGAATAATAATTTTTATTACTTTAATATAATATGTATATATATATATATATTTGTTTCATTTTTGAATAATTTATAATGAAAACACTGGAAGCATGTATTGGATATGAAGTTGATTGTTTCTCATTAATAGGTAGTTATGATGAGGATTTATTTTCAACTCCATTTTGGTGATATTGTTGTATAACTAAACTAGGTACTTTAAAATCATTAATGGTGTTATAAGAATTTAATTTTCATTAGTTTTTTATTTTTAAATGTAATTTTTTTATTAAACATATGAATGTGTTTTTATTATGATATGAGCTGATTCAATTGTATTTTCTTAGAAAAAAAATTCTAATTTGGGTTTCATCATATGTAAATTTAGGTTTTAAAATTTTCTTTAACAAATAAAACATTTATTTTATTTTCAAACTAACTAAATGTTTTAAAACATAAATATTTTTGAAATTTATGTTATATATTGGTTTTGTAGAACTGTTGGGGGTATTTTGAAATGAATAGTGGTATCCTATTCAGGTTAATGTCAAAATTAGTTAGCCAAAAATTAGTAGTACACTTTCCCTTTGATCTGCAATTTATTTTTCTATGATTTTTTATTTAAAATTTTATCTTTTTTGAAAGATGTTTCAAAATGGTTCTTTTAATTTTGATTTTTAAAATTGAGAGTAACATGGATTATTTAGTGATTTTTAACTTTCTTATTTAGACTGAACGCTTACAAAAAATATCATGGGTGTATATATGTAGTTTATATTGAGTATACCTTAGATTTATGCTTTATATCTTATGTTTTTCATGTATTTATTATGAAATACTACTTTTAAATATAATAGAATTTTTTTAATTCTAAAATGTGGCTAATATTTGTTTGAAACTATTTATTGTAAATGTTGTTATCATATGTAATTATGGTGCATCTAAAACTAATGTCTTCATGGTACTAAATGATCTATGTAATTTATACTAATATTATCTTGAAAATCACTATTTTAAATACATTTATAATGAGATTATCTATAATCTAGTTTTCCAATATTATGAATTCGGGGGTTGTTGCACTAATTCACTAAAACTATATTTTAATTTCAATTGTATTTTCTAAAACATGCTTGTGATGTGATATGTGAGAAGTTTCTAGGTTGTGCATTGAATATTTATTTAATGTTTGGATTTAATGTTACATTGTTGATTTGAAGATATGTCTATTTTTTCACATTGATAAATTATAAATTTTTTATCTATGCTTGTTGGTCCTATATTTTTATCCCAACATTTAATCTTGGAAAATTAATTAAAATATGATCTTATTTTGGAGTTTAAAATATACATGTTTATATATTTGTGCTAATATCCATAAATACATCTTAATCTAAAAATTATTTCTGTTGACCTAAAAATGATTTAAATCATTATGCATTTGGTATATAGGTGTTACATGGTTTTTATGGACTGATTTTGATTTTTTTGAAATTATTATGCATTTGGGGTATACTTGTGGTGGATATCTTGATATATAATTTTTTCCATTAAATATTCTCACAGTAGTTTAAATCACTATTATATATTCCTATAATTTAGATATTTTTTTAACCACCACAAAATAGTTCACATATATAATAGTGGTTTGAACCATTGCTAATTATTTTCTATTATTTTGTGACAGTTTAAACCACCACATGATGGTAGGGAAAATTTAAAAATAAAACCACCATGAAATATATAAAAACTATCACTAAATATTTTTTGGTAACACTTCCATAATACCATGAAATTAACAAATCCACTATTAAATATCTTCTGAATCCTTATTTCACATCATTTTATATTAAAATTTTATGTCAATTTAAAATTTTTCCAAATTCAAAAAAAACTCTTCCAGTGACTCTTTATAGTAGTGGATGTAGAAGTTAGATTTATCAATGACATTAAAATTAAGAGATGATGATAAATTCAAGGATTGATTTATAAAACTAAAATTTCTAGTTGTTTTGGAATTCTTTTAATGTGTTGTTATGATGAGTGTAGGAATTAAAGTTGAAAAAATAATAATAATATATAAATGAATTTTGATTTGGTATCATATTCTTATTTTTTAAGGATAGATTTTTTGTCTAAATTAGTCCCCCATGTTTTATACACAAATCATTTTTCACATAGTCGAGTGGAAAAAATTGTGTCGCATTAGTGAATAGATTTCAACCCCTGTCAAGATTCAATGTATTTATTATCAATAAGGTGGGAGAAAATAAGACTCTAAATAATATAAATAGTAAAGAGATGAATATGATAAATAAATCAAACCTCTTATTGATCTAAGAGGAACTTTTTAGAATCCTCCATAGAAATATCGTCATGATCACAACTTTCCACAATATCAAAAATGAATTCTTCAATAGGAGATGTCATGATGAAACCATGAAAAAAATAAAAAAATCAGGTTGTGAGAAACTTTTTCATGTTGTGACAGTGTCGCTATATGCTATCATATAGAAGTATAGAGAATAATTCAAATGTTGTAGAAAGATAAAGTTCTGATAATTCTAGATATCATGTGGATAATTGAAGTACAAATATTGAAGGGTTTTCATAGTCAATGTATGAAATTAACATCAAGGTGATATGGTGATTATATAAGAAAAAAATAAAATTATAATAAGTGTTTGATAATACTACTAAAATTATAATAAAGTGAGTTGAGAGAATCCTGTGAGGATTGTTGTAAAAGGAGGTGAGGAAGAAGATCAAGATCTAATTATTCCATTTGTGGTTCATGTTTTCACTGGTGATTAGTCTTCAAAGTATTGTTCTATTTTTATTGTAACAAGTTGGTTCTTGTTAAGGTTTGGTAGGTTTCCAATAATTTATGTAGGTTCAATATTATTCACATGCATGCAGAAACTTTTTGATCATAAAAGGAGAGTTGTGTGAGAATAGGATAAAAACTATTGTTGGTGAACCTCATTAATAATTTTTTTGTAATCCTTATTTTATTTCTATGCTATGGTGAGTAAGATAGATGTGTGATGAATAAGCAGAAGATTTTTTAATTTTAAAAAAGTAAATCAACACTAATTCACCCCCCCCCCCCCCCCCTCCAAATTGATTACATCTGAGGTAATCCGATAAAATATATATATATATATACATGAATGTATACTCTCTTCCAATTTTACTAATTCTCTATAAAAACTATACTAAATGAATGAATTTTTTCTTAATAATGAAATCATTATTATTTTAATTCATAGGTTTCTATATTTTTTCATAAATTCATTTCTCACCTTTATTTTTTATTAAAATTAAATCAAATACCCCTTTTCCTACCCCTATTTTAAATAAATATAGATATGTATTCCATGAAATATAAGACTTATGTCTTTTCCCTACCTTTTACAATCATAATCCAAAGTAGAGGAGGGAAGGGAACTTAATAAATATATCATATTTTTTAAATGGGTAAGTCCAGACTTTTTTTGCATCAACTATTAAAATATGGATTTTTATAAATCCTTGTTGAGTATATCATTAATATAATCCAATATAGGTAAATATTTAATATTCATAGTACCACATTCATATTTCTCCTTTATGAGTAGATATTTAATATAAATGTGTTTTATCTGGATTATTTCATTAGATTGAATATTTTTATCAAGAGGAAATCAGAGCTTCCTAAAATGTTAAAGGATAAGGGAGTCTTCAACTATGAAAATTTTGGAAAAATAGGGCAAGGATCCTATATAAGAGAAGATAGTGAAGGGGCATGACACATCACTATGAGAGCTAAGTTGTCTTCCACTTTATTACACTCAGGCCAAGTGTGTTGGAATCTTATATTCTACAGGATGTTTTTGTATTTCTTGATGATGTAGGCAACCGACCAGTGGGTGGACTAGATATAATTTATATATATGATGATCAAAGTATAATTTAACTCAACCAATTTGACAGAAATACATCTATCACGATAAATAGTGATACTATGAAGTAAATCTTTAACTTCTATAGGTAGTGAGTTTGGGGGATCTAAGAGATCCATTGGGAGGACATTGGTAGCTGACGGGGATCTATTGAAAGAAAATAAATTGGTCCATTTATTATCACTAAACATCTGTGTAGAGATATTTTAAATCTTAAAAAACACCTTAGTTTTCATTCGATGGAGATTTAAGAAATTTTATTGAATCTTCTTTCATCCAGGTCATCCCGGATAAACCAAGATCTAGTTTTTGTATCCACCTAACTACTTATTTTGAGGTCCTCATTCACTAGGGTACCATCAAACAATGACGATATGAAAATATTAAAGAAGTCCAAAGTAAGAGTGGTACTCATTCATACTCCTAGGAGGTTCTAGATAGAGGCCTCCCATTCCCTAGTGAGGAAGATATACACCATCTTTTTAGAGTGAGGTCTTGTATAGCTGTGGAATTTGGAAGCAATTTAAATTCCATGGCATTGAAACTCTTTTACAAAAGGAATATCTGAGTGATGATCTTAAAAAATATGGAAATTAATCTTTTCCAAAAGGTTTGGGTCCCAATACTTAGTTCTCAATATATCTTATCTATGTTAATTTTTCTTGATTTTTATGTAACACTTCATCTTAAAAAAATTCCTTATCAAAATTTGAAGATGATGATTGTAGTGAGTATAAAGATAAAGTAGAGACTTCTAGAGAATTTGAAGAAAATTTAAAGATTGAAAATGTAAATAAGGAAGATCTCACAAGTGATGAGAGTATCAATGCTATATGTGAATAATAAACTAAGTTAGAGTTCATGATAAAGATGGAACTCAAGGAATGTCTTTCAAAGATTTTAAAAATGGAGAAGGAGAAAAGGAATCTGAAGAAATATAGTTAATAATCAAGAAATAATGACATCATGGATGTTGAAAATGAGTCAAATCTGATAAATGAGACTAATAACTATAATAGTTTACTCACTTAATTAAAGAAATTTAATATTGGTATGTAAGAGAAGATGAAATAAAAAGATAAGTATATTGAAGTTTTTCGATAGAAATTAGTGTATGTAGAGAAGCAATTGAACAAGTTGAAATATAAATTTCTGAATTATATTAAATAAAGTGGAGAAATCTCAAAGAAGAAGTTTGTTGAGAAGATTAAATTTTCAAATAATGGTGATAATTTTGTGCATAAAATAATACTACACTCAAATGGTTTAGAAAGTATTTATGTTTTTCAAAAAAAAGTATAATTTTAAGATACATGTGGAGAAAATAATGTTTTTGTTCAAACAAGACAATCTTATGAAATCTAAAAACTATAGGAATGTTAACTTAGATGAAAAATTATATAAATAGAGATATAAACATTCAAGTTATAATACTAGGATGCATAAGAAATTTTTTTGAGTCTATAATAATTTTGGTTCAAAAAGAGGTGAGGATGATGGTCAAAATGTGGAAGAACAATAGGATTCCACAACTGGAAAACATGCATTATTCAATAAAAATAATCATTTTATATTAATACATAGTGTTTTGGTATATTTAGGAACATGAAAAGGATTTCAGGTTTAAGAACATATATTATTATAAATATAAAATATATTGAATAAAAAAATTGATGGGGAATCAACCCACTTAAAGAATAAAAGTTCATAAAATATCTAAAAAATTTGGACTAAAGGCTGAAAACAAGTTTCAATAATTATAGGAAGTTTATGGAAGGTGTTACCAACATGGTAAATTTTATAAATAAAATATCAAACTTCTTCCTACCAAATTGAGTATGAATTTTAATACTCAAAATTCTTGGAAGAAGAAAGAGAAATAATATAGAATCCATTAGTTGTTGAAGTGGAACTCAAAGCATCACAAAAGAGACATACATGGATTTTTTATAGTGTATTCCCTTCTAATATGAAAAAATATTTAAAGTTATTCAAGTATGTCTAAAGTTATAATTATTAGTAAAATTTCTCAATCATGGTTCACTAAGGATAAGTGGAGTTAGTTATATGGTCAACAGAGAGAACAAACTGGGATTGAAGAACACTTTATTTATAGATGGGTTGAAATACTACATACTAAGTGTATCATAACTTATTGATTAAGGAAATGAAGTGGTTTTTCAAAAATAGTATTTTCTTGTGAAGTGGATAAGAGAGAGATGTTTATTAAAGAGATAAAATTGAACACAGTGAAACTTTTTTCAGGTTGTTGATGTTGAAAATTCAAGTTACAAGAGATAGAAAGAAGAAAATAAATTGTGACATCAAATAATTATATATCTTGAAAAAAATAATATATGAATGATTACTAAAGTAAATTATATTCATGATTTTTCTATATTTAAGAGATAAATAAATTATATGTTTTATTCATGCTAAAGGGGGAGATCATCAATTCTTAAAATAATAAAGTGAAGATTCAAGAAACTCGCCCATTAGAGCTTATTCATTTAGATGTTTTTAGACCTATAAGGGAGAAATAAACCAATGTATATTAGTATTTTATTTATTTTTTTGATGAATTTACTCTCATTACATGAATTATGTTTATGAATTATAAGTTTGATACCCTAAACAAGTTTAAAAGTTTTAAAAAATTATAAAAATGTGTGGTTTTTCCTTAAATAAGTTACCGATAGACAATGGTGATTAATAAAAAAGTTGAAAATTTTAAGAATATATTTAAAAATAATAATTTTTCATGAATTACATTCCCCATATTCCCCATAAAAATTGAATTTTTTAATAGAAGAACATGGTCCTAGAGTAAATTCCTCATACCATGTTGGCAGAGCATGATACTTGTCTATATTTCTAAAAGGGAAGTTGTTGTCATATCAGTTCTGATTCAAAATAATTTATTATATAATCCCAACACAAATATCTTTCTATAAAAGATTTATTACAAGAATACTCCGAGATTTAAATACTTATGGTTATTTTGTGAACCCTTTATTAACAAGGTAAAAGTTGAAAACTTGGGAACATTAAAGTAAAGGGGAGTTGAAGGTATATTCCTTGGATATCCTCCAAATTTAAGAGTATATAGTTTTTATAATAAGTAGGTAGATAATATTATGTATAGTGATGATTTTAAAGTTCTAGAATAATCAAATAATCATGTTACACAATGGGATGCTAGTTCAGGAATTGTGGATAATGAAGAAACATTTATTGACAATTAGGATAATGCTTTTCAAAATAATGGGAATTCAGATGAAATAGTGGTTGAATATGATGATTCATTTAAATATATTTATAGAAAACAATCATGTTCAACTCTTCCAAGGATAGAAAATCATTTGGAGTTCAGAAACTATCATTGGAGATCAATAATATCCTATTAAAACTAGGAGAACATTGATTATTGAAACACATGCCACAGAGTTTTCTTAGGTTAAACTAAGAGATGTGTAATAATATTTGGAGAATCAAGTGTGCATTAATTCAATGAATAAGGATCCGGATCAAATCAAGAATAATGATACATTAGATTTGGTATCAAAATCAATTAATCAAAATTTTATCAAATCAAAGTGGTTGTTCCATAATAATCTAAATTAAAATGTATATGTAATGAGAAACAAGGCAAGACTTGTGTGAAAACGTTACTCACATGTAGAAGTAATTGATTTTGATCATACATTCATACTGGTTTCTAGGCTTCCAACCATTAGGAAGAGTAAGTGTATATTGAGTAACCCATAATTTTATTTCTTGGATAAGATGGAGGACATGTTTATAGGTTAAAAAGGGCTCTAAAGGGTTAAAAACAAGATCCAAGAGCATGATATTCCATGTTAGATACCTATTTGAAGTTTTTGAATCTTAGGAAATGAAATTTGAGAAGTGTAATCTACATCAAGGAAGATAAAGTGGTATCCTTATTTGTTATTATCTCTGTAGATGATATAATCTTTTTTTTAAATTAAGAATGTTCTTTTAATAATTTTTCATTCAAAACGAAGATTTTTGATATGTTCATGCTTAAAGAGATGAATTATTTCTTAGGATTATAAATTTATCTAAGGGAATATCATAAAATCCTATCTCAAGAGAAATATTCCCAAGAATATCTAGATAATTTTAATGTGAAGGATTCATAATTTTTTTCTATACTAATTTAATTAAGAGATAATCAACCAAAAAATGAAGATTAAAAATAATTTGATTCAAGTGAGTTTAGAAAACTAATTATTTGTTTACTCACTTAACTTATTTTTTGTTGGATTTAGTCTATGATGTTTATGTTCCAGATTTTAAAGATCACAAAATAATAAAAAATTGTTACTATAAAAATAATACATAGATTCATCAAAGGCATGGTGAAGTATGGTTTTAAATATAATAAAAAATGAATTCTTTATCATTTTAGATATACAAATGTAGATTATGTTGGAGTTAGTTCACTATAACCAACTTGTTTAGTACTTGATTACATGTTTTTATTATTAAATAAGTTTTCATAACACATATTGATTAATCTTATGCATTTTATTTTTATGTGATAATGTCCATAGAATATATTTTACACAGAAAGGTCATGGTAGTTATCCTCTATGATGAGAACCTATAGGTTCCATGACAATATTCTTGAACCTTATTCTATGATCGGATGATATTGTTTGACGAGATGTAGAAGAAATAGGTTATCAAGGATGGGAGGAACATAAGGGTATGAGGTTCATTAGACATTGAGACACTTTTTCATGGTGTTCTCCCTTCGTAATCTCCAAGATAGGAGGTTTTGAAAATAGACTCGTCAATAGGAAATCCACATTTTCATTTGTCATTGGATATTCCTATATGCAGATGTGAGTATTGATCCTTAGACTTTAAGATTATGATTAATGGATATCGTGACTCACATACTTTGATATATTGATGAAAACCATGAAAACATATATTCATGGTGAATTGGGATATGTCGAGTGAGTCACGAATGATATATCATTAATTGATAATGTGAGAAAGGATTTATCCCTTTTGTCTCTTAAATAAAGTTAATATCTCATGCTATTTGATAGGAATGGAACAACCTAAATAAATCTATGTCCATGGTGTTCAGTGAGTGAGTTAATTTCTAGAAAGTCAAAGAAAGAGATATCGAGCATATAGGTTGATGGCACCAGCATGAAACCTACTTGATTTGAGATACTGTGATAAAGGGATAATATTATACGATAAACATTCTTAGGAGGTTGGATGTTATTGTGATGTTAACTTCTTTATATATGGGGGTCTTGAAAGGTCGCTATATTCTAACCTTGTACTTTAGGTGGTTATGTCTAATTCCACTGAGAAAGAGGCCTAGAGGGTCACACACTAAATGTATTTGTAATCTCGTCTAAATTATAGTCTTGAATTTAACAAGTTAGAATAAATTAATTTATTTGGGTTTCTTGGATCACTATAATTTAATCACAAGTTACTTAAAATAATAAGTGAGTTAAATAATAATAATAAATATTTATTTTAAAGTTTATAAAATATTATATTTATTATATTTATCATATAATAATGCAGTCACGTTGATTTATTAAATTTTCAATATTAGTGGATTGGTAAATGTAGACGAGGGAAAGTGGACTGAGCTTAAAGGTCCAATTGGAAATAATATAAATGATATTTATTTATCACTTTTCATATATAATAATTGGTTTACATAGTGGATAGAGTGAGACTCCCTCAAGCCCTTGAGAGAGATAAAGAGATCTAGATTACTCTTATTCCCTTCTCTTTCAAGCCAATGAGAGATCATCAAGAGTTCTTACTCTCTCAAGAATAATTATGGTGCGATCAACCATGAACAATGCAAGTGGTTAGGATTTTTTATGCTAATACTCAGCAGTTCTACAAAATCATTCAAAGATTGTGGTTTATGTGTGAATCGATGCTAAAGGGATTCCACATTTGGATTGTACAGTGTAATGATGGTGAGACGAGATTTATTCCATTGGATCATTAATGAAAGAATAATTATGATTCAAGGTAATACCATATCTATTCATAAATTAATTATAAATTACATGTAAATATCCTTTGCTTTTGGTTCTAGAGTTTTGATCTAGTCAAGAAATATCTCCTTTTCATTGGACATGGAATTTTTATCATTTTGAGAAATGATTACACACAATTTACAACTAAAATCTGAGTTGTTAGAACCATCAAAGGATGATTCTACTGTACTTGAAGCCTACAAGTGGTATCAGAGCAGTCATATGTTTAATTTATAATTATTTATTATTCAATGATTTATTTAATTAGTTTTTATTTTCTTTTACTTAGAATGATTCATTTTAATATCCTAACATCATTGTCTCTTCTTTTCAACATTCTCAATAACATAACCATTAATCAGTTAATGATTAAAAATGAATAAGCATTTGATTCACACCATCTAGAGGTCCCAAAGTTTTTTTCTAGACTAAACTAGAGTACAGTACATGTACTTCAAGTATAAATGTTGTGTACTTTTATTTTTATGTGAATATAACATGAAAAAATTATATAGATCTGATCTAATCGAACCTAAGATCCAAAAAAATTGAATTTAAATGTGGATCCAAAAAAAATGGAACATGACATGTATAAATACACACCGTTTAATTACCTTACATGTCATGTAGTCTCTGTCTTCTCATAGCTAAGAACACATGGTGTCTCAGCCAGTCATGTGTCGGATACACGACACGGGGACACACATGTCATGAAACTTTGAGGTTACACACCATGTATGCCTGGTACATGGAATGTACGTCGAACATATACACAGAAGGTAACTTTTAAAGACCCAGAATTTCCATGTAAATTTTTTTTATTAAATGGGAATTTCACAAATCTGGGAAAATTTACAGCGCGTGATTCTGAGGCCCGGTGTGCCCGGAATGAATTTCTGAACTTTTTTTGGGTACGTTCAGTAAACGTACAAGCGGGTTTTTTAATAACTTTTGAGCTGGTGCTTGAAATTAAAATCTAAGGACAACGTTGAACTCGCAGCACTGGTATTCACTTCAGGAGACTTTCACCTCGATGGTAGTTGGTCGAGGGTGAAATATAATTTTTGGGTTTTTCATGAAGGAATGAAATAAAATAAAATGGTGTGACATTTTATTTTTATTTTATTTTGAAACCACCCATGTGGATATTTCACAGGTGGGGACCACCTAAACTAAAACCTCCCATGAGAGGTTATGGTGGTGGGGACCACCCGAGTCTTTAAACCTCTTGAACTCCCTATTAAGTGGGGAGAAACCTCTTGAGCTCCCCACTTAATTATGTCAACCCTCCCCCACTTAATTATGCCAACCTATGTGATTAATTAACCCAATTTGAAATTGTGCCAACAATTAAATTGGGTAAACATATCACATTTTGGCTACTTTGCAAATTTTGTGGAATTGGGAGAGGAGAAATATTGGGAGGATTACACTTCTCCAACGAAGAACGCTTCACCAACGAAGAACGCCAACTTCGACTTCTACCTCGGGACATCCTCCAACATAGGACATCTTCAATGACCGTCGTTCACTCCTCATCGACGATAATAAATGAACGAGGTAGGGGTTTACTACAATATAATTATCACTTTTCATGTTCTCCCCTTCTAATTCTTTTGTGAGATTGGGAATTTTGGTTGACGAGGATTGTAGGGAGGGTGTTTGATTATTTTTTATTTACTCGTTATTGATACTCTTGTTCTTGTTGATCCACTTGCTACCATTCTAATGTGGAGAGTGTGGGACAAACTAACATGGCCCATCCTCTTCATAATTATTTTGATGAATTGTGGTGTCCTTAGCGATGGAGGAGGACGGCAACCAACCACGGAGGGGCACAAGAACGGAGGCCTGCACCACTGTTGGCTGCGATGTAGGCGACGGCACCGCTCCACAACCACCGTCGTCATGGCTTCACCGTGCCACCCTGGCCAAACCGCTGCAGTGGCCCCGTCGCACTGCCCCACCTAAACCGCCCTCACGGCCTCGTCGCACCACCCCGACCGAACCGTCGCTGCGGCCTCACCGCATCACCACAGTCGAACTGTCGTCGTGGTCTCGCCGCACTGCCCCAACCGAACTGTCGTCATGGCCTCATTGCGCTACCCCGGCCGCACCGCCGTCGCGGCCTCCAGCATCCCCTCGTGGCCCCCTCATGGCCTCCGTTCCCTCGCGACATTCGTGACCCCCGAGGCCCCTCGCGGGCCACTGTCCAGGCCGGGCCGCTAGGCCAGGCTGGACCCAGTGGACCAGGCTGCCCAGTGCGGTCCGGGCTAGACCCAATGGGTCGGACCAGACCCGGACCATATACGACCCTATACTTTACTTAGGCCATAACTTTGGCACCGGACGTCGGTTTGAAGAACCATCAGCGGCTCCGGAAACCTTAGAGAGATATGGTCCCTTTGGTATGCCCCACTGGAGTTTTGGATAAAGTTGGGAAACAGTCGGGTTGGATCGAGCACGAATCCAACCGGTCCCCCAGGACTAAAAGGCTAATAACTCACATATTGGGCATCTAATTAATGCATCGTCTGTTGCGTTGATACCCCTATAACATGGTGAAACTTTGAGATACTTATTCATGGGACATCGTGGCAGTTAGATAATCGACCAGTGGCTTGGGGAGTGGACTCTCCCGGAGATGAGCAAGCCTAGTGTGGAAACCTAGTAACTGGCTGTGATGAGAAGAGTGCACCTAGAAAATCTCTGTGGGTCATCTCCTAGCGATCATGTGCACATCAGCTCCTAGTGATCCTATGTGGGTCATCTCGTAACGATCTTGTGTGGGTCAGCTCCTAGTGATCCTGTGTGGGTCATCTCCTAGCGATCTTGTGTGGGTCAGCTCCTAGCGATCCTGTGTGGGTCAGCTACAGTGATCCTGTGTGGGTCATCTCCTAGCAATCCTGTGTGGGTCAGCTCCTATCGATGCTATGTGGGTCATCTCTTTGCGATCCTGTGTGGATCAGGTCCAGTGATCCTGTGTGGGTCAGCTCCTAGCGATCCTGTGTGGATCATCTCCTAGTGATTCTGTGTAGGTCAGCAGCATAGCCTATTAACAGAATAAGATGATTCAGTATTTATAACTAATCATCTTTACTACCGTACCTAAAGATATACCTGGTGTGAGCTGAGTCAGAAACTCATTGTTTCTTCATGTTTTAGATGGATTACTTGATAACTTAGGTATATGTTTGGGCATATACCTAAGTAGGGTTATCTGTTATTATCATACTTTTTGGTTTATCCTTGGTGTATTTTATGATACCTTGAGGATCTCGGGGTCCCTACTGACTATCATTATACTCACCCCTGCACGGGCTATGCATGCACCTTGTTATGTTGGATGCAGATGACAAACAGCGCTGACTGAGGCTGAGAGTACCAGGACTGGACGGTACCTGGAGGTGGACCATACGGCGTGTCGGTACGCAGAGGAGACGGGTGGATGTGGAGTGTTGAGGAGGTGATATGTACCTACCCTTCAGGTAGGAACCTCAGAGGATGATCTAGTAGCTTTCTTTTCTATTTCTTCAGTTGTATTGTATTTCAATTCTACTTGTATCTTTATAGTTGGGCTTGTATTCTGGACCCTTTTACTTTCAACACTCTTTTTGTTATATAGTTTGCTTGTGTTCGTATCTTGTTGTGTTCTTGGTTACGTGATTTTACAGGTTATAAAGGCAATGCATTCCCAATTCTAAGTAATAGGCCTTTCGGTGCTAGTCGTCATCCCCTGGCCTATGGAAGGTGGGCTTTGGGTAGTCCCGACACAGGCCTCGGGGGATGGGTCATGACAAATTGGTATCAGAGGAGTCGGTTCTACCACAAAACATAGTACTCTAATCTTTCTTTTTAACAAAAATAGTGTTAATTGTAGTGAGTGTGGTTATTATTTTAGGGAATCTAGTGTTGGTGTGGTGGCCGACGTATCCATACACCAGGACCCTGACTTCTGATTTCCAAATCAGTGCACAAAAACACTAATTGCAAGTGTTTTTTCAAGATTTTTCTTTGTGATCTCTTAAGTCAGCTCACCAAGTATAACTTATTGACCATGGTGCGCCTGTTTCTTTTCAGCGTGCCTCCATGCAGATAGCCTGGTAGGTTTTTGAGAGTAGCACGCACTGATATTCCACTGAGTGACGAGGCCTTAGTGTAAGGCCCTCTTCCAGTAGAGGCTCCAGCAGAGGCACCAGCGGTACCATTACCCATTGGGCCACCGATGCCACTAGCCCTAGTAGCAGAGGGTACACGCCGCTTGATCATGTTGTACGAGTTCCAGCGCTAGAGGCTACCCAGGTTCTGGGGAGAGATGGACCCACATGAAACTGAGGATTGGTTGGAGGATGTACTGTGAGTCTTCCAACTGGTAGGGACACCAGCCAATCTCATGGTGATCCTTGCTGCAAACCTTCTACAGGAAGCAGCGGGAAGATGGTGGAGCATGATTCTCCAGGTTCACGATGAGGTGACGCTTCTCTGGGCAGACTTCGAGAGCCTGTTTCAGGCAGAGTTTGTCCCATAAACTCTTTGTGCAGTGCGTATACAGGAGATTTTTCATCTGCATCATGGCAGCATGACTATAGCTCAGTACTCAGAAAGGTTCACTAACCTCTCATGATACTCCACAGATATGGTGAGAGACCCTTTCTTCAGAGCATGGACCTTCGATCAGGGACTCAGGTGGGAAATCAAGGCTTCTATGATCTCACTCAGCATCCCGACGTAGGCAGGCGTGTTAGAGAGATCCCTCTTTGTGGAGAGTTTCCTTGTTTAGTATCCACCAGCAGCGATACCCACCACTAGTCATCAGGTCCAAGAGGACCAGACCTATAGGTGGATAACCTCATGACTCAGGATCGGTTGTGCGAGGCACCCGAGGTAGAGCTAGTCAAACCAGGAGTAGGCAGTTTTACACATGCGGCGGGTAGGGTCACATGGATCATGACTGTCTGACCCACTGTACAGATGATCAG
Organism: Viscum album; assembly: GCA_963277665.1. Taxonomy (NCBI): domain Eukaryota; kingdom Viridiplantae; phylum Streptophyta; class Magnoliopsida; order Santalales; family Viscaceae; genus Viscum; species Viscum album. The sequence continues at coordinate 831,209,357 of OY728157.1, read as the reverse complement.
CAGATGGTCGAGGGACCGCCCAGGTAGAGACAGAGGTTTGACTGAGGAGGTCTGTAGGGAGCAGGCGGACGTGGCAGAGGAGCTGGTCGTGCAGCTAGCAGTGGGCAACGATTCGAGATGTTATCGCCACCACCATCAGGAGGTCCACCCTGACCGCAGGGAGTAGGTGGACAGGGGAGATCTCAGCTCCAAGTAGCTGAGGCTTACGATCATGGAGCTTCGGAGATGATACGAGGTACGATCTGTGTCTACTCCACCTTAGTTGTAGTATTTATAGACATAGGTTCCAGTCATTATTTTATTTCAACTACCCTTGTTTAGAGCTTGGAGATTCCAATGTATCCATTGGCTCGATCCTTACGGCTAGAGACTCCTACGGGATCATATTCGATGATTATGCACTGGTGCCGATAGTGTGAGATTACTCTAGGAGGCGAGAACTTCGGTTGGGATCTCCTAGTAGCAGCGTCGAGGCCTTACGACGTCATCTTGGGTATGGACCGGTTATCTATAGTCCATGCTCAGATTGACTATATTAGGTGCAAAGTGCAGTGTGTTCGAACGGATGGGACCAGGTTTACCTTCACTGGTGAGAAGGGAGCCTTTGCAGTACATGATGGACTTACCTGGAGGAGAGTGTAGCCGATCACTCATCAGTTGGCTAGCCTTACCCTCAGAGCGGTTGATGTAGAGAGTTTGATCTATCATGTAGTGGTGGACCAATATGTGGATGTCTTCCCTGATGATGTTTCGGGTCTAACTCCACACAGAGAGGTGGAATTTTACATTGACTTGTATCCCGGGACGGCACCGATATCTACACCAGTATATCGGATGGCTCCCGTGGAGCTTCGTGATCTGTGGGTACAGCTAGAGGACTTGTAGGGGAAGGGATTCATTCATCCTAGTGTTTCTCCTTGGGTAGCCCCGATTCTGTTCGCCAAGAAGGAGGATGAGATCTTGAGTCTTTGTGTTGACTATCGGCACCTAAACTATGTGACTGTAAAGAACAAGTACCCACTTCTTAGGATTGATGACCTCTTTGATCAGATGAAGGGAGCACGGTGGTTCTCAAAGATAGACCTCAGATTAGGATATCACTAGCTCAGAGTACGAGACGAGGATGTGCAGAAGACGGCCTTCAGATGTCAATATGGCCATTATGAGTTCATGGTTATTCCATTTGGTGTAACCAATGCTTCAGCAGTGTTCATGGGACTCATGAATAGGATCTTTTAGCTATACCTTGATCGCTTTGTAGTAGTCTTCATCGATGACATTCTGATCTACTCAGCTACCGAGGAGGAGCATGCCTGTCATTTGAAGGTAGTACAAGACACACTCCGAGAGCACCAGCTTTATGGTAAGCTCTCGAAGTGCCAGTTCTGGATCCGAGAGGATCACTTTCTGGGACATGTCATATCGGAGGTTAGAGTTGCAGTGGATCCAGCAAATATTGAGGTGGTACTTTCTTGGGAGCCACCCAGGAGTGTGATGGAGGTACAGATTTTCCTGGGGTTGGCCGAATATTATCAAATATTTGTGTCAGATTTCTCCAGAGTTATATCACCACTATCAGCATTGACGAAGAAGGGGAAACCCTTCGTTTGGTTAGTGAAATTCCAGTAGAGTTTTCAGGATCTGAGGAAGAGGCTGACTAGTTCCCCCATGTTGATGCTTCCAGAGGAGTACGTAGGGAATGTAGTCTACTGTGATGCATTAGGTACCAGACTCAAATGTGTCCTGATACAGGAGCGAGCAATGATCGCATATGGTTCTCGGTAGTTGAGACAGCATGATAAGAACTACGCTACCCATGACCTGGATTTAGCAGAAGTAGCCTTCACCTTGAAGATGTGGTGACACTATATAATGTGAGAACGTTTTATAGTCTACTCATATCACAAGAGTCTCAGGTATATCTTCTCTCAGAAGGACATGAACCCGAGAAAGCGACGTTGCCTTGAGTTCCTCCAGGACTATGACTTTGAGATATTTTGTACTCCTATGAAGGGGAATGTTGTAGCAGATGCACTCAGCATGAGATCTGGTATACAGCTACTAGGTGAGGCGATAGAGAAGTTGGCTACTTTGCAGATATCCTTTGTGGATAGAGATGGAGCAGCTTTCCTTCAGTCTCTTACAGTCACTCCCCCACTTCTTCAGTGAGTCAGGGAGGCGCAGTGTGGGGACGCTGACTGCAAGGCTTGATGTGCTTAGATATTCACAGGGTTGGCACCATATGGATATTCTAAAGGTGGGGAGCAGGTCATCCTCTTCAAAGGATATACCATGGTACCAGTGTCACTTCGGGAGAAAGTGTTGAGGGAGTTCCAAACATCCCCTCTAGCGGTACATCCAGGAGTGGTGAAGATGTACCAAGATCTCCGACGATAGAACCGGTGGCCGGGAATGAATAAAGCAGTAGTAGAGTTTGTTTCTCAGTGCCTCACTTTTCAGCAAGTGAAGGCAGATCATCAGGTACCAGTAGGTGCCAACGAGCCTGTACCCCAGTGGTACAGGCTCCTGCTTGGCATCCAAAAGACTCAGGATCAAATCCGGGCAGGGAAGAATTTTCGGGGGGTACTGTAGCAGTACTATAGCAGGGTACTGTAGCAGTACTGTAGTAGCAGCGGACTGTAGCAGCAGCGGCACTGTAGCGGTGGAGGTACTGTTGCAGGTACTGTAGCGGCGGCTGTACTGTAGTAGGTACTGTAGCAGCACGGGTACTGTAGCAGTACTATTCACCGAGGGGTCCTTTGGGCCATTTAATGGGCTTTCATGCCTTGTATTCAGGAAACTTGGCCTTGGGCCTTCGGTCAATGTAATGGGTCTCCCTCTACCCAGTCTTAAGAGGTCTTTTCTTTAAATAATAAATTGAGGCTTCGGCCCCAACCTTTAAAAAAATCAGGTACCAGCAGGCTTGGTTCAGCCTTTAGGGGTCTCAGAGTGGAAGTGGGATGGGATATCCATGTATTTTGTGATAGGACATCCATGTGTACATCCAGGGGTCATGACTCGATTTGGGTGATCGTCGACCAACTCACCAAGTCAGCCCACTTCCTATCGATCAGAGAGCAGGGTTCAGTAGAGAGCTTGGGACGCCTCTATGTGCAAGAGATTGTATGGATACATGGAGTAACCTCAACGATTGTCTTTGATTGTGATGCATGTTTTACTTATCATCTATGGAATGGGTTGTAGGAGGATTTCAGGACGCAGCTCCGTTTGAGCACCACCTTCCATCCTCAGATGGATGGTCAGACTGAGCGGACTATTCAGACCTTTGAGGACATGTTGTGTGCTTGTGTCCTCGACTTCAGTCACTGCTGGGAGGATCACCTTCCTTTGGTGGAGTTTTCAAACAAAAAAATCTATCACTCCACCATTAGGATGGAACCTTTCGAGGTGTTGTACGGGCGACCTTGCAGATCACCTTTGTGCTGGACAGACCCAGGGGAGTCAACACTAGTGGGACTAGAGATGGTACGGGCTACCATAGAGAAGATGCAGATCATCCAGAAGCGGATAAAGATTGCACAGAGCAGGCAGAAGCTGTATGCCGATATGATACGAAGACCTCTGGAGTTCGAGGATGGCGGCCACATCTTTTTACAGGTCTCACCTCGATGAGGTTTGTGGATATTTGGACAAGGCGTAAAGTTATCTTCGAGATTCATTAGACCCTTCCAGGTTCTCAGTAGAGTTGGTGAGGTGTCTTACCACTTATCTCTTCCACCACAGTTGCACCAGGTATATGACGTCTTCCATGTATCCTAGCTGAGGAGATACGTGCACGACCCTTCCAATGCCATCGATCACGGCGAGCTGGACATCGACAATGGGGTGACTTTTATGGAGGTTCCAGTTGAGATTGAGGATCGATAGGAGTGGGTCCTTCATGGAAGTTCGATACCTCTAGTGCGCGTTCGTTTCCATCACGAGAACCTTCAGAATAGCACATGGGAGCAAGAGGCTCAGATGCGTGCTCAATACCCCCATTTTTTTTCTTAGTTTTTTGATGTGAATTACAAGGACGTAAAGACCCAATGTGGGGAGAATGTAAAGACATGGAATTTCCATGTAAATTTTTTTTATTAAATGGGAATTTTACGAGTCTGTGAAAATTTACAGTGCGTGATTCTGAGGCCCGGTGTTCCTGGAATGACTTTCTAAACTTTTTTTAAAGTACGTTTATTAAACGTACGAGCCGGTTTTTTATAACTTTTGAACTGGTGCTCGGAATTTAAATATGAGGAAATCGTTGAACTCACAGCACCGGTATTCTCTTAAGGATACTTTCACCTCGGTTGTAGTTGGTCGAGGGTGAAAGATAATTTTTGGGTTTTTTGTGAAGGAATGAAATAAAATAAAATGGTGTGACATTTTATTTTTATTTTATTTTGAAACCCCCCATGTGGATATTTCACAGGTGGCGATCACCTGAACTAAAACCTCCCATGAGAGGTTATGGTGGTGGGGACCACCTGAACTAACCTCCCATGAGAGGTTATGGTGTTGGGGACCACTCGAGGCTAGAAACCTCTTGAAATCCCTATTAAGTGAGGAGAAACCTCTTGATCTCCCCACTTAATTGTGCCAACCCTCCCCCACTTAATTATGCCAACCTATGTGATTAATTGACCCAATTTGAAATTGTTCCAACAATCAAATTGGGGAAACATATCACATTTTGGATACTTTGCAAATTTGGTGGAATTGGGAGATGAGAAATATTGGGAGGATTACACTTCTCCAACAACGAACGCAGACTTTGACTTCTTCCTCGGGACATCCTCCAACGTAGGATGTCTTCGACGACTGTTGTTCCCTCCTCATCGACGATAATAAACAAACAAGGTAGATTTTTACTAAAATATGATTATCAATTTCCATAATATTCCATTTTAATTCTTTTGCGGGATTGGGAATACTGATTCATGAGGATTGTAGGGAGAACTACTGGAAAATGATCTTATACCCATGGTTCAAAACCGTGGGTATAGACCCCAAAACCGTGGGTATAGGCTATACCCACAGCTTGGGGAACCATGGTCGTTGGTGGCGTCGGTATAGGTCCATGACCTATACCCATGGTTTGGAAAAACCGTGGGTATAGGTTTTTCCACCGTTTCATAACTCTATACCCATAGTTTGGAAACCGTGGGTATAGCATATTTTACAAAATAGTGGCCCATGGGATTTGATCTCGCGACCACTTCTCCGTTCATGAGCGGCCTTACCACTACCCCATAACTGCATATATTTATGTATACATATATTATTAAATATATTTATTTAAATCGTGGGTATAGAGGAATAAACCGTGGGTATATAACTCCCGCCAATTTTTTTTTGTTCCTGTGGAAAAAATAAATTTCCCACGCACACGCGGGAAACCTATACCCACGGTTTGTCAAAACCATGGGTATAGGTTTTTTTATCCGATGACTATACCCATGGTTTTAGGGAAAACCATGGGTATAGGTCACCCTATCCCCACAGTTTTTAGCAAATCATGGGTATAGGCATTTTTTGATACCCTATACCCACGGTTTGGAAAAAACCATGGGTATAGGGTAGCCTATGCCAACGGTTTGGGGAAACTGTGGGCATAGGCTATCAAAAAATTCATATACCCACAGTTTGCCCAAAACCGTGGAGATAGGGTGACATATACCCACGGTTTTCCCCAAAACCATGGGTATAGGTCCATTTTCCAGTAGTGGAGGGTGTTTGATTATTTTTTCTTTACCCATTCTTGATACTCTTGTTCTTGTTGAGCCACTTGCTACCGCTCTAATGTGGAGAGTGCGGGACAAACTAACATGGACCGTCCTCTCCGTAATTCTTGTGATGAATTGTGGTGTTATTTGTGATGGAGGAGGATGGAGACCAACCATGAAGGGGCACGAGAATGGCGGTCATCACCACCGTTGGCCGCGATGAAGGCGAAGGCACAACGGTGTCGCTCCGTGACCACCGCCGCCATGGCTTCGTCGCACCACCCCAGCCGAACCAGCATCCCGGTCTCGCCGTGCCCCCTGGCCGAACTGCTGTCACGGCCTCACTGCATCGCCCCGGCCGAACCGCCACCGCGGCCTCTCCGCGCCACCCAGGTCGAGCCACCGCCACGACCTCCAGCGGCCCTCCGTAGCCCCTCGTGACCTATGCACCCTCACAGCCTCCGCAACCCCCGTGACCCCTCGCGGGTCGCTGCCTAGGCCGGGTCTCTAGGCCGGGCCGGACCCAGCGGGCTCGGATGCCTAGCGTGGGCCAAGACGAACCCATTGGTTCGGGCCAGGTCAACCCGAACCGGGTAGACCGAGGCCGGGTCAGACCAGGTCGGTCCGACCGAGTCGGACCGGACCCTAACCAAATACGACCCTATACTTTACTTGGGCCATAACATTGACATCGTACGTCTGTTTGATGAACCGTTAGTGGTTCCAGAAACCTTGGAGCGATACAGTCCCTTTGGTATGCCCCACTGGTGTTTTGGATAAAGTTGGGAAATGGTCAGGTTGGATCGAGCACGAATCCAACTGGGTCCCCAGGACTAAAAGGCTAATAACTCACAGACCGAGCGTCCGACTGATGCACCGTCTGTTACGTTTAGACCCTTATGACGTGGAGAACCTTTTAGATACTTCTTCATGGGACATAGTGGAATTTGGATAATAGACCAGTGGCTTGGGGAGAAGAATCTCCCAGAGACGAGCAAGCCTAGTGCAGAAACCCAGTAGCTGGTTGTGACAAGAAGAGTGCTCCTAGCGAACCTGTGCGGGTCAGCTCCTAGTGATCCTATGCGGGTCAGATCCTAGTGATCCTATGTGGGTAATCTCCTAGCGATCTTGTGTGGGTCAGTACTAGCGATCCTATGTGGGTTAGCTCCTAGTGATCCTGTGTGGGTCAGCTCTAGTGATCTTATGTGGGCCAGCTCCTAGCGATCTTGTGTGGGTCAGCACCTAGCGATCCTGTGTGGGTCAGCTCCTAGCGATCCTATGTGGGTCATCTCTAGAGATCCTTTGTGGGTCATTTCCTAGTGATCCTATGTAGGTTATCTCCTAAAAATCATGTGTGGGTCAGCTCCTAGCGATCATGTGTGGGTCAGCTCAAGTGATCCTATGTGGGTCAGCTCCTAGCGATCTTGTGTGGGTCAACTCCTAGAGATTCTGTGCAGGTCAGTAGCAGAGCCTCTTAATAGAATAAGATGATTCAGTATTTATAACTAATCATCTCTACTACCATACCTAAAGATATACCTGGTGTGATCTGGGTCAGAACCTCTATGTTTCTTCATGTTTGAGATGGATTACTTGATAATTTAGGTATATGTTTGGGCATATATCTAAGTAGGGTTATCTGTTATTATCATACTTTAGGGTTTATCCTTGGTGGATTTTGTGAGACCTTGAGGGTCTCGGGGTCCCTACTGAGTATCGTTATACTAACCCCTGCACAGGCTATGCCCGCACCTTGTTGTGTTGGATGTAGATGACGGACCGTGCTGACTAAGGCTAAGAGTACCAGGATTGGACGGTACACATAGGTGGACCATATGGTGTGTCAGTACGCAGAGGAGACGAGTGGACTTGGAGTGTCGAGGAGGCGATCTATACCTACCCTTCCGGTAGGAACCTCAGAGGACGATCCATTATTTTTCTTTTATATTTCTTCAATTGTATTGTATTTTAGTTGTACTTGTATTTTTACAGTTGGGCTTGTATTCTGGACCCTTTTACTTTCAGCACTCTTTTTGTTATACAGTTTTCTTGTGTTCATATCTTGTTGTGTGCTTGGTTACATGAGTTTACAGGTTATAAAGGCAATGCCTTCCCAGTTCTAGGGAATACGCCTTTCGGTGCTAGTCACCAGCCCCTGGTCTATGGAAGGCGGGCTTGGGGTAGTCACGACACGAGCCCCGGGGGACGGGTCATGACATAACTTGTCCAAACATAGGCATGTTCTATGGATGTGGGAAGAAGGAAAGTACACACTGTGTAGTCTGCTACCGACAGTGTCTTCAAATTTTCTCAAAAAGAAAAATTAAATTTATAATCAAACCTATTAATTATGTGTTTCTTGTGTCATTCATTATACAATACACATCATGTCATAGGATTAAAAATTATATATTAAATTAATTTATATATTAAAATTTTGATGAACACATGAGGTTTCCTCTATGTACACTTGTGTTCTCTTTTAATTTTAAATGAAGTTAATCTTGTTTAAGATTGTAGATGATGGTGAGTTAAGGATGGTTGGGTGGAAATAAGATAAATTGGATTAATTGGATTAATCCATGGTTCATTATCTGAATTAAATAAAAAATTGAAGTAATTAATGTTTGGATAATCATGAGATTAGACTATCCCTTCAGTGTGATTGGTTTTTTTTTAATTTATTATAGTTAAATTATTATTGATGGTTTTCATGTTATCCCTTCTTAATTATTTAAGAGTTTGTGTGACCGTAGTTTATTTTATGTAAACCCCCTTATCCAATCCATTGGATACCCTCAACTATGTGGGATTAAAATCATATGAAATAATGGAGCTCCTGAGTTAGAGTAGGCAGTCTGAGTTAAGGATTCAAGGTGAAACCAATCGAAGCAATACATATAAGCCAAGATGAAATACTACAACACGAACCAATTAATGGTTCAAGGTGTTTTCTCTTAGTGTCGAGGGTTATTTTATCATCCACTAGATAAAATAACCATTAAATAATCTCATGATTATACCAATTATATTTATTTCTGTCAATTTCATGATTAATTATTTATGTTTGTGGGTGTTTTGAAATCACCTAATAAATAAATTAACAAGAATGTAAGATTGAATAAAATTTAATCTGATTATGTGTAAATTTTATCAAACATGGTCATTCACTTAAGTAAAATCCACTTAGTATTAACAATGCATGTCAAATGATAAAATGGGTTTTACACATAAGGATAAAAATCATTCAACTAAAATTTTCAGTCGGTATAGCCTTCCACTACTTAAGTTAGAAATGACCTCATAGTTCATGGTGATTGACCAACCCAAGTTGGGGTGATTTAATTATCGTGGAACTTTTAGCTTGAATTTTTTTAGTTAACTTAACTTAGTAAACATCAAGTGTTGACTTCCCAAGAAGGACTTGGTGTAACTAAGAGGAAATGGTTGAAGAAATATTTAAAATATGATTTAAGGATTGGGGGGTCCACTCAACAGATCAAGGAACTACGAGTTAATTTAGTTGAAACTTATGCCTATCTAAAACATTTCAAATAGATTTTCAAGTATTGGATTTGATATGGGGAATATGGATCCTTACCACTAGAATATCTAAGAGGTGATATATTCTGAAACAGATGGTCAAGGATCTTAGGTTGCGAAAAAATTGTGAGATATTAATGGAATTTAATTAAATTTAAATTTTTTAATCTAATTTTGTAATCAAAACAAGTACTAATTATTTTATTTTAATTTTTAGAAATGTAAAATAAAATTGAAAATATCATTGTGATCCATACTTGAGAAGGATAACCTTCTCAAAGAGGCTAATGAGGTTAATGAGGCTAATGAGGAAGAAGTATCACTCTATTTGAAGAATGTGTATAATGTTATAGACTCTCGATGTTTCCTGTTATCCTCCATATACAATGAGCTTCCATAGAAATATGAGGATATGTATGCATATAGAATTGAAATTCACCTTAATTATCTCTATCAAGAGAAGGTGAAAAGGTGATATATGAGATCTCTAATGCATTGTTCACGTGAAATCTTGGAGAGTCAGTGCCAGCTAGGGTAAATGTGGTCAAGTTGATTTTCTACATTTAGCACCTAGACATATTGGATTTTAATATCCCTGATGAGTTATGCATAGATCTCATTCTTTCCTCATTTCCTAAAAACTTATCTAATTTTATTGTGAATTATAATATGATCAATAGTGATGAGATGCTCTCATAACATCTTAAACTTATTTTCCATGTTGATAAATACATGGTACATGACAACCTCGCAGTATTTATGGTGAATAAAAAGGGGAATAGAAAGGAAAAGGCACCAAAGACTCCTTATAAGTATAAGGCTCCTGAGGGCTATCCTAGGAATAAGAATATCTAAAGTCAACAGAAGTAATAGGATGTGGTATGTTTTTCATGTGGTAAGAAGGGCCACTGGAAGAGGAATTTCACCTAACCAAATAATCAAGGGGAAGCTTCATGTGTATTCATTATTGAGAAAACAAAATATTACCAATTGATAAAAAAACAAATAAAAACTACTCATATAACACCCAGTAATGGAATAACTATCTTGGTCACATAAATGAGAAGCATTTGGAAAAGATCTATCAAGATAGTTACTTAGACTCTTTTGGAATTAATCCACTTGAATGATGCCATACTTGTTTACAAGGTAAGATGACCACACCACCATTCAGTGGTCAATGTGAAAGGGCCAAAAATATTCTAAATTTGGTACACAATGATGTGTGTGAACCTTTTCAAGTAGAGGTTAGAGGTGGATTATTATACTTTATTACTTTTACCAACGACTTGAGTAGATATGGTTATATCTACTTGATGAGGTATAAATATGAATCCTTTGAGAAATTCAAAGAGTTAAATAATGATGTTAAGAATCAACTTGGTAAGAATATAAAGAAACTTTGATCAGATCAATATGGTGAATATATTAACCAAGACTTTATTGACTTCCTGCAAGAGTATGGGATTTTATCTCAACTCACTCCACCTTATACATTGTAGTGTAATGGTGTTAGTGGAAGGAGGAACTATACCTTATTGGATATGGTAAGGTCAATGATGAGTAACACAAGCATTAAATTATCCTTTTGGGGATATGAATTACATATTAAATTATACTTACTAAACTGAGTACCAACTAAAGTAGAAAGTAGTATTACCTTCGAGTAATAAAGTGGAAAGAAACCTATTTTTCACATGTTTGTGCATGGAATTGTGAGGAGTTTTTTAAGTATATCTCAAGAAACAAACTAGCACCCTAAGGCACAAAGTGTATCTTTATAGGGTATCCTAATAAAATAAGGGAATAATATATATAAAACCCTTCATACAAGAAAGAAACTATTGAAATATAGTTCATCTTTTTTTATAGGGATCACATCCCCAAGGAGGATAGTGGGTGAAGATTTTTTGTGGACATAGGGCTTTTCATGTCTGTGGTGATGGAAAATATGCAGGGTATAGCATGTTCACTGGCCCTCCCTACCTAAGACTGATTCCATGATGTTTTTGTATCATTTAGGTTGAATGGAACATGTTAGTGGTCATTCATATAAATTTATAGGTCTTATTGGGAAACCCATGTCATCTTTCATGCATTGTGTTGCCTTTTGGGTTATTTAAATCCCCTAGAATGTATCCTTGTAAAGTTTTATGTTTTCTAGTGGGATAGATGGAAATGCATAAATTTCTCCTTAGGGGGGTAATGGTTGAAGACCCCCTAGGGTTTAGATCCTTTCATGCATTCCTATATCCACTGTAGAAAGATTAGATTTGATAAAGTTGATTCTCAAGATACACAAGAGATTGTATAAGAACTGATTTCATAGGTCCTCATGGAAGAATTTGTTCAAGAAACACAAGTGTTTCATAGGATTTATATAGAGGTGGTGAAACCAGAGAGATATTTATTTTTAGTCACTGATGATTGTGACTCATTATTGGTTAAAAATGATTATTATCTCTCCTATTAGGAGGTGTTAGAGAACTTAGAAGCTGCAATATGGAAAGAAGCTATGAATTCTGAGATGAATTGCATGTATTAAAACCAGTTTTGGGTTTTGATCAATCAAACAGTTAATGTAAAACCTATTGGGTATAAATGGGTATTCAAGAGAAAATTGAGCATGGAAGGTAAATTAAATACCTATAATGCACGACTAGTGGCTAAAGGATTTAGACAACATCAAGGCATTGACTATGAGGAAACCTTTTTTCTCTAGTTTCCATATTTAAATCCATCGTATTTTTTTATCATAGTATCTTACCAAGATTATGAGATTTGGGAAATGGATATCAAAACTACTTTTCTTAAAGTAAACTTTAAAAAGATGTGTATATGACACAAACAAAAGGGTTTGTGACTCCTGGAAATGCCAAAATGGTATGAAAGTTGCAGAGATCCATTTATGGATCAAAGCAACCACCTAGTTCATAGAACATTTGATTCAATGAATCTATAAAGGAATTTGGTTTCATTAAGAAAAAATGTAATCCATGTGTTTACAAGTATTTTAGTGGGAGTGAATTTTTTTTCATAGTATTATATATTTATGAAATATTACTAATCAAAAAAAATTTACCATCCTTACAAGAGTTTAAGCTATGGTTGAGAAAATTATTCTGCATAAAGGACTTAAGTGAAGCACCTATATTATATGGATCATGATTATGGCGATAGATCCAAGAAGCTTCTCATAATAAGACAACGTACATGCATTGACCAAATACTGAAGCCGTTCAGTATAGAACAATCCAATATAATATTGGTTCTAGTGTCACATAGTATATATCTTTCTAAGAAAATGTGTCCTCAAACACAAGATGAAATATAGAGAATGAGTAAGATCTCATATGCTTCGGTGATAGAATCTATCATGTATATCATGTTATGTACAAGGTTTGATGTTTATTATGATTTGAACATAGTAGTAAGATATGAAGAAGATCCATGTGAACAACATTAGATTGTTGTCAAGAATATCCTTAAGTGTCTAAAGTGAACTAAGGATATGTTCCTACTGTATGAAGGAGATGAAGAGCTAGTTATTATGGGTTATAAAAATGCTAGTTTTCAGACAGACCATAATGATTTGAACTTGTAGTTTGGATATGTATTTTGTATCAATAGGGGAGTTGTGAGCTAAAAGTGTTCAAAGTAGCCAGTTATCACCAATTATACAGTAGATTCCAAGTATATTCTATTATTCAATGTATCCAAGTAGTATGGATTCACAAATTTTTCTAAGAGTTTGATGTGGTATCTAGAAGTAAAGATCATATCACAGTTTACTATGATAACACTACAGTAGTGGCTCTCTCCAAAGATCCAAGGTCACACCAAAGGAAAAAGGCACGTACTTTAGAAGTTTCATCTCTTGAGGGATTTTTCTCAATAAGGTGAAGTTGTGGTGATCATACTATCCATGGAGGAAAAATTGGTAGACCCCTTAACGAATGCTTTATCTCAATAGAAGCATGAGTATAATGTGATAGCTAGGGGATTGAAAATTTTTGTCAATTGGCTCTAGTGAAAGTGAGATTCTGTAGAAGTTGGTTCCTTAGAACCAACTTGTTTAGTACCTGATTACATTTTTTCTTATTAAATAAGATTTGTTATAAAATCTTGACTATTCTTCTAAATGATATTTTTATGTGATAATTTCATTAGAATGTATGTCACATTAAAAGGTCATAGTAGTTCCCCACTATGATGAGAACCTATAGGTTCCATGACATTATTCTTGAACCTTGTTCTATTTCCAAATGATATTGTCTAAAAAGACACATAAAATGCATGATATTAGGGGTATGAGGCTCATAAGTCATTAAAACATCATCTCGTGGTGTTCTCCCTTGTTAATCTCTAATATATGAGAATAGGCTCATCAATAGGAAACCCACATTTCCATATATCATGTGATGTTTCTACCTGTGGACATTTGTATTGATCCTTAGACTTTAATATTATCATTAATGGATATCATGACTCAAGTAATTTCATGAATTTATGAAAACCATGATGACATATATCCATGATGAAGTAGGATATATTGGGTGTGTCACAAATGATATATCATTAATCGATAATGCGAGGAAAGATTTATCCCTTTTGTCTCTTGATGAAAGTTAATATCTCAATCCCTTTTTTGAGAATGTAACCCCCAAAATAAATCTACTTCCATGGTGTTTGATGGGTGAGTTCATTTACAAAAATTTGAATAAAGAGAAATAGATCATATAGGTTTATAGCACCAGTATAAAACATGCTTGATTTGAGATATTGTGATAAAAGGATAATATTACACAGTAAATGTTCGTAGGAGGATGTTCTTTCTCTATGAGTGTCTAGGTGTGTTTCTAGATGATAACTTTGAACTTTAGGTCGTTATGCCTAATTCCAAAATGAAAGGGGCCAAGAGGGTCACACAATAAGTGTATTTGCAATCTCAATTAAATTATAGTATTAAATTTAATAAGTTAGAATAAATAATATTTATTCAGGTTTAGTTGATCACCAAAATTTAATCAAAATTTATTTGAAAGAATAAGTGATTTAAATAATAATAATAAATATATATTTTCAAGTTTAGTGAATTTAATATTTATTATATTTATTGTTGAATAATTTAGTGACATTTATTTATTAAATAGTCATTATTTGAGGATCGGTAAATGTAAACGAGGGAAAGCAGACCGACCTTAATGGTCCGATTAAAAATAATATAAATGATATTTATTTATATATTCTTAAATTTGTTTCACATGTCAAGCAATTATTATTATTATTATTATTATTATTATTATTTTACATTGGTCTAATTAAGAATTATAAATATTTAAAGGGTCTTTTTTTCAAATTGTCAACCCTAAACTTGCCATAATAAATATCTAATTATATCTTTTTACATATTTGATATATCACTTTCCATATCTAATATATTACTTTACATATCTAATAATTAATGTTCATAATTGATAGAGTGAGTCTCTATAAATCCCTAGAGAGAGATCAAGAGAACTATAGTTCTCTCCTCCCCTCCTCTCTCAAACCAATGAGAGATTATCAAAATGTCTTCCTCTCTATAGAAGAATTTTTCTATGATAAACCATGAACAACGAAAGTGATTACGATTGGTCATGCTAGCACCTAGCAGTTCTATAGAATTTTTTAGAGATTGAGGTTCATGATTTGATCATTTCTAGAGGAATTATATACTTGGATCCTACATCACAATGGTAGTGAAATGACATTTATTCCATCAGATCATCAACAAAATCTGAATTATGAGTCAAGGTAATTCCACATCTATTCATAAGTTAATTATAAATTACATGTGAAGATCATTCTCTTTTGGTTTCAACATTTTAATCTAGTTAAGAAATATACTTTTTTTCATTTAAAATGATTTTTTGATCATGTAAATCAATTATTACACAAAATTTACGAGTAAAATTCAATTCATGCCATCAAAGGATGCTTCTATTATGTCTAGAACCTACAAGTTGGACTAGAAATATGAATGATATAAGATCAACATCTGGTGGAGTTTTTTTCTTGGAGAAATATGTATGAAATAACATGAAAAGAATAAAAATTTAGTAAACTTGAGAACTATATAGGAAATATATTTTTCTAAACCCCAAAAAATAACCTAGTGGAAGTGAAGTTGTCGTTGCTCATGAGATGTGATAATTGAAGTGCCATCAATATTTCAAGAAATATGGTTCATCATTCTTGATCAAAGAATATTGATCTCATGTACCACATTATCAAAGAGTTATTAGAGCATAGAGGGATAGAGTTAGAGTTTTTTTCAAAAAAAGATCAAATAGAGGATGTGTTTACTAATCCACATCCAAAGAATTCATTTCAGAAAATGAGGTTGATAAAAGAAGTTCAACCTCAATCTATTCAAGGTGAAGGTATGGTGATTATATCACCCTTATTCCTTTAATTGTATTTTATTTTTAAAATAGGGGGTAGAATGATATAAGTTCAATGAATTGGTTTTTCCTTGAGAAGAATATGTTTGGGGAGATTTTATTATATGGTGTTAAACCCGGTTAATTGTATTTCCAGGTTAAGTATATTTCCAAGCCCTACATAGAATTATCCCTACTTGTAATGTTTTTCCTCTATATATAATAGAATTTATTCACCTATCCTTGAGGTAGAGACATGCACCATTTTACATGGTATCAAAAGTAGGTTACTTCTGATAACATTCCTCATTCATTGCTTCTATGTGGCATTCCTAGTGCCCCATTTATTGGCCCCACCTTTACGGTTATCCCGACAACTTAGTGATCGACCCTGCCTATGTAGTTATCCCGGCACCTCAGCCCTTCCAGCCTGCCTGTTCTCCCACCCCTCCCGCACGGCTCTTCTGTAGTATCCAGATTCTCTATCATCGGCTATCCTGGTGCCCCATTTCTCTCCCTCACAAAAACCCTCAACGGACCCTCCTAAGCAGTCCCCTACTTGATGCCTGATGCCCCCCCCCCATTCCCATCATCACCATCACTGTCCCTCTACAACCCTTCCTCCCCATATGCGAGGACCCTCAGTGGCCCCTTCTGAGTGGTCCCTTGCTTGATGCCCAACCCCCCCCCCCCATTATCTTCATTCTCCATTGAGATGACCCTATATGACCCTACCTCCCGGCATATGATGGTCGTCCATGCGCACGATGGCCCCACCTCCCTGTGTACAGTTCTATTACTCCTCTACGAGGCAGCCCTCGCCCCATCTCACAGGCCAGCCTCCTGTGTGGAAGCCCCTCCTATGGAATCCCTACCTCACATCACCGAAGCCTCGTATGGAATCCCTTCCTCCTGTCGTTGGCCCCTCCTACAGAATCCCCACCTCCCATCATCAACACATCCTACGGAATACCCACCTCTCGACGCCAGAACCTCATTCAGAAGACCTGCCTTTTGTCATCATCCCCTCCTACAGAATCCCCTACTCCTGTCGACCGGCCTCGCTTATGTGGCTACCCCAGTGCCTCGCCCACTGGCCCGCCTATACGCTAGACCTAATAGCCCATTCCCTCTCATTGATCGGATTATGCACCCGACACCATCTCTCCTGTGAGGAATCTCCCTTGCCCCATCGTCGGCCTTCCCACACAGAATCCCTATGCCTCCATATCGTCAACCCTTCCATCACTTGCCCCTATCATTGGTATGCAAACACGACTCTCTCACTCCCCCTATCGGGATTCCACTATCCCTGATGTCATCTCTCCTATGAGGCATCCCCCTTTCCCCATAACTGATCTTCTCACACAGTAGCCCTATGCCTCCATGTCACTGGCTCTTTCGTTGCTCGCCCCATCGCCATCCCGCCTATGCGGCACTCACAATGCCACATTGACACCACCCTAGTCAGCACCTCCTGTGCAAATAATCCTGAGAGATAGCCTATCTTACATTGCATTCATCACTTGATGCCCCCTGGCCTGGGTAACGCATCCCTATGACGTCATCTGTCAACGTTGTTTTCTACTCCTACGACCCACCGATGTCGTTGATCCTCCAAGATCAATCCCCTTTCATCCAGACATGGAAGCATCCTCACCACCATATACTATCCATAAAAACCTGACACTCTCAATATAGAAGATTTTACTTATATAATCTCATCAGGATGCTTTTCCATTTTTCCCTTCTTCGGCCTCTATTGCTCATACTAGTGGACCTACCACTTTTATATCCCGTCGAAAGACAACTTGGATGTTCTATCCTAAGATTTTGGGAAATATTTTTTTCTTCTTCAAATTAATTAGTTTTCATTAATGTATTTCATTGCACTAAGTAAAATATTCCTTTCATATGGAACTGACTTGGATTGTGCAACACACAACACTGACTTGGCGTCCGTTATACACAAAATTGATTTTCTATGAAATATTATTTTATTGTTAATTTAATTTATTCATTTTTTAATATTCATTATTTTAATATTTTTAATTATTTTTTAATATTTATTCATTTTATATATTTTTAGAAGTTATTCATGATTTATTTATGCTTACTACCTATCATATGTATACCAGTTCGGCTAAAATTATAGTTGATGATGGATCTACAATCCTTATTGCAGGATTTGGCACATGTTCCTTGACTCAAAATATTCTCTCAGATTCATTAGCTCATGTTCCTCATAGTCATTTTAATCTCCCCCCCATCAGTAAACTCACAAAGGACCTAAATTGTGTTGTTATTTTTACATATTCTGATTTTGTTTTCCAGGGGCGATCAACGAATCGGGAACTTGGTAAAGTTAATCTTAGTGATGGGGTAAACATGTTTGATACTCCACTATCCATTTCTTTCTCATCCACATTAGCTCGTTCCCTTGAACTTAATTTCCACCATGGTCATCCACCAGCTTCTGTCTTACATGATTTTTTCTCCCAGTTTAGTCCACACATTTCCTTCCATTGTGAATCCTGTAAATTTTCTAAACACCATCAGATGATGTATGTTACTCAATTGAAAATGTGTGTAGTGAATCCTTTCAACCTAGTTCATTATGATGTTTGGGGTCCTTTTAGGTTTCCTAGTCAGTTAGGGTACTGTTATTATGTATCCTTTATTGATTACTTCTCTTAGATTACATGGATATATCTCCTTCATGATCATTCTGAGGTATGTGATATTTTCAAAAAAACCCATGAAATTAATACTCAATTCTCCAAGCCTATTAAATCTATCTACTCAGAAAATGGCCAAAAATATTTATCCACTTCCCTTCAGCTGTTTCCCAAGGATAGAGACATCATTCCCCAGACATCTTGCCCCGATACACCTTAGCAGAATGGAGTGGTAGAGCATAAACATCATCATATTCTGGAGACTGCTCATTCCCTCTTATTCCACATGCAGGTGACTCTTCATTTTTTGTGGGATGTTTTCCTTACTACTACCTACCTTATAAACCATCTTCCTTATTCTATCCTTCAGGGGAGTCTCCTTTTCAGGCTCTTTTCTCATCTCTCCCTCCTCACCTGCTTCCACTCCAAATATTTGGGTATCTTTGTTATATACGTGACACTCATCCTAACCTCTCAAAATTTTCTCAAAAATCCCTTTGTTACATCTTCCATGGATATTACTACACTCAGCATGGATATGGATATTTTTCTCTAGACTTGCGGCTTTATATCATCTCTGTTGATGTCTCTTTTGTTGAGAGTTCTCCATTCACTGATATCTCTTCCCACCCAGACACCACTATTGATGATTGTCTTCCTCTGACCATCCACTCACCTCTGCCTCAAGTTTCCCACTTTTTCAATCACTATTTTGGTATCTTTTACTCTCATCGACCATAAAATGTGTCCTCCTTCTATGCTAAGGACACCATCGCCCTAGATTCGTTTGACGCTCCTGCTCAGAAAACAGACAACTTTCCAATTTCACTGTAAAAAGGTACTCGCTATTACTAGAATAATCCTATTTACACAACTTCATATAGAGGCCTCTCTACTCTAGAGTCAATATCCTTTCCTCGCGTGGTTAGTGAATCCAAATCTCACCCTGGGTGGCTTCAAGAAATGAGGGATGAATTGCAGGCTCTAGATGACAATCACATCTAGGATCTAGTCCCCCTTTCAAAAGGTAAACAGGTGGTCGAAAGTAAATGGATTTATATGGTACGCCTAAATGAATATGGTAACCTTCATCACCTTAAATACAAACTTTTATCAAAGGTATTTTCCCAATCATATTGTGTTGATTATTTTGATACATTTTCTCCAGTTGTGAAGATGGAATCTTTCCTATTATCCATATCTCTTGTCATTACTCATCATTGGCCTCATTATTAACTTGATGTCAAGAATGCCTTTCTACATGGTTTTTTTGAAGAAGAGGTATATCTACAACAACCTACTAGATTCCTTTCCTCATGAACTGTTTCCCATGTTTTTCACCTTCATCGCTCTCTTTATGGACTCAAGTAGTCTCATGATGCATGGTTTGGATGATTCTGCATAACCATCACTAAATTTTCTCTATATCAGAGTATAAAGTACCATAATGTATTCTACCACACGTTGTCCTTCGGCATCATCCTCCTATTTTTCTATTTTGATGATATCATTATCACTAGGAGTGAATCGCATGGAATTTACCATATAAAGGTTTATCTTCAACAACAATTTCAAACCAAAGATATGGTTCCTATGAAATATTTCATTGGAATTTAATTCTTCCATTCTCCAAACATCATATCTCTTTACCAATGTAAATATGATTTGGGTATCTTGTAGGATGCTTGTTTGTATCGGGAAACTTTTATGGAAACTCCTCTTGAACCCGGGGAATGGTCTCTATATGATAGCACAAACCCATATTCTCACCTAGATAGGTATCTTTATCTTGTGGGAAAACTCAATTATCTTACCATGACTCATCCGAATATTTCTTGCATTATCATCAAGGTTGGTCAATTCATGGAACATCCAAAAAAACTCAATGGGATGTTGACCTTCGGATTGTCAAGTACATTAAGAAATACCTTACTCATGGTCTTTAGTATTCACATCACGATCATCTAAATATTGAGGCCTTCTATGATGCTAACTATGTTGGTTGATTGGCTACCCATAAGTCTACTTTTGGGATTACCATTTCTCTGGTGGGTAATCTTATCTCATGGCAAAGCAAGAAACAGATTGTCATCTCTAGATCTGGTACTGAATCTGAATACCATTTAATGGCCATAGTCACTAATGAGATTCTTTGGCTTCATCATATTCTCCATGATATTGGTTTCCCACTACAAAAAAATCTACTCATATTTGGTGGGATAATCATGCAGCCATGGAAATTTCTTCCAATCTAGTCTTTCATGAACGCATGAATCATATCAAGGTGGACTGCCACTTTCTTCGCCATCACCTCGAGCATCACCATGTTAGTTTTAGATACATTCTAAAAGTTGATCAGCTTTCTGACCTCTTCACCAAAGTCCTCCCAGGAGCTTGACTAGACTCTCTCTGTACCAAGATGGGCATCCTCAGCATCAGTGACCAAGCTTGAGGGGGAGTGTGTATGGTCTTTTTTGGTGTCTTCTTTATTTTTTTTGGGACTCTTTTTACAAGATATCATGTACTAACTTGAGGGAGAGTGTTAAACCCAGTTAATTTTATTTCCAATTTAAGTGTATTTCTAAGTCTCACGTTGAATTCTCCCTACTTGTAATGTTTTTCCTCTATCTATAAAATAATGTCTCCACCTCTCCATGGGGTAGGGACTTACACCATTTTACATATGGGAATGTAATGAGTTTGGGAAGTGTGTTAGTGATGTTTTTGAACTATTTTAATGTTTTTATTGATCATGTGTGTAGGAATTTTTGGTTTTAAACAAGCAGGAAATGTGTTTAAGAATTTTGATGAAATGAGAAGTGGAAGATATAGAAGAAGATATTTAAAGATAATGTAATTTACCTAATGGATAACTTTGGTATTATTATTCTTAGTTCCTAATGGTTGAAAACAGTCTGTTTATTTGATGGTATGGATGATAATAAAATCCAAAGTTAAATATTATTGAGAACAAGAATATTTTGGAGAATATTTCTAAAACCAGATGTTGTTTATGTGATTAAGATTCCCCAAGATAAGTTATTTTTCAAAGGGGTATTTGGTGAAGTAAAGATCTAATGGATATGATTTAATGGGTTTTTGTTGGATTCTTTTATCATATAATTTTTTGATTAATTAATCATATTCAATCTCAGTTGATTTATGTTGTTTTAGTTGAGGTGAATTTCATTCTATGATTTAGATGTGATTGGATTTGATTGGAATTGTTTGGAATAAGTTTAAAGGTTTTTTGGATTTGAGACATGACTATGTTATAGTGCTATTGAAAACACACCATAGTGCATGTCATGAAGAAAAACAAGATATTTTCATCAAGATATGAGTTTTAGAAGGGATTTTCACTTGAAAAAATCATTTTATGAAATAGAGATGTGCCTTATAAAATGTTAACCCCAAATGAAGTTTAGAATAGATTTGTTCACAAGTGGATTTGTTTATAATATGAGTTTTATTTTGTGGAATTATGGAATTATGTAAATGCTTTATGTTGGAGTAAATTAGCTATGTGAGAAAATTGGGTATGTGAGAAAATTAGGTATGTGGATAGAATGACTATGTGAATTGGCTGCATGGCTAGAACCACTATGTGAGAAAATCGTGTACATGGAAATATTGGCTATGTGACTCATCTATATGGCTAGAATGGCTATGTGAATCACCTATGTAGAAATATTGATTATATATTCACATCACAATGTGATCATCCTCTACATTTATCTACATCGCCAATCGGGTTCATTAATTGTGGTTCAGTGGATTTGGCTACTTAGTAGAATCACTAGGTGAATTTGGATATGTAGACCATGCATGGTTATAGGTGGAAATTTCAAGATCCCTTACTACCAACAGATGCATGAATGTGTGTGGATATTAGTAACTAGAGGGTCAACTGTATTCAATGTTGGTTTTATGATCATGGTCCATAAAGAGGTTTAAAGTTGAATACTGCGATCGTGGTGCAGTTTAGATTCGGCTTTCCATATTTTATATAAATTCATGCTATGAAGGTGGATTTATTCTCAAGGAATTTTTTTTTTTTTATAAATATTCATGTAATTACATCCCAAGATACACAGAGAGATTTAAGAGTCCTTTGTGTCTCTAAAAATGGAAATTACATCACATGTGAAAATCATGGTATAAAATCTAAATATTTTTATCACGTGACATATTGTTTATAAAAAGAAATAAAGAAAAATACAGGGAGAATTATAGGAGACATTTGATGAGGTTTTTTTAGATCTCATCTTGAAGTTTGAATGTTATAGAAGGTATTATTCCAGGATTCCAAAATCTCACAGGAAGCTAACATTATTTTCATTAAAGAAAAACACTATCATTAGTATGTGTTTGTATCATATTCATGTGAAGAAGGAAAGATTCAACAGTTGAGTAGTGAGTTCTCTAATCGTTCATGGCAGTAAACTAGGATGGTTAGTGAGGCTACACAAAAATCGTACACAAAAAGTAGTGAACTTTAGTGAATTTTTTGCACGTGCGCATTATCACTCTTTGGACTATCTCATTTCTAATGAACCAAATAAAATACCTTATATTATTTATTGCTTTCATCACTCATTTATAGGTAACATATGGTGAAATTTAAGTATTTCTCAAGGTGATAGAATAAGGTCCTCAAAAAATAATGAATTTTTTTTAACCTTTATACCCAGATTCACTCCCCCCCCCCCTCAGGGTGTAATCCACTTTAAGGGTCTAACAAGTGGTATCAAAGGGGTGTTTATCTTTTTCTATATTAGAATCATGTAAAAGGTTGTCAACCATAAAGATATAACCATATTTAAATGAATTATTTTCCAATTTTGTAAAATACATATATGAAATTATTTCAGATCCTTGGACATAGATGTTTATATAGTGTCCATATATAGAATCACCACTTATATTGAAAGCGGTGCCTTTATGGAGAGATATCATCAAGAATTGGATGTTAATGTTAAATCCATAAATTCATTGGGAGGTGCTCTTGAAAATACCATTTTTACAAAGGTAATGTCTTGTAAACCCTCTCATGTTATGTTGGAAAATCTTATGAAAATTTATGAAGGAGGCTCAAAGGTTCAGGAGGAAAAGTTGAAGGTTTTGTAGAAAAAAATATGAATATTTGAGAATGAAATAAAATGAGACAGTTGATACTTTTTTTGATCGACTAAATGTTCTTGTTGAGGATATGTGAGTCCTCGGTGAAGATCTCAAAGATGATAAGATCATGAAGAGGATCATGAGAAGTATCCCTCCTCATTTCAATGCAAAATTATCAGTTTTATAAGAAAAATATCTAAAAGATATTTATCTTGATAGATTTCATAGTACTCTTATGTATTATGAGATTAGAAATGATGATAATGAGCTAAGGATGAAGGAAAGTAATCAGGTGGTGGAATCTAATTCCATGATGAAACTCTCAATCAAGGAGACTCTGAAATTATATGAAGTTAACAAGGTTATTTCATTTCTATCCTATAATATTATGATATGAAGAGGAATAATTAAGGATAAGATTCTTATTGCTTGCTTCAAATGTGGAAACGTGGGACATCTTATGGATAAATGTCCCAAAAATAGTCTGTAAAGAGATAATGTAGACAAATACCCCAAGAAGATGATAAAGGAAGGAGAAAATAATTCTCAGTGGAAGAATTTCAAAAGGAAAAATTCTATTTCTAAATAAAAAAGACAGTTCTCAAGAAAGTGATATAGAATAATTTGAAAATTGTAATGATGAAGGTGTGTTTATGGATATTAAAAATAAGCCATAAAATGATGAGAATGGTGATGAGAATGAAGGTATTGTGGGAAGGTTTTGTATGTAGAACTTGAGGAATCCCTTAAAGAACTTGATGTTTAGAGGGTAAAGACTATGAAGGCCAATGACATGGTGCATGATTCTAAGCTCTATAAGAAAAATAAAAAGAAGAAATGTTGTAGTTGAAGTCTGAGATTGAAAAACTCAAATCTAGAAATTCAAGAAACTTGGGGAAGCAGAATTGAAACTCAAATTTAAATAATAAACCCAAATCATTGATGGTTTGGATAAAACTGTCAATGACAGAGTGAAAATAATTAAGGATCTAGAAGAAGTTATGAACTGGCGTCAAAAGTTGAAGATCATGTAAAATTATTAGCACCATGAATGATGATGGAAAACACAATGGAATCATCATCAAGTCAAGACAAAAGAATTTATAAGGAATAACATGTACCTATTACTCAAGTTAAGTGGTTTAAAGATAAAAGAAAATATGTGGTGAATAATTTTGAGGAAAAATGAGATTTGTGGTTGTCTTAAAACCACAAGCACTGACTCCCTAGAACACTAGAAAGGAAATTAACCATGCCACTAAGGAAAATATCAAATCTTAAGTGTTAAATATTTTTTCTATAGAATGTTGAGACAATATTACTATGTGTGCTCTATTTCTAGGAGGTCCTTTCAAGAGCAACACCAATCCAAATAGGCAAGTAGAAATTATAATCATTCTTTTGATTTTAATGGATAATGTTTTTATTATAAAGTCTTCAAAAAAAATACAATCAATTCCATATCAATAATACAAAAAATGTCATCAAAAATTCATCAAAATAGAAGAATTTAAAATCTAAAACCTTCATACAGAAGCATAGGGACTCAAAACATATTTTCTATTCTATAAGGAGAAATATAGATCTTGGAGCTAACTGCTGAGGAAGAACATTCATCACTGATATGGGTAAAGAAATGAAATTAAGATAAGGATAATTTCATGGATATTTCCTCAAGGGTAATGGATAAGTAAATCTCATGGATATCATATAGCTGATGCACATAACCTATAATTAGAAACAAATACCTCATTGTTAATTTAAAAAATAATAAAGATGGTTTCATTCATTTTAAAAACGATTAGGGTCCTAAGATTATTGTTTCAAAAATGGATAA
The DNA here is from genome assembly GCA_963277665.1 of Viscum album. NCBI lineage: Eukaryota > Viridiplantae > Streptophyta > Magnoliopsida > Santalales > Viscaceae > Viscum > Viscum album. The sequence goes on along the minus strand of OY728157.1, from coordinate 831,184,024 downwards.
TATTGGAGAAAAAATATCAAGTGAATAGATGTTTTTTTGATTGATGGGATAAGTCATAATCTCCTCATTTTCAACCAATTATGTGACCATGGATATGCGGCGGAGTTCAATGAAAATGTATGTACTATCAAGGCCAAAGATGGTTCACTTATTTTTAGGAATCGAACCTAACAATATTAGTGCAACGGAAATAGAGGAAGAAAAATATAACAAACTAGCTATATATTTCTAGAAGAACAAGGAAGAAGATATGGAGATGAAATAGAAGGAAGAAGGGAGAAGAAGAAGGAAGAGATTTCAGAGAAGACCACTCCCCATAGCTCAAGCCTGACGTCCCAACATCTGACCCCAAGCAGTTATGCTCTAGGATTTCTAGAAAAATGAATTATGTCCCCCTCTTACAGTCATCCCCGCCTATTAATAACCCAGCTGCCCAGCCAGCTAATAACTTCCTAACAAATAATGACCACCTCTAACAACTAACAACCCCGATAAAATAATAAAGTAAATGACAAAGCTACCTCTGGCAGTTACATACACAGACAACCAGCCACACTTCCTAACATTACCACCCTCTTCAAAAACCACCTTGTCCCCAAGGTGGATCTCCCAACATAGTCTTGGAGCATTGGAATAACAACCACTTGGTGGTGGTTCTAGTGGTGGTTGAAGTAACAAAACAACATAGCCTACCCTTGGTTTTAGAATATGATAAAATTCCTTATAATGTGGTGATTATTAATCCTCTTTGTTGTCTATTCGGTCCCCCAAAACAATCTCGGTGAACTCCAACTATTCTACATCGCAACAAACCTCTGTTTCACCATAAATTCAAGCCAACCCCTCAGTATTAATTTCCTCCTCTTAAGGATATTTTGGATGCCCAACATTTATAAAAACTTGCCTCAAAAAAATCCAACATTAATTAAATGCTCTACTAGATGCACCAGGATGGATTCTACCAGCTCCAAGATCTTTTCCCTCATCAAGAGACCATGGTCTAGTGTACAACAATGGTTTCTGCACTTGTAAGTTGAATTCTCACTAACAATGGAAAATCACTACACTGACAACCAAACTGAAAAACAGTATTGATTGATCCTATCTCGCTTCCAACAAATTCTCCTCCAGCTTCAATAACTTTATCTTTATAACTAGAATCAAACTCTTCCATAACATTTAGTTCATCTCTTGTAGTCTATTATTCTACAACTTGAGAAACAAAAGAGAAATCACCCTCCTTAGTTTGAAATTGATCAGATAACTCAGCAAGTTCCTATACCTATTCCTGCAAGGTTTTTTGTTGCTCATGGTACCCCGCATGCACCCTAGAAAGGGATTTAATAAACATTAGTAATTATTGCATCTCGGTTGACTATGAATGGAACAACCGCTCCAGCTTGGAATCCTCTATAGCAACTCCAATAACCATTCTAGTAGGAACACTTCAGCAAAAATTAGAAGCGATCATCTCAAACTATTACACTAAAATAAAGAAAAAATTTATGGTTCTATAGAGAACATATCGACACCCTGTCTCTTGTTGTGCAGAACATCAACTGCCAATTTATCATAATTTACACTCAACGTTCAGCACTTAATCTACACTACATAGTATACATTTTTGTGTCACTACTTCCTTTCAATGTTCAGCCATCATAGAAGAGAGAACTTATTGCAAGTTTGATGTGCAATAGTGATCGTCCAACTACTGTGATTTCATCACATAACAGAACACATATCTAAATTATTTTTTTCAATAGTGATCATGTATGTTCAGATAGAAAAAGTGGATCTATACTATGTTCGTCCAGCAAGAATTTTGTTACCTCTTCATGCAAGCCTCCAGCAGCAAATGATCTCTCAGCTATAGTCGAGCCTTCACCTTGAGTTCGACTCTTGATCGGATCTCTCAATGAAAGCACCAAATTGTTAGGACTCGAACCAAACAATGTTAGCACAATGGAAATAGAGGAAGAAAAAAACAATGAACTAGCTATATATTTCCAAAAGAAAGTTATGCGAAAACATCGAGAGTTGAAACAACTGAAAGAAATGATTCACATAAGAGTAAAAGGTAAAAAAAAGAACTTGTACATAGATATTTATGTGGTTTGGGAAATGATACCTATGCCCATAGAGAGGAAGAAGTTTCACTATATGTCGGGAGTATAATTACAAGGATAGAATTAGAGTTTCTAACTACAAAAAACCCTAGCCTGAAATGAGCTAATAAGAAGGATGAATCATTGTTCCACGAACTGTTAGAAAGTCCACTGTGAAATAGTGAAAGGTAGCTGGAAGTCTACATTTCTATAATTAAAGGTGGTCACCCAAGTCAAAAGTTCAACGGCGGTCGGCAGCTGGAAGTCCAAAGAGATATAGCACTATTTACTCCAAAGTTTTCACTGTTATAGTACCATGTCGGTGTCGATCGGTCAGCTCTTCTACAGTGGTTAGAGATGCTAAAGTGACCCAAAATTTTGGTTGAGGACCTTCGGTCCCTGGAGCATGGGCGTGTTTCCCCTATAACCCCCAACGAGCTCACCGCATATCTCAAACCGCAAAGGTTGTGGCTTGGTTCGCAATACGGACCACAAGCATTTGACCCAAACATCATCCAAAATGGATCAGGCTACACCAATCCAACAATCTCCCACTTGGATCCTGAATCACTATGCTGGCCTACTTCAATGCCACTGACTAAGAAAACTTAATTAATCTGATCTCTTCCTCTTCTCCACTTACCAGCGATGTGTTTTCCATTCACAACTTCAATTTCAATCTGACGATTCATGCAATACCATTTGTTTTCCTTTGTGCTCCCAGTATTTCCTACCTTATTCTTCCTCTCATCCTCTGTTCATTAGTGGAGACCAATAGTGGCACAACAGTGCCTCAACTTATATATTATTATCAGCTTTATCAACATGTTTTTCAAATTGTCAGTTCCAAAAATCTTTTGCAATGTCAACAACCCATCCTATATCAAACCTATGATGAAATGATACTTCAACTGAATATGCTTCATTCGAGCATGAAAAACCGGGTTCTTTTAAGATGTATAGCACTCTGACTATCATATTGTAATACATTCTCCTCTTTCTTTCTTTCTAACTCGTCCAAGAAGTTCTTCATCCAAATCATGTCCTTCCCAGCTTCTATTACAACAATGTATTCTGCCTCTATGGTGGATAAATCCACCACTTTCTATAATTGTGATATCCATCTTACTTTAGTTCCTCCATAGGTAAATACATAACATGTGTTACTCCTCCTACTATCAACTTCACCTCCAAGTTGAGCATCCACATACCCCTACAATAAATTTCCTTTCCCAAAGCACAGAGATACCTCATTCCTACCCTTCAAATGCCTTAGTATCCACTCCACACCTTCCCAATGTTGCTTTCTAGGGATACCCATGTACCTACTCACAACTCCCCCTACATTAGCAATGTTAGGTTGAGTACAGACCATGGCATACATCAGGCTTCTAATAGTTTAAGCGTATGGAACCTTTACCATGTACTCGACCTATTATACCATCTTCAGTGATTGCTCCATTGATAGTTTGAAATGGCTCGCTAGGGGAATAGAGACTGTATTTGATTACAGCATATTGAACCTTCTCAGAACCTTCCTCATGTAATAAAATTGTGATAACATCAAAGTTCCAGATGCACGGTCTCTCTTGATCTTCATCACCAAAATCTTGTTAGCTTCTCCAAGATCTTTCATTTTGAACTCCTCAACTAAATTCCCTTTCAGATCATCAATCCTCTACATATATGATCCTGCAATGATCATGTCATCCACATACAGAATCAATATAATATATTCAACACCAAAGTATTTTATGTAGAAAAATTGGTCCATGCAACATAGTTTGAATTCATTCTTAGTCATTAATGTGTCAAAAATTTTGCTCCACTACCTAGGTGCCTGATCCAACCCATACAAGATCTTCTAGAGTTTTCACACCAATTCTTCCTTCCCAGACTCAACATATCCCTCTGGCTACTGTATATAGATTTCCTCCTCTAAATCTCCATGAAGGAAAGCAATATTGAAATTAATCTTCTCAAGATGCAAGTCTTCTAATGCCATAATGGTGAGAACCACCCTGATGGTGGTTAGCTTCACTACAGATGAGAAAAATTCAATGAAATCCACTCCTTCCTTCTATTCAAAATCTTTCACCATCATCTTTTCTTTGTACCCCCTCTTTCCATCATGTTCTTCCTTGACCAGGTATACCCACTTGTTCTACAATGTTTTATTTCCTCTTGGTAGAGGTGTCAACTCCCAGGTGTTGTTATCATGAAATGATGAAATCTCCTCCTTCATAGACAACTCCCACTTGATCGACTCTTTCAACTGCATTGCCTCTTCAAAGAAACTTGGTTCTCCACCGTCAGTCAATAATAGACAATGTAAATATGGTGAATACCTCTACACAGGCCTTAGCACCCTTTTTGATCTCCTCAAATCCACTGGAGTAGTAGGTTCCATTGGTTCTATTGTCTCATGCTTAGGTACACATTCAAGATCCACTTTATCTTTTCACTCTAATTCTTTGTCCACATTTTCATCTTCAACTGCATAGAAATCCTTGTATATTAAACCTTCATTGAATATCACATTATAGATCCTGATGACCATCTTGTTGAGATCATCCCAAAAGTGATAACCAAACTCCTTATCACCATATCCAATAAAGAAACATCTTTTGGAATTAGCATCAAGTTTGTCCCTTGCATTAGCATCAACATGAACATATGCCAAACTACAAAAGACTCATAAATTTGGGGTTCTTACCACCTTACCAGACCATTGCTCCTCGAGTAGACATTATCCCATTGGCACAGATGGACTCATGTTGATGAGATATGATGCCATGTTCACTGCATCAGTCCAGAAGGTCTCGGGTAACCTTGAGTGTAACCTCATACTCCTAGAACGTTCATTCAGCATCCTATTCATCCTCTCTGCCACACCATTCTGTTGCAGTGTACCTGGAATAGTCTTCTCCCATCGAATTCCATTATCAGAACAGAATCCCCTAAACTCCTAACTGCCATAATCTCCACTGTTGTCTGACCTCAAACATTTCATCTTGGATCCTGACTCATTCTCCACCATGACCTTCCATTTCTGAAATATCTTAATCACATCAGATTTAATTTTTAGAAAGTAAACCCATACATTCCTTGTTGATTTGTCGATGAATTTCACATAGTATTGTGACCCTCTAAGGAAAAGTACTGTTGTAGGCCCCCAAACATCAATGTGCACCAGGTACAACTTCCTAGTCTTTTGTGTTCTGACTCTTTTTGAAAAAGACACCTTCTCCTGCTTTCCAAAGATGCAATCTTCACATTGGTCAACATCCACTTACTTAACTCTGGTAGAATCCCTCTTGTTGTCCACACTTTTATCCCCTTCTCACTCATATGGCCTAGTATGTAGTTCCACAGTTGTGAATCTCTGATATCTTCTAGTGATGCAGCCATGTCCATGCAAGTTTTTTTCATGTTGTATAGGGTACCATTCTTTGCTTCCTGAGCTATGACCATAGCTCCTTTGGTGATATTATATGCACCACCAGTGAACATGATACTCAAACCTGTATCATCAAGTTATCTGATAGAAATAATATTTCTTCTCAAGTCAGGGATACACCTCACGTTTTCCAGAACTAGGAGACTATCTCCATTGCTCTTGAATCGTGCATCACCCTTCCCCACAATATGCAAGGTTTCATCATCAGCAAGATGTACCTTGCTGAAATTTCCAGAAACAAAATTTTTCAAGAAACCTTTCTCCCATATGGAATATAAATATTCCCCTGTGTATAAAATCCAAGATTCTATAAGGCTATCCACACTCAGCAGCAACACGTCATCAGTTCCTTCAGTAGCCATGTTTGCTCTACTTGTTTTAGGTCCCTTCCATTTTTCTCTACACTCTTTCTTGAAATTTAATTTCTTCCCACAAGTACCGTGGGTAGGATTAGTCCCATTTTCCATGTCTCTGCTCTTTCCTCTTGACTTTGATCATCCTTTGTGATTGTCTAGTTGTGCATATATTCATCTTCCTTCTACATTTAGAGCAGAACCAAAGAATCTGCCTCATTCTCTTCTTCAGATATCCTCACTGAGGATCAAATCTCATACATCCTTCAAAACCAAATTTGTATTACCCAAAGAACTGCTCATAGCTATTACAGTTTCTTCCCAGCTTTCAGGTAAAGAATATAGTAAGACCAGTGTGCATACCTCATCACTGAGTGTAATCTCCACCGATGTCAGCTGACTTATGATGGTGTTGAATTCATTGATTTGATATGTGACAATTCACCCTTCAACCATTTTTAGGTTGAACAATCATCGTATCAAGTGAACCTTGTTTTCTATAGAAGGATTCTTGTACATATTTGAGAGATCTTGCATCAGGTCAATCGTCGCCTTCACCTATCTGATGTTGAACGTCATTTTTTTTTTACAACATAAAGTGCACAAAACCTAGAACCCATCAATCTAGCAGCTCTCACTCTGACTGCTCCATGTCCATTGACTTTAAAAATAGAAGAGGAAAATGCAGCTTTTTCTAATAAAGATAGTATTTGATCTGCATCCTCCAGTATCTAAAGTCAATTCCATTGAAGTGGTCGATATTCACCTTTCCTTCTTCCAAAGACATCGTTCAGATTGAGGAATCTGAACTCAACCTCTGATAGCAGTTGATGCAAAATCATCGGGAGTCGCAATGATAGAAAGAAAAGATTTACATAAGAGTAAAAGGGAAAAAACAAAATAAGAACTTGAACATATAGATTTACGTGGTTTAGGAAATGATCCCTATGTCCACAAAGAGGCAGAAGTTTCACTATATGTCGGGAGCACAATTATAAGTAGAGAATCGAAGTTTCTAACTACACAAAACCTAGCCTGAAATGGGATAATAAGAAGGATGAAGCACTATTCCACCAACCACTACTGGAAAACTAGGCTATACCAACGGTTTAAAACCGTTGGTATAGGCTGGAAAACCATTGGTATAGACTATACCAATGGTTTTCCAAACCATGGCTAGTAAGCCGTGAGGAAATCCCTATACCAACGGTTGCACTTAAACTGTTGGTATAGGTGTTCCAGAATTCTGGAAAAGGCTATACCAACAGTTCTGAACCATTGGTATAAGATTTTCCAGAAAATATATACCAATGGTTCTGAACCGTTGGTATAGCCTTTTCCAGAATTCTGTAAAAAGATATACCAACGGTTCTGAACCGTTGGTATAACCTTTGCCAGAGATGCTGCACAGCAGCCCCCCAGAAGCCCTCCAGTAGCCCTACCATCCACCTGCATAAAAAAACATTGCACAACAGCCCTCAATATAACCTCCACTATACACCTGTATAAAAAATATCACAAAAACCACATACATATTTCAAACAGTATAAAAAACACCGAAAATAGCCCAAAAAACACATATGACAACAATCATCCGGTGGTAATTCACCTCACCCATGCACAACCCCCCAACTAGAATACCTCCCCATCAAATTCTAATAGGCAGAATAGTTTGATAAATATCTATTAGAGTTGAATAATAATTTCAAATTGGCTAAAATCCCTTTTTTTGTGATCCTAGGTTTGGGTGTGTAATGATTTGTGATGAATTTTGCATTGAACTTGTATTTTTTATAATATATGGTGAAAAGGTATTTTCTTAGGAGTCTCGTCACTTATGACCCCATTAGTGAAACTACCCAACTCATGAAAAATAGTTTGCGACTATCGTTGATGAGTGTAAATTTCAGTTGTATTCACTTAAAATGATTTCCTTTTGAAATAAAAGAGATACTTTGAGTGGTGTCGTCCACACCGCGCCTCGTATTGAGGTAGAGTTGACTCATACACATCACAAATGACCCATGGATCGTTTTCCTAAAGTATCAACACAATCCGAATGCGTTTGGTTGGTTTCCCGTATGCCGGTTATTTTTACATAAAAGCGTATCCATTTTAAACAAAATAAATACACTTTGAGTGATACCGACCACACCATGCCTCGGATTGAGGAAGGGTTGACTCGTACACATCACAAATGACCCATAGATCCTTTTCCTAAAGTATCAATAGTATTTGAATGTGTTTGGTCTGTTTTCCGTATGTCAGTTGTTGTTTTTACTTAAACTGTTGTCCATTTCAAAAAATAGTTAGACACTTTGAGTGGTGTCGCCCACACCTCGCCTCGGATTGAGGCGGGGTTGATTTCTACACATCACAAATGACCCATGGATCGTTGTCCTAAAGTTTCAACAGAATCCGAATGTGTTTGGTCAGTTATCCGTATGTGGTTTTTTTTACTTAAAAGCGCATCCATTTTAAACAAAAGAAATACATTTTGAGTGGTACTGGCCACACCGGCCCTCATATTGAGGCGGGTTTGACTCCTACACATCAAAAATGACCCATGGATACATGTCCTTAAGTATCAACAGTATCTGAATGCCTTTGGTCCATTTTCCGTATGGCAGTTGTTTTTTTAACTTAAACTGTTGTCCATTTCAAAGAAAAGTGACACACTTTGAGTGGTTCCGGCCACACTGGCCCTCGGATTGAGGCAGGATTGACTCGTACACGTCACATATGACGCATGGATCGTTTTCCTAAAGTTTCAACAGAATATGAATGCCTTTGGTCGGTTTTCCGTATGTTAGTTGTTGTTTTTACTTAAACTGTTGTCCATTTCAAAAAAAAGTTAGACACTTTGAGTGGTGTCGGCCACACCGCGCCTCGGATTGTGGCGGGGTTGACTCGTACAAGTCAAAAATGACACATGGATCATTTTCCTATAGTTTCAACATAATCCGAATGGGTTTGGTCGGTTTTCCATATGTCAGTTGTTGTTTTTACTTAAACTGTTGTCCATTTCAAAGAAAAGTTAGACACTTTGAGTGGTGTCGGCCACACCGCACCTCAGATTGAGGCGGGGTTGACTCGTACACGTCACAAATGACCCATGGATATATTTCCTAATGTATCAATAATATCCGAATGCCTTTGGTCCATTTTACGTATGTGGTTTTTTTTACTTAAAAGTGCATCCATTTTAAACAAAAGAAAGACACTTTGAGTGGTACCGGCCACACCGGCCCTCGAATTGAGGCGGGGTTGACTCATACATGTCACATATGACCCATGGATCCTTTTCCTATAGTTTAAACAGAATCCGAATGCGTTTGATCTATTTTCTGTATGCCAGTTATTGTTTTCACTTAAAATCCTGTCCATTTCAAATAAAAGTTAGAAACCTTGAGTGGTGCCGGCCACACTGCGCCTCGGATTGAGGCGGGGTTGACTCCTACACGCCAAAAATGACCCATGGATCGTTTTCCTAAAGTATCAACACAATCTGAATGTGTTTGGTTGGCTTCCCGTATGCCGGTTGTTTTTACATAAAAGCGTATCCATTTTAAACAAAAGAAATACACTTTGAGTGATACCGACCACACCATGCCTCGGATTGAGGCAGGGTTGACTCGTACACGTCACAAATGACCCATAGATCCTTGTCCTAAAGTATAAACAGTATCTAAATGTGTTTGGTCCATTTTCCGTATGTCATTTGTTGTTTTTACTTAAACCGTTGTCCATTTCAAAAAATAGTTAGACACTTTGAGTGGTGCCGCCCACACCTCGCCTCGGATTGAGGCGGGGTTGATTCCTACATGTCACAAATGACCCATGGATCGTTTTCCTAAAGTTTCAACAGAATCCGAATGCGTTTAGTCAGTTTTCCATATGTAGTTTTTTTACTTAAAAGTGCATCCATTTTAAACAAAAGAAAGACATTTTGAGTGGTACCGGCCACACCGGCCCTCGGATTGAGGCGAGGTTGACTCATACACGTCACAAATGACCCATGGATACATGTCCTTAAGTATCAATAGTATATGAATGCCTTTGGTCCGTTTTCCGTATGGCAGTTGTTTTTTAACTTAAACTGTTGTCCATTTCAAAGAAAAGTGATACACTTTGAGTGGTGTCGGCCACACTGGCCCTCAGATTGAGGTAGGATTTACTCGTACACATCACATATGACGCATGGATCGTTTTCCTAAAGTTTCAACAGAATCTGAATGCCTTTGGTCAGTTTTTCGTATGTTAGTTGTTGTTTTTACTTAAACTGTTGTCCATTTCAAAGAAAAGTTAGACACTTTGAGTGGTGTCAGCCACACCGCACCTCAGATTGTGGCGGGGTTGACTCGTACAAGTCAAAAATGACACATGGATAATTTTCCTATATTTTCAATAGAATCCGAATGGGTTTGGTCGATTTTCCGTATGTCAGTTGTTGTTTTTACTTAAACTGTTGTCCATTTCAAAGAAAAGTTAGACACTTTGAGTGGTGTCGGCCACACCGCGCCTCGAATTGAGGCGAGGTTGACTCGTACACGTCACAAATGACCCATGGATACATGTCCTAATGTATAAACAGTATCTGAATTCCTTTGGTCCATTTTCCGTATGTGTTTTTTTACTTAAAAGCGCATCCATTTTAAACAAAAGAAATAGACTTTGAGTGGTACCGGCCACACCGGCCCTCGGATTGAGACGGGGTTGACTCATACACGTCACATATGGCCCATGGATCCTTGTCCTATAGTTTAAACAGAATCCGAATGCGTTTGATCTATTTTCTGTATGCCAGTTGTTATTTTCACTTAAAATCATGTCCATTTCAAATAAAAGTTAGACACTTTGAGTGGTGCCGGCCACACCGCGCCTCAGATTGAGGTGGGGTTGACTTCTACACGCCACAAATGACCCATGGATACATGTCCTAAAGTATCAACAGTATCTGAATTCCTTTGGTCCATTTTCCGTATGTGGTTTTTTTACTTAAAAGTGCATCCATTTTAAACAGAAGAAAGACACTTTGAGTAGTACCAGCCACACCGGCCCTCAGATTGAGGCGGGGTTGACTCGTACCCATCACATATGACCCATGGATTTTTTTTTCTATAGTTTAAACAGAATCCGAATGCGTTTGATCTATTTTCCGTATGCCAGTTATTGTTTTCACTTAAAATCATGTCCATTTCAAATAAAAGTTAGACACTTTGAGTGGTGTCGGCCACACCGCGCCTCGGATTGAGGCGGGGTTGACTCCTACATGCCAAAAATGACCCATGGATACATGTCCTAAATTATCAACAGTATCTGAATGCCTTTGGTCTGTTTTCCGTATGTGGTTTTTTTTACTTAAAAGCGCATCCATTTTAAACAAAAGAAAGACACTTTGAGTGGTACCGGACACACCGGCCCTCGGATTGAGGTGGGGTTGACTCGTACATATCACATATAACCCATAGATCGTTGTCCTATAGTTTAAACAGAATCTGAATGCGTTTGGTCTGTTTTCCGTATGCCAGTTGTTGTTTTCACTTAAAATCCTGTCCATTTCAAATAAAAGTTAGACACTTTGAGTGGTGTCGGCCACACCACGCCTCGGATTGAGGCGGGGTTGACTGGTACACGTCACATATGACCCATGGATACATGTCCTAAAGTATCAACAGTGTTTGAATGCGTTTGGTCCATTTTCCGTATGTGGTTTTTTTTACTTAAAAGCGCATCCATTTTAAACAAAAGAAAGACACTTTGAGTGGTACCGGCCACACCGGCCCTTGGATTGAGGAGGGGTTGACTCGTACACATCACATATGACCCATGGATCGTTTTCCTATAGTTTAAATAGAATTCGAATGCGTTTGGTCTGTTTTTCGTATGCCAGTTGTTGTTTTCACTTAAAATCATGTCCATTTCAAATAAAAGTTAGACACTTTGAGTGGTGCCAGCCACTACTTCAAAGCACATTTTCCATATCATTTTCCACATGAATAAACATGAAATACATGGCTAACTAAGAAAGCTAAGTAAAAAAAATAGAAAAATGAGTATCACAGTACCAAGGAATACTAAAGGTCTAGGTAGTAGACTAATCATACAATAAGAATCAAGTGCAAAAAACAGAATCTGAATGCAACGTCCCTATGAAGCAGAGGAAAACCCCAAAGTGGAAAACCATGTTCAAAAATAAAGAGTTATACAGAATTCAAAAATGTAATGGATCAATCTGCCTCTGATCACCATCAACATCACCACTATCATCATCAGCCTCATCCTCACCGCCATATCTGTCCTCATCGTCATCCTCGTCATCGTCCCCATGCTCATCGTTGGCCTCATCCTCGTCCTCGGCATCATCCTCGCCCTCGGCCCCATCCTCGCCCTCGGCCCCATCCTCGCCCTCGTCCACATCCTCATCCTCGCCCTCTTCCTCTTCAGCATCCTCTTCATCACCAGGAACGTCATCATCTCGATCGCCACTAGAGTTGTCGCCTGGTGCATTGGATGATGCACCCATCGACGACATAAATGTCTGATAAGCTGCACTAGCCTCTGGTGGAAGTGATGAAGATAATGCTTTCATCGATTTCATAAATTCTCTGTCTCTTGTTTGAACTTGTACTTCCAACTCTGTGACCCTTTTATCAGATTGTCTTGCATGCTCCTTGACCTATTCCAACTCAGTGGTACTAGAATGGATACCTGGAGACGACCAATACCTCGTCAGGACTATATTCTTACCAGGTCGGTAGCGTACTCGACCGGAGTGCTCATCTCCCAAAACCTGATATAAATGATCGTGTGGCCCAAAAATTGTCAGGCTCCTGGGCATCAAGAGCCTCTAAAGCAGCCTGTAAAAAATATTAATAGATTATTAAATTTCAATTTAGATATTAAACTTTGAAATAAACAAATTAAAACTTACAATCTTCTCTTGGGTCGGTTCATTTACCGCAGTTCCATCTTTTTTTCTTCTACTCGAGCAAAACAATTTTGCTCGAGGGATGCATCCTTCAATATTCATTTTGTGCTTCTGTAATGACATTGAAACAATATAAAGTGAAAGTATAATCATATATTCATTATTCAATAAATCACATAATTTAAGTAGGATCCACTAAAAAGGGAAAGTCCTAAAGAAAAATTATAAACAACTATATTGTACCTGCTGCCTCTCATGATCTGACATAGTTGTGCGCCCCAAAGTGTGGAGGTATTTCTTTGAATCAATGTTTTTTTTGTTTTTTTCAGAAGATTCCTAAATAATGATTAATAATTAATAAGATTATATTAATGCAAAATATGAAAACTCTCATTTAAATAACTCAAATGAGATTAATACCTTAAATTTGGCAGTCGCCCAATGGGTAATCATTTGGCGATATTGCTCTATCGGGCATTCATCCACGATAGGTAATGTCTCTAACTCCGTGCTCACTCTATCACACCAGCCAACATACAGCTCATGCTTATAAGCTCTCCAAAGCTCTCCTAGCTCTTTTAAACATGATGGTCGTGCACCTTCGCCATCAGGGAAGTTAAACCGAAGCTGAAACCAAATTGATTAGTTCATTTAAATACAAAAATATACTACATTAAATCCAATATATTTTTTACCCATATTTGTTCCCACGTATTATCCTTGACTTCGGGTGGCAGATGTCTCCAAGAGAGAGGGCTGACTGGAATGATATCGGAGTATTTGGCTAGCGTCGCCAAAAAACCCCGACATTGCTACCCAGATTTCTCAATCATTTGTCCATCAACATTGTATTCAACCATCAACTGTGTCTGGCGGTTCCATACCACACGCAAGCGAGTACGCCCCCTCCCCCGCCTCCTATCTGTAGATGAATCTGTTATTAAAGAAAAATAATATCAATACAAGTTATAATAAAAATAAATTTTGGTATAAAAATTTGATAGAGTTATATAAATATACCTGTGGTAGTCGGATCAATGGGTGCAGAAGCTGAAGGAATATCCTATACAGGTGAAGTGTCCCTCAGTGTATGCTCCTCAGCCACATACTGTGTCGCAGCAGGAGTCGAAGAAGGTGGAATATAATAGCCCGGAGATAATGATCCAGAAGAAAAAGATGATGGCATAGACGTCTGGACAGCTGGTAGTGTAAACATCAGAGGTCTAAATATCTCATATGTCCCTGAAGACACACCAGGATCAAAATAGGGCGTAGAAGATACGTTTGTGGTAGTGGGTCGTCTAGCTCTCGCCCCACGAGCCCTCGTACCACCGGCCTTAGTACCGGGACCACTAGATGATCGTCCATCTCTGACACCACCCCCCCTCCTACCACCAACCTCTCTACTGGGAGCAATATCAGGTTCCTCGTCAGATATCTGTCGTCTAGGGGGTGGATCCTGAAAAAAAGTTTGACAGAAAAGTAAACACATGATATTATAAGTTATTAAAATATTTATATTTGAAATAAAATACTCACAATAGGGATGAGTGGAGGAACACCCATCTGTACCATGCGACGATTATTATCTGTCATCTTTTTCCGCCACCTCTCTTCAATGGGTGTCATTTCCTGCAATGAAAACAAATATGGAAGTAATTAGAAACAGATAACTAATGTGTAACCCAAAAAACAAAATATAGAAAAACCATTATGATAAAAAGAACATAATGAAACAGAAGATTTATGATGTTATGAAGGTAAGTACTAGGATACACACTCTAAATGATGTAGGTGAAACATGTAGGTGAGAACACGACTGTATGATTCTATATATTTCCCACCACAACTTTGGGTTCACAATCAACTCTAACAATTGAGCTGTTGGGGTCATCATAAGTAATAAACGGATTGCTTCCAATTGCAGTAGGGATAGTGTCAACTTCATCATCACCATCATCAAAAACATGTTTGGGATTTACTTCAATAATTACACTGAATTTAGGATGACGATGATCTTTGACATAAAAAACTTGTTTCACCATTGATGCCAATACATATGGTTCATCAGTGGCAAGAGTGTGAGTCATGTCAATAACTCGAAATCCACAATCATCAATAAAGGTGCCTTGCCTCGTCATGGAATCAAACCATTGACATTTCATCATCGTGACTCGACCATGCGAGTAATAATCCAAAATTATTATTTTCTCCATGACACCATAATAAGCAACATTTTCAGAACGAGTTCTAGTGTCCGATGAACTGGCATAACAGTCTGTTGTGGCAGTTAGCATAACACCATTATGCTGTGTTCTCATGTTTCTTGCTCGTTCAGTGATAATAAATTTGTATCCATTGATCACAAGTGATTTACAAGCATGAACCATGGTATTAGGACCAAAAGCCAAAGCTCTTATTTCCTCAGAAACAGAGTCTGTAGGCAAACTCGATACCTGAAATATAAACAAATAGTAAACTTAATTAAATATTATTTTTATTTAGTTATTACAGAAATATTTTTACCTTCAATTTCAACCAAGAAGAAAACCCTTTGCTATGCAAAGTCTCCTTCTTTCTCAAAGATAAAGAACGATGCTTTCTATATATCAATTCTTTATGTTCCCTGTAGATAAAAATAATAATAGTTTAACAAATATTTAAAATTGAAAGAGATAAGATAAGAGATAAATGTACAATTAACTTACTTGATATACTCATCGAACAAATCACAATTGAACAACACTGTACGATGTGCCATCTCTCTCTCTTCAAGGCTTAATGTTGTCAATGTATATGATCCCGGAATTCCTCCTGTCTGAGGAAGTGATGGAAAACTGGGTTCAATTTTCCCATACTGTTCTTCTTCATTTCTCATTGGTCTGTTTATTCTCGTAGTATGATCAGACAAATACATTGAGTAGAAATCCATACATTCTTGAGCCAAGTAACCGTTCACAATAGAACCTTCAGGATAATTCCTATTCCGAACATATGATTTCAATGTGTACATGTTTCTTTCAGTTGGATACATCCAATGGAAAGCAACAGGTCCTCCAAGAAGTATTTCGGTCGGAAGATGGACAGTCAGATGCAACATGCATGTAAAAAATGATGGAGGGAATATTTTCTCTAACTCACACAAAATTAATGGTGTCTCTTCCAACAATTTTTGCACGAGGGATTTGGATAACCTCTTAGCACAAAGATCTCTAAACAAATAGCACAACCGAATAACTGAGACTCTAACATTATTGGACAAGAGATGACAGATTGCTATTGGAATCAACTCATGCAAAAGGACGTGATAATCATGAGTCTTCAAAGATTTCAACTTCAACTCTTTTCTGTTGACCTGTTTTGATATACTGCTTGAATAGCCATCAGGAACTTTAATAGTCTCTAGCACTTCCAGAAATTGATTTTTTTCAGCAGGAGTCATCACATAAGAAGCACATGGAACTTGCCATTTATTTTCACTGATACAGACAGGATGCAATTCTAGTCTGATCCCACAATCTACCAAGTCGCGCCGAGATCGTAAATCATCTTTTGTCTTCCCCTTGACATTTAGAAGAATCGAAAGCAACATTTCACATATATTCTTTTCAATGTGCATTACGTCTAAGCAATGATGTAACAAGTTAGTTGACCAATATGACAACTCAAAGAATATACTCTTCTTCTTCCAATTGTAACAGGTATCATTGGAAACATTTTTCCTCTTTCTAGATTTCATTACACTCTTCCCAAATGAATAACTGAAATCTTTCAATTCATTAAGCACATCAGTTCTAGACATACGCTGAGGTGGATCGTCATTCTCCATGGTATTGTCAAATCTTCGATGATTGTTTCTATATGGATGGTTCATTGGCAAGAATCGTCGATGTCCCATAAAACTAAAACTACGATGATATTTCAGTCTTCTCGATCGAGTATTATTCATACAAACAGGACATGACAATTTTCCTTTTGTGTTCCATCCAGACATCATTGCATAAGCAGGAAAATCATTGATAGTCCACATAAGTGCAGCACGCATCTGAAATATGTCTTTCGAACATGCATCGTATGTGGGAACACCCACATCCAAAAAAAGTTTCAACTCTTTTATTAAAGGTTGCATGTATACATCTATATAATTTACGGGATCAGAAGGGCCAGATATCAGTATACTCAAGAAAGTGTAAGGATTTTTCATACACAACCAAGGGGGAAGGTTATAAATGTGTATGAAAATCGGCCATGTGCTGTGCGAAGTAAGCATCTGTCCAAATGGATTAAAACCGTCACATGAAAGACCCAGTCTCACATTACGCATGTCGGCTGCAAATTCAGGATATCGAGCATCAAATCTCTGCCATGCAAATCCATCTGCAGGGTGAACCAACTCTTCATTATTCTTTTTTCTCTCGGTGTCATGCCATCGCATTTTTACGGATATTTCATCAGACATGAAAAGGTTCTGTAATCTGAGGATCAATGGAAAGTGCCACATTACTTTTTGTGGCACATGAGATGGTGTTCCATCATCTTTTGGCTTCCATCGGGAGGTTCCACATTTTATACAATTATTTCTTTCAGCAGTTTCCTCCCAAAATAAGCTGCAATCATTCGGGCAAGCATGAATTTTTTTTTTGAGAATCCAAGTTCATCAACTAACTTTCATGCCATATAGTGGTTTGAGGGAATATCTGCATCATCTGGAAGTAAGTCCTTCAAGAAGGTAAGAATGTAATCAATTGCAGTATTTGAAATCCCATACATAGTTTTCCCATGAAACAATCGGATTAAAAATTCCAACTTTTTCATTTTATCACATTGCCGATATACTGGAGTCGTCGCAGCATCATTCAATTTTTTCACCCTATCAACATCATCATTTTCATTGGACGCATCATGTGTGCTTGTATCGAAATCTTGTTGGCTGGACATCCTTTCCTTCTCATGATGTCGAATAAATGGAAACCGATCATATATCAAACTCTCCAATTCAGTCCTATTATTTGGATCATCAACATTTTGAGATTCCATTTTCTCTCCATTGTGATACCACACATAATAGTTTGTTTGGAAACCATATTTGGTTATATGATAGCTAACTGCTTCACGGCTCAACCAAGGTCTTCCAACACAATTAAAACATGGGCAGTGTATGCGACCACTATCTGAAGCCTTGTCAAATGCAAAATCTAGAAATCTATTCAAATTATTTTGAAAATCGGTTGAAATCCGATCAGTTTCGTACATCCAACTTCTATCCATTCTGTAAAAAATGGCAATAAGTCATTTCAAAGCAATTAAATAATATTAAAGTTTAATCAAAAAAATATTTACGTAAATGACAATTGTTTACTCTATATAAAAGCATAACTGACACATTACTCTATATGAGAATCATATTAAGAAATACAACAAAATACAGTGTATATAAGAAAATAAGATACAAAATTTCTAATGCCTATATTCAAGGATTGACCAGTAAGATATTGGAAGTGGATCAAGGAATACATAATTCAAGGGTCCTGTTGGGAGTATATGAGTTTTATACTTTAACTTCTTCAAGTATATCAGGATGAGGAGTAGGATGAGGATCATGGGAGTGGCGGGACTGTCCAAGGGGGGTGTGGCGTGTCCAGGGGGTGCGGGGTGTCTAGGGGGTGGTGGGGCCGTCCGGGGGGTCGGAGGTGTCTAGGGGGTGGGGGGCTGTCTAGGGGGGTCGGGGTGTCCAGGTGGGCGGGCTGTCCGTGGGGGTGGTCAGGTTGTCCAAGGGGGTCGGGGTGTATAGGTATATTTATATGAAAAGAATACCCCCACAATAATCATGCAGCCCTGTCATTATTCTAAACCCCTAGAACACATAAAAGAAGCTAGTATGGACATTTACTAAAATATTTAACACCATACGAATGAAAATACACTCTAAATATAGTTTGAGAGGATATAATGGTGTGTGTGAAAAAAAATGATATTAAATCAATTTAAATGAATATGGAACAAATGAGGGTTTATAATACACTAAGAGTACCTCAAACAATCCAAAACCACTATAGCACCACATATTCAACTTCATGAAACAGGACTTGGAAATCTTACCTACGACTTTACTGATGACCACCTAATTGGAACACTCTATTTATGGTTCTTGAACACAAGGAACAAACAATGTTTGGTCTCTACCAACTCAATCACCCCCTTGTAGATCATAATCTCGTTTCCCCTTATACTAAAATGGTCTCACTGGAAGATACTATTAATACCAGACCTAAACCATTCATTCTCCATAAAACAATGATCAAAGAACAATCGGAGGTATCTCTCATATAACCACAACCATTTTATCTATGATGTAATGAAATTCACAAGAATAACTTTTATTCAATAACCTTTTGGTATATAATTTGCAACAACAATGGTTCAATTATATGGTTCATCACATTCCAATTTATTAATCACCCATACATGATAAAAATTGAACATTGAATTTCATTTAATTACAACCATCATATTTCATTTAATTATTAACAAGCATAGAAGCATGGAAATTGGAATCTAATAACTTTAATTAGTCCCCAAAACTTTTTAATAAATTTAACATGAAAAATAAAACACTTTGAAATCTAAATAATCACTATGAAGTAACATGAGCTTGGAATTCTATTGCACAAGTAAAAACACTCAACGATGGAATATATGAAAAGATTATTAATATAAATTATTGACACAAGATAATAAAGTAACTATGAATGTTAAAACTAAACATGTGATTGAATTTTATAACATATAATAAAAATTTCTTGGTAATGAAACATGAAAGGCACATCAAAAAATTAGACAACCGTCTAATGCAATCTATATGGGCTAGAATATGCATGGAATTTAATAAAGAACCGAAACATAAATAGGGATGGAACATAAATTGGGTGGGAATATGAGAATAGAAATTGGTCTCATCCTAAAGAGAAACATATACACATCAAAATCGAAAATAAAAACTGAAAGTTAAAGAAAATAACTCACCTTGGATGGGATGGAGGAAGAGAACCGGAAGCACCTCCAAAATCGCCGATAGCTCCCATTTACGGCTCTGGATCGCGAATGGGGGAGAGGACGGGCTACTGCCAATTTGGGGGAAATTTTTACCAACGGGTTTTAAAAACCATTGGTATATACATTCATCCCAAACCTTTACCAACGGTTCAATGAGAACTGTTGGTAAAAGGTCACCGAAATCCAGTTTTTACCAACGGTTCAATGAGAACCGTTGGTAAAAACTCCTCTATACCAATGGTTCATTACAACTGTTGGTAAAAGTGTCTATAAAACCATCTATACCAACGGTTTCTGAGAACCGTTGGTATAGATGGCTATTCCCAATGGTTTAGTAAACCGTTGGGATATAACCGTTGGTAAAACTAGGATTTCCAGTAGTGAACCATTATAAATTATGTTGTGCAATAGTGAAAGGTGGTTGGAAGTCTGAATTTCTACAGTGAAAGGTGGCCAACCAAAAAGTGCTACAGTGGCTGGTGGATGGAATTCCAATGAGCTACAGTACTGTTGAATCCAAATTCCACATGACTACAGTGCCTTTTTGGTTTCGGTGGTTAGCTCTACTACTATGGCCAGAGATGCTACAATGCCCCCAAAATTTGGGTCAAGGACCTTTAGCCCCCGGACCCTTGGAGCTGGGGCGCGTTTCCCCCAACAACTCCCAATGAGCTCACCGTAGAGCTCAACCCGCGAAGGTTGTTGCCTGGTGTACAGTACGAGCCACAAGAATTCAGCCAAAACATCATCCAAAATGGATCGGGCTACACTAATCCAATAGAAAGAAGAAGAAGAGATGATGATGCAATAGAAGGAATAAGGGAGAAGAAGAAGGAAGAGCTATCGGAGAAGACCACTCCTCGTATCTTAGGCTCGACGTCCCAACACCCGACCCCTAGTATCCCTACTATAGGATTTCTAGCAAAATGAATTATGTTTCCCTCCTATATCCATCCCCACCTATTAATAACTCATCTGCCCAGGAAGCTAACAACTCCCTGACAACTAACAACACCCTCTAACGACTACCAACCCCAACAAACTAATAAAGGAAATGAAACGGCTTCATCTGGCAGTTACATACATAGATAGCTAGCCACGCTTCCTAAAAATTATCCTATAGGGAAAAATAACCAAGGAAATTTTCTTCATACAATCCAAAGAGGAAAATTTCTTCATACTATCCAAAGAGGAGGAGAATAGGCTATGGCATAGGTGGCTTTTCCATTTGATCCAAACATGTCTAGAGATGCTGGTAGAGAGTAATGGATCACGTGATATTCCCCATCTCACATATGATCACACACATATATGTGATTCATGTCAAAAGGGGAAGATTATCTAAAAGTCTAACAAGTCAAAGAAGATGGTGGCATCAAGGTTTCTTGAGCTAATGTGCATGGATGTTTGTGGGTCGATATCACCTGATGTAATGGATAGAGTAAGGTACAATGTCTTGTTTGTTGATTATTTCAGCAATATGGCTTGGATTATGCCTATCACACATAAGATTTATGTGTATAGATGTATCACTCTATGTTCGAGTAGAGCTAAAAACATTCTTGATATGAAGATTCAAAAATTGAAAACTGACAATGGGAGGGAATTTACAAATCAAAAAGTTGAGACATATCTTGAGAAACATGAAATTAAACATCAGGTTTTGGAAGTTAGAGAACCCCAACAAAATGGAGTAGTGGAACCAAGAAATCTCATAATCAACAACATGGACCAAGCAATGTTGATTGATATGTCTCTTCTAAAAAGATACTGGAAAGAATCTCTTCTTGCAGTAGTATGCATCTCCAATAGATATTTTCTAGGTGAAAATGAATAGAGAACTCCATATAAGATTTAGAATGGAAAGAAACCTATAATTAAGTATTTTTAGGAATTTAGAAGTGTTTTATCCTTAAAAATGAGAAGAGTAGAAAATTTGAAGATCAGGGAGATGAAGGAATATTTATTGGATACTCTTAAAAGAGTAAAGCTCGCAGGTGTAACAACAATAGGCTTAAAAAGATGATAGAGTAATGATATTGTGGTGGTTGAAAGTGGTCGAATGAAAGAAACACATGGACAAATTTCTCATGAAAACCAACCAATTTATGAATCTGAAGGTGATGAAGAAGAACAATGTTCAGGGGTATTTACAAGGAACTTAGAGAAATTTGATGAAGACCCAGACTATGAAGAAAGTGTAGAAATTCCAGCAAGATCAAGAAGACAAACAAATAGGGCAGAAATCACTTAAAGAAACATTGTTGGATGTTGGACAACCCTAGTCCAAACCAAAAGAATGAAAGATCGGTATTAGGTATACTTATTATTGTTGGTAGAACCAAATTATTTCAAAGAAGCTATAAATGATGAGAGTTGGGTCATGATTATGGATGAAAATCTTAACCAAATGGAGAAAAATGAAACATGGGAATTTGTTCTAAGTACAACTAATTATAATGTCATCAAAACCAAGTGGGTGTTTCGAAACAAACTTAATGAATAATGAAAGGTGATTTGGAACAAAGCACAACTTATGTCCAAGAGGTATTCCAAAATTAAAGGAATTGATGTTGATGAGATGTATATGCTTGCAGAATGACTTGAAACTATCCATTTATTCTTATCCATGGTGATTCAAAAGGGTTTCAAAGCATATCAAATGGATGTTTCTTGAATGGTGTCCCTAAATAGGAAGTATAAATTGAGCAACCACATAGGTTTCTCATTGATGGAGATGAAGGAAAAGTATGTCGATTGGAGAAGGCTTTGTATGGACTAAAACAAGCATAGAGAGCATGGTATTTGAGGTTAGATCAATGTCTAAAGAAGCTTGATTTATATAGAGGAGTTGATCACAACCTCTACATAAAGAAGAAGAATTAGCATTAATTGTTGGTGCTTATCTATATTGAAGACATGATTTTGAGACTCAAATAACAACCAATGACAGTAGTTTTTAGAACCCATGAGGTGTGAATTTGAGATGTCTCTAATTAGTGAAATTTCATTTTTCCTTGGCATATAGGTTGTTCAAATAATGGATAGGATATCTATACCACAAACTAAATATTCCAAGTAAGTTTTAAGAAGATTTAATATGGAGGATTTGAGGACCATGGAAACTTCAATGGAGACAAGAATAAAATTATCAAAAGATTAGCAAGGAAATAAGGTCAATATGACCACATATTGGAAAATCATTTGAATTTTACTGCCACTCAGCCAGATATTTTATTTTCCACTTGTCAAAATGCTCATTTTCAGAGTGATCCCAATGAAATCCACATAAAAGTTGTGAAAAATAATACTTCAATATATTCATCACATGATAGACTATGGTTTGTTTTATCACAAGGATTCATAAAATAATTTTTTGGGATTTACTGATGTGGATTGGGCTAGTTTGTTATATGACCAAAAATCAGCTTTACTTGGTGCCTTTTATCTTGGGAGTTCATGTATATCATGGAAAAGAAAGAAGCATGATTACATATCCTTGAGCACCGTAGAGGACGATTATATTACTACCACTCAAACATAAACCCAATTACTATAGATGAAAAAACAACTTGATGATGTGGTTGTTGAGGTGATTTCTTCTATTCCAATTATGTGTGATAAATCTAGTGTGATTAGTCTTAGAAAAACTTCTATCCAAAAATCACAAACAAAGAATATTGAGATCAAATATCACTTCATAAAAAAGAATGTGGAGTAATGAATTTTGGTTTTGAAGTATGTGCCAACTCTGGATCAAGTTGTCAATATCTTAACAAAGGCATAACCCAATGTGGTGTTTGAGAATCATTGATTGGATGTTGGAGTCCAAACATCTGTGTCCACTTGATTTGTTTTGGGATGGACCCCCACCCCCCATAGTTGCTTTCATGAGCAAGGTATGTTTTCTCACCTAAATTTGTTGGTTTTATAACCCTCTCTTTTGAACAGTTCAAAAAAGTGATCTCTATGGGTTCATTGCCAAAGAGGTAGAAAATTACAAGTGTGTTTGGTAGGGCAAAAATTATTAAAAGGGGGGTGTATGTCAATGGAAAATCAAAGGGAGATGTGAGTTACATGGACACCCTTGTAGGTGCTAGCTAAGGATCTTATTTCCTATACCGAGCCTAGGCTCGATAGGCTTTGAGAATTGGTTGACATCTCAAGTGCTAAGTTGTGATTTTTCCCACCAGCTAACACCTTGTATTTTATTGAAAACTAGGGGTAGAAATGAATATGGAGGTTTCAAGGTGATATCATCATTATCAAGCATTAGATATTGTTAATTAAATCCAAGGGGGGTTTTTGAAACCCAAATGAAGTTTTGAAGGGATTTTTTACAGGTGTATTTATTGACAATATGAGTTTTGTTTGGTGAAATTATAGAATTTTGTAAAGGGTTTATGCTAGAGGAAATCAGATACATATGCCAATTGGGTATGTTATCAAATCAAGTACGTGGTCAAAATGACTATATGAATCGGCTATGTGGCTAGAACAAACATGTTATAAAATCAGGTACATGGATAGATCAGTTATGTGACTCGGATGCATGACCAAAATGGCTGTGTGAATTGGATACATAGTAATATCAGTTATGTGAGCACATCGCTACATGACCATCCTCTACATTTGGCTACATTTCCAATTGGGTTCGTTGATTTCAACTCCATGGATTCATCTATGTAGCAGCATCACTATATAAATTTGGCTACATAGACCATGCATGATTAGAGGAAATTGCAAAGTCCCTTACTACTAATAGATACATGAATGTGTGTGGTTATCTGTAACTGGAGGGTCAACCACATTTGATGGTGGTTTTATGTACTTGTTCTATAAAGAGTTTTAAAGCTGAAGACTGTGATCATAGTGCATTATAGATTTGGTTTTCTATATTTTATGGAAATGCATGCTATACGGGTGGAGATATTAATGGGGGGGTCATTTCTTTCATAAGTATCCATGCCCTTACAACCTGAGATATGTGGAAAATTTTAAGAGTCATTTATGTCTCTTAAAATGGCAGTTACATCACATGTAATAATCACGGTATAAGATCAGAAGATCTTCATTACATGATATATCACTTGGAAAAAGAAAGAATGAGAGAAAATACAAGGAGAATTCTAGGAGACATTCGAAGAGGTTTTTCCAGATCTTATCTGGAAGGTTAATGATCGAAGAAGGTGTTATTCCAGGAATCCAAACTCTCACTCGAAGTCAACATTATTTGTGCTGAAGAGAAACATCAACATTGGGGTATGTTTTCATCGTCTTCAAGTGAAGAAGGAAATATTTAATAGTCAAAGCAGTGAGTTCCTCATTGAAGGAGATTAGTGAGTTTTCTAGTTTTTCTTTGTAGTAAACCGAGAGGGTTAGTGAGACCACACCAAAATTGTACACAAAAAGCAGTGCACTTTATTGAATTTGGTTCACAGGAACAATGTCATGCATACTCCTTGGACTAACCCAGTGCGGATGAACCATGTAAAATCCCTTGTGTTATTTACTACTTCCATCACTCGTTGAGAAGAATGATAGAGATAAATTAAAGTAATCCTCAAGGTGAGAGAACAAGGTCCTCATAAAAGGAGGAATTGTTTTTAACATCTATACCCCAATTCACCCCCACCCCCTCTGAGGGTGTAATACTCTCTTAGGGTCTAACATACCATAGAGTTTTGTTGTGGTCTACGGACTAAAATTCTTGATGTATTTGAAATTCCAAGAGTAAATAGATTGGGTGTTTGAAATATTGAGTTGAAATAGTGAGACGCTCAGAATTTTTTTCTAGGAATCAAAAAGGAATCAACTAAGTCATGGATAAACTAACAAATCCATTTTGAGAAGATTTGAAAATGTCAAGAGCATTTCACTAGGGGAATGAAATAGTGTGTTCCCATGGTGTTGCAATGTCTTAGTTAAAGAGAATTCTATTAGGAAAATAAAAATTGTGAAGACTATGCCTGGGAACAAAGTGTGGTACTCTGAAGTTTGAACTAAAATTGAATCCATACATGTCATGGTGAAATTTAACTAGTTTTTTGGAGAGTGATTTCAATTCAGTTGAGGAAGGTTAAACTAAAACAGTTTTTTACTTTCCATGGTGATATCCAACATGTCATGGTGATGAATAATTTCTATAATTTGAGGGAAACCAATAATGTGGCTTTATTGGTTCCACATGGGACTACACCTAATAAATTTAAATATTTTTAAATCATATCTAAAGGTGATATCAAGAAATGAAGTGATTTAATGGCTAAAAAAGAAGTGGGATAAGTTAATGGGAGTTAAAGTGGAAGTTATTCATTAGAATTTGAATTTGAAAATTAAATTTACATAGAACAAAAGTGTGTGTGGATGTATATAGAGAATATAATAGTAGAGTATAGTGTAATTAGAAAAGTTATGAGAGTATATGCAGTGGGTATTCTAGAGAATAGTGAGAGGAAAAAGAGGAATAAGAATATAGGGAGATGATGATGATGATGAAGCACAGTATCAACTTGACAAAGTTATACTTTGGTTGAAGACTCTTATTATCTATACATTAGTTTATCTAACATTTTTTGTATAGGATCACATTAAAAAAGTTAAAAGACACATAATGTATCAAGAGTTCATGGATAAACCCTAATCATTATATCCAACATGTTGAAACTAGTAGATCAAGTGATCATTGGTGATTCTAGATCATTTCGTGCGTTTATCCATTCATTTTGAGTGGTAAACCTTGTAAAATTCAATGCCTGCTATGTTTGTGCATTGGTGTGGGTTTAGACCTTAGAAAGCTATCTTTTTGTTAACTTTCACAACTATCCATGTTTATTTAAATGAGAAACATAGAAGAAAGTGATTTCCCATATTCCCCCCCCCATACTAAATTCCCACTGATCTTCTGGGTCCTTTTTAAACTTGTAATAAGTGTTTTGTACTATTTATTATTAACACTTTCCCCTGATTTAATTTACTCACTTTCACTAACACTATCATGTGTAGAAACATCTTTAGAGCCATTTTTTAAAAATTGTTTAATAACTCTTTAGCATACTTCTCTTGGGATCGAATGACAAAGATCCTCCTTTTCATGACTTGAAATCTTGAAAAGAATTGCATCTCACAAAATTTATATCTCAAAATGCTTCTCTATATATTATTCAAACTCTTTACAAATATAATCCATGTATTAAAAAATCAATATAAACAATGACAATTAGAATACTTATGTTCATCTCTCCCGCATAGTGACTATTATCCACTTTAATAAAATGTATCTTCTTGAGACAGACATTAGTCTTGGAAAACCAATATCTAGGAGCTTGTTTTAATCTATTTATTTATTTAATTTTAACTCTATTATTCCATCACTATTAAAAATAGAACCTTTTGATTAATTAATGAAAACTTCATCCTCAAAACTACTATTCAAAAATTTTTATTTGTTATCTATTTTTTATAAATTTCATTTCCTTTGTTTTGTTACTTTCATGATTATTTAAATTAATTATATCCTGACAATAAGTATCAATGTCTCCTCAAGATCAATTTCAACTATTTATGAGAACTCTTAACACACCAATCTAGTCTTTTTTTTTAAACGCCTCCTTTTTATTGAATTTATTTTTGAACACACTTGGTCCATATAAATTTAGCAATTCTTATTCTAGGAACTAGATCCCAAGTTAAATTATTTTCATTTTTCATCATCTCTTCCTTCATAGAAATTATCCACTCTTTATTCTCAATAGATTCGTCAATATAATGAGGTTCAACATGTGATACAAAAGTTGTTTGAATGGTGATTTAAGTATTTTCTTTGTCTGGATAGGAGAATCTCAGTCTCCAGTGATGCTTTCAACTTAAAATTTCTTATACATCATTACGTGATTATGTTTTGAGTTTTTAACAGTAGTTTCATTATAATCATTGGTTCATAATGAATCAAATTCATCAATGGGTTTTTCATTTTTAGCACCATCATCGTCATCATAATTCAAGACATCCAATATTGAATTTCCAATATCTTTAGCATATAACTCTCTCATCACGGGTTTAGTTTCAATCATTGTTACATCATAGAAGTTTACCATTTTTTGAAACCTATTATTTTAGCACCCATAGTCCCTTTCATTTGATTGATAACACATGAATATGCTTTCTTCACGGTTCTCATCAAATGCCAAGATTTTGATCCATAATTTTGATCAAAGGCTTGCAAAAAAATTAAAATATATGCTAGAGGGTTTACTTATATTCCAAATCTATTATCCATTTATTTTTTATTCAAGTCTAAGTAAGCACATGTTATAGATATGAAAAACATTTGAAATGGAGTCATTCTAATAGAATTTCAAAATTTTATACTCAACAAACATAATTCTATCTATATATACTAAGATTCTATTTTATATCTCAGCTACTCCATTCCTCCGGAGTGTGTATGGAAATGTTGTATTCATAATTTATGTCATGATTTGAGAGATAAAACTCAAATTCATCATATGTTAATTCATTGTCATTTTATCTCCATGTTATTTTGAAATATAATCCAAGTTCATTTCCAATATACCTTATAAGACATCTTATGACATTTGTTTCATGAACATCACATTAGTCATCCAAGTGAAATCATCAATAAATATAATGAAATATAAATCACTTTTAGTTGATTGATTCCTTATAAGTTCACAAAGATAATTATATATTAACTTTTTTAGCATTTTTTATTTAATTTCAACTCTTAAATGGATTATCTACACCATCATCCCTTTTTAACAAGTTTCACACACTATTTCTCTTCGAATATTTAATATGGGAAGATGTCTCACAATGTTTCATTTTAGAATTTCATTCCTGATCATTTGGTATAAACAACCAAGTCATTTGTGTCAGATCATGCTCTCGTCTTTAATGGTATTTTATCCCTTAATATAATTTTTTTTATCTTTCAATCTTTTAATGAGGCAAGTGTTTTATTAGAAAACTACCACATTTTCATCATCACATAATTTGATTACACTTAACAAGTTATTTTTTTCCTGTCAAAAAACATTAAATCTTTTAATTTTAGTTTTTGAGCTTTAGTCTCTATAATACCTACACCCTTAATCTTCATGGTGTTATAATTGTCAAAATGTTACTCATCCTCCACTATGTAATATTCTAGGTTCCTTATAAGAATGGGATACCTTGTACTTAAAATTTGGTTCTCATTTCAATTTTACTTGATTCCACGATGTATTTATAAAATTTTGCATTATTAGAGTCTAAAAGCATCATATGATATGTTTGGAAAATATTATGCAACTATGGGCACTAGGGGTGAGTAAGAACGGTATTTTTGACATTGATTTCAGAATCACCTAACTTATGTTCATTTTTTTGTAACTATTTTAATTTTAATAGATATTTTAACACTCGTATTTATTAAATGATATCTTCTAGTGGTATTGTTGAGTAACATGAGAGGTTTTGAAAGACGCTATTTATTTTGGAATGAAAGTATAAAATTGTAATTTTCTCCTTAACAGTGTGTGATTGAGAAATTGAGTTCTTTGATTTGATTTCCAAATAGGGAGTTTCCATTTGGGTGACATTTTAGTGGAACCTAAGTATGTTGAGATGATAGGGGTGTTAAGATTGTTTTTAAATAAATAATATTTTGAAATAAAAAAATTGTTAATATAATTTTACATGTATATACGTCATTTTAGAGACTTTCTTGATATAAACTTTAGATTTCATTTCCTCTAGATGGATGTAGCAACCAAGAGAAGGAGATACACTAATAATTGTAAATTCAACAAAAAAAAGGGGTATGGTACTTTAATCCAACAGGCCATATATTTAATTATCAGCCTTTATGAAAAGCCTCTTTTTTGGGTTAAGTGTGAACCATCACAATATAGCCACACTAGAAAGCTAACATTGTTCAAGCTCATGATCATGGTAGTTTATGGCACATGGCGCACAACGACGATAATGGCCCCAAACACAAAATCACACGGTGCGTGACAATATTAACTTACGGCGCACAAAAAAAAGTATATACATATATCAACAATAACAAATAAACAATTATACAATATATATATGAATATAACAGATTTGTGTCAATAATTCATATTTCATATATCAAAAAACAAATGAATTTAACAATGACACCAATAATTAAATATTAAAAACCATATATCTCAATTCCTGAAATATATTAAAAACCATATATCTCAAAAAAAAACAATTTGGGTCTTGTCTTAGATATTCTGAAATAAATCACAATTCCTGAAATATATAAAACAAACAATTTAATATTAAAAACTATATATCTCAAAAAAACAATAAACAAAAAAACAACAAGAAAACATATCAGTAAAATTAAGGGGCAAGCAACATAGCAAGTGAGTAACTCGAAAGAAAAAAAAATTAAGAGGCAAGCAACATAGCAGTAAAATTAACACAATAACTCGAAAAAAAATAAGGGGCAAACAACATAAATAAAATTGAATTAAAAACAAACAAACAAAAAGCTATTGGTTCTCATAGAAGGTGAGTCTGCTCTGGACGACATCGCGTATCTGAATCGTGGTGGTCGAGGGAGCTTGGCTGGGTCGCAGCGGTCAATGTGGTCCAACACCGGTTGGGCCGCTGCACTCGCGGAAAGAGTAAAGTGTTGCGCAACGTCGGAAGGGGAGGTCATGTTTGACCTCAAAAGAGGTATTTTCAATCGGGGCGTATGAGTTGACAGGTTAAAAAAATGCAACAAAAAAAAAACAAAAAGGCTCAACGACGCGTGTTGCACCAATGCGCGCCATAGCGCGGCATGGCGCACGCCACAGCGAGCCATCTTAGATGCGTCATGGCGAAGCCATGTCGTGGCGCACCACTGCTTAATGCAAGCCATGGCACAATGGCACGTTATGACACACGCCATTAATAACTATGCCCATGATACTAATGTCCAGGTGGAAGTCAGGACACTTACACAAGTCTGTCTCAAGACTGTGACGGTAGGATCAGCTAGAAAGCTTTCCCCCCTCCTCTACATTTATGTCCAGGTCAAAAAATTTGAGCCTACTGGATTTCATCTTCTGTAGCTTTTCCAAAACAATCATATATTTCTATCATTTTTCCAATGAAATGAGAAGGAAAAATTTCCCTGGAGAACTGGCCTCCCATGAGGAATATTTTCCCCTGGTCATCAGGTTGCAACTTCTCCCCGGACCCAACAAAGGTCTTTTGAAGCCTCGTCAACTGCATTTGTGTACCACCAGGTCCTTATATTCCTGAAGAGTGGGATGTTTAACAATCAAGACTTCACTTGCTTGGCTTGCTGACCTGGTCCTCATCGTCTTGGGAAAGCTAAAGTAGTCTTTTTGACATCCTTCCTTCTTACCTGAAGTCAGTGGATGGCCCTTCGCTTCGATTAAGAATTTTTCCCTTTTTTAAATACTGGGTGAAAGTATCTTTTTGCCTTGATTACTTCCTCGTTTTCTGAGGAATCCGGAGATATTGCCTCTTCCACCTCCCTATCCTCAAAGACATGTTGCCTCTTCTTCCTAGGATGCACCATTATCCTCCCCACATTATCTATTCCAGCCTCCTATAACATCTAAAACCGGTCTCTAAGATCTATTATAGGATGAATTTCCAACATTGGATACTAGATGGATACCTACCCTTCAGAAGCCTACTCGCCAACTTTGATACCTCCACCCAAGATCTGATTACCAAACTCAGTATGGCCATCAATTGTGGTAGGTAGAGGTGATATAGAAGACTCTCCAACATCAAAAAAATGGATTTTTTCTGCTGTATTAGAAATAGAAGCCACTACTTCTACATATGAAGGGTGTTCAATTCTTAGGATTGAAGGATATTGATCAACTAATCCAGTCTGCAAACACATGTCTTCCTCGCCTTCTTTAGATGGAGGATTTAAAACTGTGTACCTGTTGTAGGTCCTCTAGGATCATTCGTCAACCTAGAAAAAATTCCAAAGATAAGTGGATCCGATCGTTGAACACTCGTTGCCCTACTTCAAAGAATCTAAAGGGTCAAAGCGAGTTAGAGGAACCTGACCAAACCTTCTTGGGTTGAATCTTGCACTGTTACTGGTGATAATATCACCTTTCTAGGGATCCAAAATTGCTTCTTCAATGAGAGCATTGTGATAACTAGAATTGACCAAAGCATTACTATAAAGGCTAATAAAATACTCAACTGCAGCATGAACATCCTTCTCTGACTATCCTGTAGAACAAACCTCACAGGAAATGCCTTTCCTATGAACTCTCGAACAAGTGGTTTGGGCAAAACCCAGTCAATTACATGAATAACAGAAGTCTACCCAAGATTCACAGCACACATGTTTCTTACATCGATGCTCCCCTTCAATCTCAATCAAAATATCTTCCACTTTCATCTTTGAAACATCAACATCAACATCAACACAGATCTATGGAGAAATGGGATGACTAAGAAAGTGAGTCCTATTATCAGTGCAAAGAAATCAGCCCACAAAATTTCTGAGCATCCTGAGGATTGCCATGTCCTTGAAGGCTAGAGGTAATCTGGGTAGGCTAACCCAAATTGATGTGGTAAGAGGGTCCCATTTCATTTGAAAATAAAAGGACCATCGGAACATCAAGAAATGACATCCATTAAAGAGACGTGTAGGATTAGACTACGATGAGATTAGGTTACCTCGATTGGGAATTGAATCAGAAAATGATGTGAATCCAGAGGCCCTACAAATGCCCGTCCATGCAAACCCTAGGAATCAGAAACATACCTGTCGAATCTGTCGACTGTGGGTCGTAGATTTCCAAATCGAACCACCAGAGAATGATTCAAGAGAGGAGGCTTCTGTGAACTCCAAGGAGGATATCAGAAGATTGGGAATTCTGGAATCCCTTAAGGGGACCTTGGGATATAACTTGATCTTGGGGAAGGGAGGGAGAAGATCTGGGTTGGTGAATGGTATGAACTGCCGAATCTGAGATGTCGGGGGAGCCGAGGAGTTCACCTCCCCCTTAGGAGATAGAGGGACTAGAGGAGCAGCCATGCCACCAACTCCATCACTGTTGAGGTGCCCGAGTCAACTGGGTCCCTTTAAATTCAAGCTCCGCTTTTTTCTTATATGATTTTATTCATGTCGTGAAGTTTAAAATACATGAAGATTAAATAGTATATAAGATAATACCATTGTAATAGAATCAATTTGATCTACAAATTGAAGTTTTTATTAGAGAAAATATAGACATTCCTGAATTTCCCTCTAAGATTTGAAGGCTTAAAACAAGGCATATGATATATTTCATTAATCCTATCAATAAAATTTTATTGATAAAAAAATACTGAAATCTTGAATTACACTAATCAAGACATCTTAGAGGGAATTTCATAT
Source organism: Viscum album (assembly GCA_963277665.1). NCBI lineage: Eukaryota > Viridiplantae > Streptophyta > Magnoliopsida > Santalales > Viscaceae > Viscum > Viscum album. Next base: position 831,150,711 of record OY728157.1, on the reverse strand, counting down.
ATCGTTTTTTCTAAAAATGTGATCCAATTTACTCCATGTTAATTCATATAGAACATCATATATCGTTATTTTGATCATCAAGAAATGAATCCAATGAGCCCAAGACTAGAGATAATCCAAGTTATGGGCTGAGAGAAATGGAAAAGAGTTGTTTTCTTGGATTATAATTTCTCTTTAACCTTTCATGGACTTATTAATTGATTAATGGCTCAAAGGATGTTTTTTTATCCCCATAGTAAAAAGAACATACTATAAGAATTTATATGAAAACGAAGACTATCTCTCTAGGATTCTTTTGTTGGTGGTGGAAGACGGGAAAGGCATGTAAGTTAGATGATGATTTCTCGGTCTTTTATTGGCTAGTGTAGGAAGGGGTGCATGCCCCTTTAATTTTAGTGAACACACAACTCCATGCATCGTGGTGCATAAGTCATGGGTTGCTTGATCTGTGTAATCAAATGGTATGGAAGAAGGCATCTCATCTTAGCCAAGCCATGAGATGAATGAGCATTTGATTATACAGAAATGTAATAGAGATTGTCCATATTGAAATCAAGTTCCATATATCACAGTGGTGCATGGTGACACAAAGTGCCACTATTAATAGGGAACCCCTCTGGTGGGTAGTGGCACTTGGGAAGCCTTGATTACACACAATAAACTTCATTTTACTCCTTTAAAATGTCTAAACCTAATTGAATACTATTTAGATCATTATTTTGTAGTTTGGTAGTCTAGTTTAACTAATTTATATCTAATGGAATTTTGAGTTTTTGTTAACCAATTATCACTTCAAACATCAATGAAATGATTTTATTAATAATGAGGACCTATCATGGTGTTGGCTTTGACTTCATATAATGATGATGTAGATTATGTATGATGACATGATTTGTTACTTATGGAAATAAAAAACATGTTTTTATTAAATCTATAATGAATTCATGTGTGGATGTGTTGGAAGACTTAGATTACCTTGAGATGTTGCATATCACTTTTATATGGTATGAGCTTCCTTTGAAAATGATGGTAATTTTAAAAGAAAACATTATAGATGATTTTTTATTTTTAATTCGAATTTCAGTGAGCATGTTGTAGACTTCATTTGAATGTTGTGTGTCACTTATTAAGATGACATGTATAAAGAAGATATCTTATAACAAAATGATGATGACAAACACTTCTGAGAGAAGATACAAATATTATTTGAATAAAGTGAATGATGTAAACTTTTGGAGCACAATGAATATTTCCATTAATGAAGTAACCTATTGGGACCCTATTGGCCAAACCCTAGGTGGGATTTTGTTACTAATTATTTGCAATGTATGATGTTATGGTGTGTAATTTTTTTTCGAGTCCTTCTCCTTCCAGAATTGATGGTTTTGTTTTATTTGTACTCCGTTTGGGGTAGGTGGTTCTATGCATTTTCCTTATCTTGATATTTATTATTTTCTTGGGTTTCTAAAATTGATTTTCCTTGGAAATTATTATTGTTTTATATGATTATGATATAAATATATATGGATTGATAAAATATATATCCTCTTGATATGGTTTTTAAGAAGAGTGTGTATACCATGTGTTTGATAAAATACCTAAAATGGTTATCATGTGGAGTTTGGTTGTTTAATTGATGTTTTGGACTTATGATGCTTCTTTGTGGTTATAATAAGGGTTTGAGGTATTTTTTTCTTGGGTAATCATTTATTATAGATTTTATGGTTGCATTTTCATCATGCCATCTTATGCTTTCCATGTGTGATTTACAAGTGGTGTTTGAAATTAAAATTGGATTCACATGATTTAAAAAAGGTTTTAACATGATGCATGATTTCCAAAATAGATTTTATAAAGGGATTCTCAAAGATTTTTCCAAATAGAACACTAAGGCTCATTTTTCACCTTTAAAAGGAATCTTCAAAACAACATTGATTTAGAAATGGTTTTCAAAGGAGATTTGAAATCCATTACTAGTTTTCTTATGCAAGTCTCAATAGGCACATTATGAATGTTTTCTCAAAGGAGTTTCACCCCAATGTAAGCCACTTATATGTTTGTATAACTATGATGTAGTTGGGTTTAATTTAAAAGAAAATTTTTCACTGGTAGGTGTATGGAGGTTGGATGAGGTTATGTGATTATGATCAGTTGGTTGTGTTTGACTCTTGGTGGATGGTACCCCACCTCTAGTTATCATCATCATCATGGGAATCATATGCATCATAGTGATAGATTGAGTGGTGGTTACTATCTAGTCATGATTAAAATAACTTGATCTCTTATGGTATTAGATACCATGAGGGAGTTCCACCAAGGAGTCTATGATCGATTAGTTGGTTGGTTATAAACATAGGAATACATCGATAGGTCAGCAGATGGTTCTAACCTGAGTACGTCTAGGATCACCTCATGAGATGTTTTATAATTTCCCATCATTATCTATCCTTTATAGTTTATTCTTACTATATTTGGCATTATTACTATTCCACTTCATCATAGTCTTCCTATGATGTGTTTTATTAGTTTCAAATTTATATTATATTTCTACTTTCATTGATTCAATTCATTATTTAGTTGAGTTTTCTCTTTGGTTAGTTTTGGTTTTCCCTTGTGTGGTTTTTAAAGGTTGTTTAAAAGAGGTTTTTAAATGTGTGATTTGAAGGGGATCATCTAGGAAGGTTTTTAAATGTTTCTTTAAAAACATTTTTGGGATTTCAAAACTGATTCTGATAATTCTCATGTTTGTTTCTTTTAAAAGATTAAAACCTATTTTCTACCAATATTTTAAACTAGAATTTATCATTTATTTTTGGTAAAGGAAATTCATAGACTCTCTAGTGATTACTTAATGATCTATTATGCTCATGCCCTATTTTCACCACTCAATGTTAGTAGACCCGAGTTTGTTTTGTAGGTTCAAGTTCATTCACAGTTTCCCATGGAGAAAGTTAGTTTCTAAGGATAGATGATGACCTTGTAGGCCACATGGATATTTCTTTTAGTAATTTTAGTTTTATTTTTGTATCGTAGATGTATAGTCTATTTTGACCTCTATTTTTCTGATTTGTTTATGGATATGTATTCTCTTTATGTTCTGTTTAGCCTATTTTTTCTGTATATGTTTCCTATTAATTTTCATGGACCTATGAAACCTAGAGTGGACTAGCCAAAATTTCCGGTAGAAGTTTATATTAACCGTTTTTTATTGGGATACAACATTCCCATGATCTCATATTTGATACCCTAGTACTAGAATTAATCCTTAGGCAATCTTGAACTGGATTTAGGTATGTCGTGGGGCTACTCAGGTTCCTGGTTTGGGTGTGGCCAGAGTTGGTTCTCAATGAAATGGTATCAGAGCCTAGGATTTTTGGAGACCTAGGTTCTTAGAGAACCCTGTGTTATTTTGGTGTGTCTGGTAGATCTGAGATACAATTTCCAGGCCTCAGGAGTTAGGGTGGGAAGATTCTATCTAGATAATTTCCATTTAAAGCATTTAGTTTCCATGGGAAGTTAGGTTTCAAGCCTTGGGTGAGTTTATATAGGAAAAGAGGGGGATTTCTTTATTATTAAGGTTTTGGACTCTACATAATATAATATTTAATACCAAAAACCAACTCATGATTTTTTACATTGTTTCTAAAAAATGGGAGTGGTTTTTATTATTTTATAATTACAAGGGACTAAATTATTAAAATAATGTCCTTTCTTATGTGGACGTGAGTCACACTCTTATAGAAATGATTTTAAAACCTTAAAATATATTATAGGTTATGAAGGATTCATAATGGATTTAAAAAATAAATCAAATAAAATTAAAATTACATTATTTTAAAGGGGAACATTTATTTCGTCATTTTTCTCATTTATAGTAATTATTACATCACTTTTGGGTCATTATGATGTCATAAAACACAAAGTATATTTATATGGTATTTAATTTTTACTCAAAAATTTGACTGTCTCATATTATTATGAAAAATTCTCCAGTGGATTTTTTTGACACTATGATTCCAAAAATAATATTCATTTTATCTAAATACTTTTCTAAATATGTGAATTTTCACTTTTAAAATAAAATCGACATTTATTAAGAAATGATGAGTTTTTTGACAATAACAGTTTTCCAACACTTATAAAAATTACATTTGATTATATGATCATTTATATTTTATAAAAATTATTTAATCATAATATTTTATTAAAATATTATTTATTTAAAAAATCCATTAATTTTATAAATTCATTTATTTAATTTGAATATTAACCAAAATACAATTTTTTTTATTGTATCAAAATAAAAATCATTTACAAAGTAACAATAATAGAATGAAAATATATTCATTATTATATAAAAAATAATTTACATATTATTATTGCTAGGGTATTCATGCATATATCTTTAATTCATGAGAATACGCTCTAAGAGTAAGGTGCACGATGGTCGGACTTTCATGGGGCGGTTCAATGAATATGGTTTGGGTCATGATCTAGATGAGCTTAAACTTCTCCTATAAATAGTTTTGCTCATGCTTAAGTTGTTGGATCTCAGCTTGGGATTGGTTAAGGGAAAATCCTAGAGATGCAATCTCCCTTGTAATCTCTAATAAATGGGCTTCATAGGGTATGATCCTATTGGTTGAGGCCATCACTTCTTTTGTCTGTGTCAATTGGATTATTAAAACCTTATATTTATACAAACCATGTGATCACTGTTTAACGACTATATTATCAACAAAAATGATTCATAACGATCAATTAAATTTGATAGGATATAATTAAACCAAATAATTGAATGTTTTTTATATAACCATATTTAATTAATAAGATTTTTAATTAAATAAAAAGGTGAATTATATTTATGACAGTTCAGGTTGTCACAATCTCCCCCCCTAAAAAATTTCACCCTCAAAATTTTATTTTTTCATACTAAAACAGGTGATGGTAACTCTACTTCATCACCACCTCTGGTTCCCACATTTCTTCTTCAAATTTTTGATTTCTCTACAATAGTTTGACAATTGTGTGTTGTCTTATTTTGTATAACGTTTTCTCTATGATCTAAGATTTTCATCGGCTGCTCTTCATAGAAAAGGTCATTCTCTAATGGTACCACCTCTATATTGAATACATGGGATGGGTTTGGTATGTACTTCCTCAAGAGGGATATATAGAATACATCATATACTTTATATAGGTTTAGTGGGAGTGATAGTTGATAGGAAACCTTTCCAAAATGGGAGAAATGGGGGTTCATCCCACTAGAATTCAAATTAGGAAAGGAGGAGGATAATTAGATCATTAAGGTAAACATGGTAAATCTTCCAAGAAAATAGCATGTGCATGGTTTGGTCGCACGGTTTTCCAAACCATGCACCAACCATGCACGGGCACCTGGGAAGAGGGGGCACCTACATGGTTAGGCTGCACAGTTTGAGAAATTGTGCACCAACCATGTGATATGGATCTGCTCAAAAATGTAGACCATCCACACAGTTTAGACTGACCATGTGTACTGCCCACAAAATTTACTCTAACCGTGTGATATGACCATTTTTCTTAAAAATTTGGGTTATAAGATCTGAATGATTCCCAGACACCCCTAAGACCTTCGTGAATTTTAACGTCCCAGTTTCGAAAGCTACCCAGAGGCTCCCCGTACCCGGTTGGTCACATGGCCTCAAGCACATTTCCCCAAATGCCAGAGGCTGTCAACTAGCAATGAGGGTCTTGGTTGTGATAATGGGAAAACTATACCCTCATTGGCAGAGTACATAGCGGAAGATAAAAAAAATTAATAGCAGAAGTAGTAAACATCCATACAAAAGTAAACAATGAAAGACTAAAAGTGTAAAAAAATGGAACACATATATAAATGATGCATGATACATAAGTCTAGGAAAGCAGCCAAACAAGTCATAATGCTGGAATACAATAGTGATAAAACAAAGTGAAAAAGAAAGCAGATAAACTTTTCAGCATCACAAGACATAGCTTGTTCCCATGATCTCCATCTCCATAACAAGTCAAGTACCTGAAGTAGAAGGGCGCTTTCCCTTGTCTATACCTGTAATAATATAATCTGTTTGGGCCCAAAAGCATGGCCTAAATAGGGTGTGAGACAAAATCCCAGTGGGAAACCACCATGAGATCTGTGCCTAACAGTCAGTGAATATATGACAGGTAAAAGTACAGAAAAACAGTAAGTAGGAAAGTACTTAATAGTAAACAATCCACAGTTTCAAGCATATTTAAGTCACAATAGGTAAGCAACTAACCAATCAAGTAGAAACAACAGGTAACCCTCTAGGTATTTCTCACATCCTAACCCCTCTGGTTTAACCAACAAGTACTAGCAACCCTCTGGGAGTCATACACAGTCTCACCCCTCTGGTTCAGCTAAAGTATAGACTCTCTGGGGAAGCACTCACCGTCAGTTTCTCCTATAGTCTCATATCATACTAAAGGCACTCTAGGGAAGCACTCAATGTATATTCCCCCTGTGGCTTGCATCGAGGAACTACAGACACTCTGAGGAATAACTCAACGTCAATTCCCCATGTGGTCTCGCATCGTAAAAAATTATAAAGACACTCTGGAGAAGACCTTACGTCCATTTTCCCTGTGGTCTACTACACTAGGTTCTCACGGCCCTGTGTAAGTCAAACATGTATAGCGCATGTATCACCCCAAGTAAACCTCAAGAACTACTTGACTAGAATTCTAAGGCATACCAGCATAATAGAACAACAGTCAAACTATCCTGAAAACTAGGCATGGCAACTGGCAATAGCCTAACAGGAAAAACTAGACCAAACGGTCATAAACAGGAAAAACATGCATGGGAAATACATCCAAAGAATAGAAAAATTACCCTATTCACAAACAATAACCTCTACTCAGGCATACAAGCAAAGAAGTCAAACAATAGGGCTAAACGGTAAACACGCAATACCCTATTCAAGGGTATTGGAAGAATTTGCACAAAATATTCAATGAATTTCAACAGAAAGGCACAAACCACCTGACTTGGGGTTAGGAGATCAATATATTTGAACCACAAAGCTTAAATCTCCTTGGAATGTCGTAGATGTAAGAAAATGTCCAAAACATTCAACCCACGATAACTTGGAAAAGAAGAGGAATTGAAAAATGATGCTCTAGAAGAAGAGAGAGCTTACCGCTGTGATTCCAACGCAATAAATGGTGCTCGAATCGAAGGGTGGACGGAGGATCAGGGGCTCGTCGAAGATTCGTGGATGCTTAGTGCTCTCGGACGAACGAAACCTAGAAGGAGTGGTTTCTGTCCGTCAGACGCAACCCCGGTGCGTTTAATGAAAAAAAATAAAGTACACAGCGTGTAATTTTGGAGTACACGGTGTGTACTCACCTTTTCCATACTTTTCTTTAAGAGGCCTCCAGTCACTCCTACACGGCTGTGTATGCGGTTACTACACGACCAGTGCACGACCTGCTGCGGAATCTGAGTACACGAAGTGTACTCATAAATTACACGGATTGTACTTAGAAAATTTCCAAAATTTCCTCTTTTCTCCAAAAAATGACCAGAAAGGAAAAACATACCTGAAAATAAGGTCTCAGTTCTTATAAACTTCCCCCCTTAAATAAATTCATCCCCAAATTTCCCTAGTGCGGCGTAGAAGAAGAACCCTCAAATAGTTCCGGCCACTGTGCTCGTACATCAGACTCCCTCTCCCAAGTCTCGTCCTGCACCCACCCATTTTTCCACAACACCCGTACTAGAGGAAACAGACCGGCCATGGAGAAACTTTGTACTGCGATCCACAATCCAGATAGGATTCTCCTCAAAAGATGAATCCACATCCAACTCGACTTCCTCGGGTTGGAAAGCATGAGACGAGTCTGAAAAGTAACGTCGGAGTTGAGAAACGTGGAAGACGTCGTGCATAACCCGGTACCTCTGAGGTAACAAAAACCGATAGGAAACTAGACCAACTCTCTCCAACACCTCAAATGGCCCGATGTACCTCGGTGAAAGCTTACCCTGTCTCCTAATCCTCTTATGTCCCAACCTCGGTGCGAAATTTAGGAAAACCTGATCCCCGACCTCGAACTCCAGGGGTCATCTCTACTGATCAGCATAAGACTTCTCTCGAGACTGTGCAGTAGTCATCCTCTTCTGAATCAACTCTATCTTCTCTATGGTCTCCTGAACAAGACAAGGTCCCAACAAAGCTACCTCTCCTACCTCCATCCAACATAAGGGTGATCGGTATGGCCTACTGTACAAAGCCTCATAAGGTGTCATCTGAATAGTTTCCTGAAAACTATTGTTGTAGGAAAACTCCACTAGGGGTATATGCTTCTCCCAAGAACCTCCAAATTCTAGAATGCATCTTTGGAGCATGTCCTCAAGCACCTGAATCGTACTCTCAAATTGACCATCATTTTGGGGGTGGTATGTTGTTCTCAAAAGTACCTGTGTACCCAAAGCCTTCTGAAGCCCCTGCCAGACCCAAGAAGTAAAACTCGTATCCCTGTCTGAAACAATGAAGTGTGGAACTCCATACAGAAGTACAATCTCACGGATATATAGTCGTCTCATCTCATCAACACTGAAGGTCTCCTTGATCGGTAAGAAGTGAGCAACCTTCATAAGCCTGTCAATGATAACCCATACAACATCATTCCCTCAAGGTGACCTCAGCAACACTGTCATGAAGTCCATCATGACGTCGTTCCACTTCCACTCAGGAATGGGTAACTACTATAAAAGACCTTCTGTTCGCTGATGCTCCACCTTCACCTGCTGACAAGTAGAACACCTCATGACGAAACCAGCAACATCTCTCTTCATACCTGGCCACCAATACTGGCGGTGAAGATCACGATACATCTTGATGATACCAGAATGAACTGCCCAAACAGAGGAATGAAAATACCACATTAGATCCTCTCTTATATCTACTTCCACCCATACATGCCCCTAGAAATGAAATATCTCATCCTCTCCTACTGTACATCCAGGATGAGGGTCCTCTCCTGACACACTCTCCCATAGGACTAGGCCTTATGAGTCTGATATCTGCCTCATCCGCACCCGATCAAGAAGGGTAGAGGTAACATCTATAGATGATAGAAAAGTATGCCCCTATCTGTCGTGCACCTCCAAATGCATATTGGAGAACAGATCCATAAGCTGCCACTCACTGATGGCCTCCTAAACTGCCTGTATCTGAGTCCTCCTTCTCAACGAATCAGCCACAATGTTGCCTTTCCTAGGTGTGTAAGAAATCTCAAAATCAAAGGATTGTAGGTACTCAACCCACCTCCACTGTCTCAAATTCAAATCACGTTGAGTGAAAATGTACTTGAGACTTTTTTGGTCATTAAAAACCACAAAATGATCTCCCAGGAGATAATGTCTCCAACATCGTAAGGCATGAACAACAACTTCCAACTCCAGATCATGCATTGGGTAGTTCCTCTCATGTGGCCTCAACTGCTGAGACCCGTACGCAATGAATCCATATCCCTATATAAGCACAACCCCCAGCCCGATACCTAAAGCATCACAGTAAACAATATAGCTCTTTCTTGGATCTGGAAAGACTAGTATCGATGCTGAAGTCAACCTCCCTTTCATCTCCTGAAAGGATGACTCACATGAATCTGACTATAAGAACTTCGTACCCTTCTTAGTCAGACCTGTCAGCGGTGCTGGTAAGCATGAAAAGTCCTGTATGAAACATCTTTAGTATCCAGCTAGGCCTAGAAAACTCTACACCTCAAAGACGTTCTTCGGTTTCTCCCAGGAAACTACAGCTCTCACTTTCTCTAGGTCTACTGATACTCCTGTCTCTAAAATAACATGACCCAAGAAGTGAATATGGTCTATCCAAAAGTGGCACTTCGAGAGCTTAGTATATAATTGATTCTCCCTCAGTGTACTCAAAACGATCTCAAGATGTGAGGCATTTTCATGTTGAGTGTGAGAGTACACCAAGATATCATCCACGAAGACCACGACGAATGAATCCAAGTATGGATTGAACACTCGGTTCATCAGTGCCATGAAAACTGCTGGCACGTTCATGAGACTGAACGACATAACTAAGTACTCGTAAAGACCATACCTGCTCATGAAGTATGTAAGAGGTATATCTGATGGTCTAACTCGCAAATGATGATAATCAGACCTCAAATCAATCTTCGAGAATACCCAATATCCTCGAAGCAGATCAAAGAGATCATTAATCCTTGGTAATGGATATCATTTCTTGACCGTCAACTGGTTCATCTTCCTATAATCCACACAAATTCTAAGGGTACCATATGACTTCTTTGCAAACAGGACAGGCGAACCCCAAGGAGAAGTACTGGGTCGAATGAAACCCTTTTCCTGTAACTCCACCAAATGCTTCATGAGCTCCTGTAACTAAGGTTTAGTCATCCTATAAGGAGGAATAGACACCGGTGCCTCTCCTGGCATGAGATCAATAGAAAATTCTACCTCACGCTCTAGAGGCAAACCTGAAGAGTCCTCTGGGAAGACATCCTTGAAATGGTCCACCACTGGAGGAAATTCTAATTGTGAAGTCCCCAAGTCATCCAGATATAGAATGGAAATATGGGTTGTAACTCCTCCTAGCCTATGATGATCGGGTCCTACTCTACTTGCCTGGACATCCCACTCACCCCTATGAAGAAAAGATCTGCCCTCTGGTGATATGAAACTCACCCTGTGGTGATAACAGTAGACGAATGCCTGGAAGGGAGCTAACCAGTCCATCCCGAGAATGAAATCATAGCCCGTCATCTCTAGGACATAGAGGTCCCATAGAAAGTGACACCCAACAACCTCTAGAGAGCACTCCTTGCACTGTCGTACACTAGCCGTCCTAGTCCCCAACGGTGTGTCTAACATCAATATGACAACCCTGCTTTTTATTACAACTTAAACATGATTTATTACATAAAACTTCACTTGATACAACAAAGAAGATCGAGAGGTTTAGTGTCTTTGGGGCTTAGGATCATTACATAAAAACTTAAAACATGAAATACAACATCTTTATTGAAAACTTCCTTTACATGACCACTACATTCCCTCGTACTTAGCATTGCATGAGATAACCTGAGGACATGCATAAGAAAAAGGTGAGCTATAAAGCCCAGTAAAGGAATACACATGGAATAACATGAGGAGTACAATACATGTTAGAAATTAGACATATCAATAGATCACAAGAGAAACATGAACATAAAGGCATGATAAAGCATGATAATCATAACATGGAAATGTGGGAACAACACTTAACATGGAATTAGCATGAGCCAAGGCCCATTGCACATGGAGCATGAGTAAATCATCATTGCACATGAAACATGATTAAAACCTCATTGAACTTAAATTAGCATGATTCAACACTCATTGCACATGACGTATCATGATACTATACTTTACCCAATGCATTGGATCGCTATAAGGGCACACCCTTCTTAAACATTTCATTTCATGCATAAGTGTGCCACATGGATCATAAAACATGGATTCATAAAACATAATCATTTATTCCATGATAAAATAACGTGGAATTCACACATGAAACTTTACAATCAATAAGTAAATGTGCATAAAGGTGAATACCCTTGATGGAGAAATGGGCATGGTATTCACTACACAATGACATTGGCTTAGAAAATCAGTGCGATTTCGGCAGCGTAACGGCGTGACATAAGAATTCATAAAAAAGGTTGATGAGAGAGAAAGGGGTTCCTCATCATATTTACATGTAATGGATAGTAAGGAGTTCATATATATACATGTCCCAACAATTGTAATTGAATTTAGATTCATGATACAAAAGTATTGCTTGAATGTAAAAGAGGAGAGAGAAGTTCCTTTCGGAATTTCGGCATAGTAACGGATGTACATGGGAGGAATTTAATGAGAGAGAAAGGGTATCCCATCATTCAAACATAAAGAGGGAAGTATGAGGTAGGTGAGAAACCATACCCCAACATTCATAATTTAAATTAAAATGGAAAAACAACTTAAAGAAAATTAGACAAAAATGAGGAAGGAAGAAAAAACCCTTACTTGGAAGTGTGCTTCCAAAGGCTAGAGAGAGGCTTGTGAGAGGCTTCTTGGGAGATTGGGGAACCTTGGGAGGATTCTAGAGAGATTAGGTTAGAGGTTGGACGAACTCCAAAGGCTTTGAGTGAGGAGGAAGTGGGATCTTGGGTGGGTTTATATAGGAAAGGTGAGGGAATTCTTTATTATTTAGGTTTGGGACCCCTTATATTAAATTAATCCAAACCAAAAACCATCCCATGGTTTTTTCCCATGGTTTTTGGAAAAGGGAAGAGGAAAACAATATTTTATAAGACCAAAGTCTTAACTTATTAAAATAATAGGGTTTCTTATGTGGAGGTGAGTCACACTCCCATGGAAATTAATTTAAAAAGACAAGGTGTTTAATAAGTCTTGGGGGGTCCATTAATGCTTTGAAAAGTAAGAAAAATAAACCCAAAATCACATTATTTTAATGGTAAAACATATATTGGCATAACATAACTATTATAGTATTTTATTACATCATTATTGGGTCATTATGATGTCATAAAACACAGTATATATTTAAACGGTATTTATTTTTTACTCAAAAATTTGACTGTCTCAGAAAATTATGAAAAATTAACTATTGGATAATTTCGACATCCTGATTCCAAAAATAACATTTCTTTTATCTAAATAATTTTCTAAATATTTTAATTTTCACTTTTAAAATAATAAATGACATTTATCGAAAATTCACAGGTTTTTACAAAAATGGCTTTCAAACCTTAATAAAAATTATAATTGCATTCATACAATTATATGATAATTTATATATAATAAAATTAATCTAATAATAATAATAATAATAATAATATTTTATTAAAATATTATTTAATTCAAAAATCCCTCAATTTATTAAAATAGATTTCTTAATTAAATAATAATTAAAAACACCATTTGTACTTTAAAAACTATTTACAATGTATCAATAATGACAAGAAATTATATTCATTATTATATACAAAAATAATGTACATGAACATATTACTATTGATTAGTTACATAACCCCTTAAAACAGTCGCATAAGACCTAAGGGTATGGTGTGCGATGGTGACAGACTCTTGGGGTGGCTCGGATAACATCGCTCGAGTGGTAATTTCAATCAACTTCTACTTCTCCCGTAGACGATCCCGTTCGAGCTTGACATGGTGAAGCTTAGCTTGGGATTGGTAAAGAGCGAAGCCCAAGGATGCCACCTCTTTTCTGAGCTCCGATAAATGGGCTTCGTATGGGGAAATTCTACTGGATGAGTCCATCGCTTCCTTTATCTAAGTAAAATTGGATGTTTTAAAGCACTATATTTATACTAATCATGTGATCATTGTTCAAATTCTATAAAAGTAATGGTCACAATTATTATCATAAAACCAATGAAGTTGAAATTTTATAAAAACATTTTATATAAAGAGACATTTAATAAGATCAAGAGGGATTTTCCATTAATGAAACTTTGGGTCATTATAATATTCCCCCCTTAAGAAATTTCGCCCTCGAAATTTTCCTTTTCCCACACTAAAACAGATGTGGGTAACTTAGCTTCATCATTTCCTCAAATTCCCAAGTTGCTTCTTCAAACTTGTGGTTTCTCCACAACACCTTGACAAGGGGCATTGTCTTATTTTGTAGAACTTTTTTTCTGCGATCTAAGATCTTCACTAGTTGCTCCTCATAAGAAAGATCGTCTTACAATTGTACCACCTCAGAAGAGAGTACATGTGAAGGGTACAGTATGTACTTCCTTAAGAGGGATACATGAAATACATCATGTACTTTTTCCATAGTAGGCAGAAGTGCTAGTCGATAGGCCACAACCCTGACACGATCAAGAATCTCGAAGGGGACGATGTACCTTGGACTTAACTTACCTTTCTTTACAAACCTCATGACCTTATTCCATAGAGATATGTGTAGAAAAACCATGTCTCCAAATTTAAACTCAAGGTCTCGTCGATGATTATCTGTATAACTCTTCTGTCGACTCTGGGCTGCCTTGATATGCTGCTGAATGGTTTTCACCTTCTCCACCATTTCCTCGACCATTTCTGGTCCAAGCATCTTACGTTCACCGACCTCATCCCAACATACCGGTGTTCTTCACCTTTTCCCATACAGGGCTTCATATGGTGCCATTTGGACGCTCGAGTGGAAACTATTATTATAAGAGAACTCAACCATATGAATATGTTGATCCCATCCTCATTTAAAGTCCATTGAGCATGCTCTCAACATATCCTCAAGTGTTTGGATAGTCCACTCAGATTGGCCATCAGTTTGAGGATGGTAGGCCGTACTGAAGTTCAGTTCAGTATTCAGAGCATGTTGAAGACTCTTCCAAAACTTAGAGGTGAATCTTGGATCTCGGTCAGACACAATAGATAGTGGTACTCCATGAAACCTTACCACTTCCCTGATATATATCAGTGCAAGTTGATCCAATGAGAAATCCTCCTTAATAGAAATGAAGTGTGCATTATTTGTAAGACGATCCACAACAACCCAGATTACATTGTTGCCTTTGGATGTCCTTGTAAGTCCGGTGACAAAGTCCATGGTGATGTTCTCCCATTTCCATTTTGGTATGGGCAATGGTTTCATCATCCCCTTAGACTTCTGCCTCTCTGCCTTCACTTTCTAACACACTAGGCACTTTGATGTATATTCAGTGATCTCCTTCTTCATATTATCCCACCAAAAGTTTTCTCGGAGATCTCAATACATCTTTGTGCTCCCTAGGTGAATAGATAAATTTGAACTATGTGAATCATCCAAAAGATCCTTCTTCAGCTTCGGACTTTATGGAACACACAATCTTTTCCCAAACCGCACAATTCCTTCTTCATTAACATTAAACTCCGAGGATTTCCCTTTTTTCGATAGCTTCCACTTTTTCTTGAATTCCTACATCATCCTTTTGAGCATCGTTTAACCTTTCCAAAAGAAACAGTTGAACAATCATTTGTGAAAGGATTGATGATGTTCCCTTCTCTACGATTCCCATGTCCATTTTCATCAAGTCTAAGAAGATTGGATCCTTCTCAATTCTCATCATTGATAGAATCGCTGAATCCTTTCTAATTAGGGAATCTTCCACCTTGTTCGCTTTACTAGGGTGGTAATGGATTGAACAATCATAATACTTAATAATCTATATCCATATTCTCTAGCTCATATTAAGCTCTTTTTGTGTGAATATATATTTAAGACTCTTTTGGTCAGTATATATCTCACATTTCTCCCCATAGAGATAATGCTGCCATATTTTCAAGGCAAAGATCACCGCTGCCAACTCCAGATCATGCGTTGGATAGTTTCGCTCATGGATTTTCAACTGCCTTGAGGCATAGGATATCACTTTATTATTCTGCATCATCACACAGCCTAAGCCCTTCTTTGAAGCATCACTGAATACCACAAAAAGTTCCCCACTTGTGGGTAAAGTGAGCATAGGCGCAGTGATAAGCCTCCTTTTCAACTCCTTGAATATTTCTTCGCATTAATCACTCCAAGAAAACTTTACTCCCTTTAGAGTTAGCTTGGTAAGAGGGTTGGAAAATCGTGAGAAATTTCTCACAAATCGTCAATAATATCCAGCTAACCCCAAGAAGCTACGGATATCTGTTACCGATGTTGGCCTCGACCATCCCTGAATTGCATCTATTTTGGAGGGATCCACAGATATCCCATTGCTTGTGATGATATGGCCCAAGAATGAGACCCCCTTCAACCATAACTCACACTTGATGTACTTTGCGTATAGCTTCTCCTTGCGCAAAGTCTCTAGTACAGTTCTTAAATGCTCCTCATGATCCTCCTTGGTTTTGGAGTATATTAGAATATCATCTATAAAGACTACCAAAAATTTATCTAGGTAAACACTAAAGACTCTATTCATCAAGTCCATGAATATTTCTGGAGCATTGGTGAGTCTGAAAGGAATTAATATGAATTCATAGTGCCCGTATCTTGTACGAAAAGAAGTCTTGGGGACATCTTCCTTCTTCACCCTTACTTGATAATATCCCAACCGCAAATCTACCTTGGAGAAGTATTGTGCTCCATACAGCTGATCGAACAAGTCATTAATTCTTGGGATATGATACTTTTTCTTTATCGTGATTTTGTTAAGTTCATGATAATCGATGCAAATCCGCATTGACCCATCCTTCTTCTTGACGAAGAGGACTGGTGCACCCCATGGTGAAGCACTTGGGCGTATAAACCCTTTATCCAGATTCTCTTGTAGTTGTTTCTTTAGCTCTTCGAGCTCTAAAACAACCATTCTATATGGATTCTTGGATATTGGTAAAGCCTCGGGTATAAGTTCAATTGATAATTCAACATCTCTTCTAGGAGGAAGACCAGGCAGTTCCTCGGGAAACACTTCAGCGAATTCCCTCACAATAGGCATTTCTTCAAGGATGGTTTCTTCCTTGTATTCAATCATCTGAGCCAGATACGCATGCTCATAGGGTAGTAATATCCATGCTTGAGATGATGGAGCTAAAGGAGATTCATCTTCCTCCTTACACTTGTAAAGAATCGGGGGTCGATTCTCTATATGGAGTGTGATTTCTCTCTCCCGACAATTTATGTTGACTCTATATAAGGAAAGCCAATCCATGCCAAGAATTGCATAAAATTCCACCAGAGGGAGTATGAAGAGGTTCACCGAGAAATTCAATCCACATATTATAACAGGGGAGGACTTTATTCGTGGGATGAAATGATTGCCCCATTTTCCGTACTCACCGACATATTCACTTCCATGATTTGTGGTGGTGCTGGGATTGTTCTACTAAACATTCGAGATATAAAAGAATGCATAAAACCTGAATCAAAAAGTACATTCTCTATTCTTGAATGAATAACTAGCGTACCTGTCACCACTTCATTTTCGGGGTTCACTTCGGCAGAAGTGATGGAAAAAGCTCTTCCTTGCTGCCTTGGAGGTTGTTGGTTGCCTCCGAAAACCCATGGATTAGGGCACTGATTTGCAAAATGACCTAGTTCTTTGCATTTGTAGCATTGAACAACACGTTGAGGTTCGAACGGAGCGTTCCTCTCCTCTATCGCAGCCGTGGGTCTTTCTTGCCGACAGTTAACAGCTAGGTTCCCTTCCCTTCTACACTTGAAGCATTTCCTCGTCCCCTTAAGGCAATTTCCAGGGTGCTTCTTTCCACATTTTTGGAAAGTGGGGTGCTGGATATTCTTAGCACCGTTGGATTTATCCATCGGTCCACCAGCATTGAATTCCACCTTATGCTTCTTATCCCCATGATACCCATGTGATTCTTCGATCTCCATTTTGACCTTGAGGGCACATCAGACAATTTCCTTATAGCTGTCGAAGTCACGGATCGCCAATGCTTTTCGCAGGCTAGGCTTCAGCCCACCAAAGAAGCGGTCAACTTTGCATTATGGGGTAACGACAAAGACGGAAACGTATCGTGCAAGCCTTGTGAAGTTTTCCTCATACGCTCCAATAGATTCTTCATATTTTTTCTTGAGGGAAAAGAATTCCCTTCCATCTTAAGCCGGTGGGTGCGCGAAAAATATTTATCGAAAAACATCTTCCAGAAATCCTTCCATTCCAACGCCTCGATCTCCTCCTCAGGCTTCGTATTTTTTATCAACGTCCACCATTGATCAGCTTTACCCTCCATACGATAAGCCGCTAGAAGATCCTTCTCTTGTTCAGAACATTGAAGGATGAAGAAGATCTTTTCAATGGAGTTGATCCATTGTTCAGGGATTGTGGGATCGGAAGATCCACTAAAAGTAGGAGTCCTTTGTCTCATGAAGCTCTCGATAGCGACTTTTTCTTTCTTAGGGGGGGTTTAATGTTCCTCTTGACCCGTGTTTCTATTCAAAACTTGAGTTAGCTGAGAGAGAAGTGTGACAAAGTTCGCGATTCCCGCTCCCATTGGACTGGGCATCTCATTAGTACAGTCATCACACTGATCTTCACAACGGTTGTTAGCCCGAGTCCTCCTATTACCGACCATTGGCTAGAATAAAAAGAAAGTTAGGGGTAACACATAAAGGATAATCCAAAGACAAAAGTTGACTACTTATAAATAAACTTTAATTTCCTTAACTCATGAGTCTATAGGCTTAAATCTAGGATTTTCATGATCTACTTTCTAACATATATTCTTAGGGGCATTTTTTAATTCCCTTAATAAGGGTTCATATTAAGCTTGTGAATTTACCAAAGCATATCCCCCGGGAGTGTCATAACCAAGAGTGAAGTAAGGCCCATTGTCGTGCACCAGTTCCCATTTGAGTCTAGCTCAAAGTGGTGTTTTCGGGTTTTACCCCTAGGATACATTTGTGCCAGAGCCGCCTCTACCTGCTCGTATCCAGACAGGGATGTATTTTCTTGATAACCCACTTACTCAATACTCACCAAAACTTAGGGACGTTTTTATTTTACTTAGTCTTGTATCTAAGGCTTTACTAGGGTTTTCTAATCCTAATCCCAAAAATAACCAAACCTATCCTTTGATACCAACTATGACAACCCTGCTTTTTATTACAACTTAAACATGATTTATTACATAAAAACTCACTTGATACAACAAAGAAGATGAAGAGGTTTAGTGTCTTTGGGGATTAGGATAATTACATAAAAACTTAAAACATGAAATACAACATCTTTATTAAAAACTTCCTTTACATGACCACTACATTCCATCGTACTTAGCATTGCATGGGATAACCTGAGGACATTCATAAGAAAAGGGTGATCTATAAAGCCCAGTAAGGGAATACACATGGAATAACATGAGGAGTACAATACATGTTATACACTAGGCATATAAATAGAGAAAAAGAGAAACATTAACATAAATTCATGATAAATCATGATAATCATAACATGGAAATGTGGCAACAACACTTAACATGGAATTAGCATGAGCCAAGGCCCATTGCACATGGAGCATGAGTAAATCCTCATTGCACATGAAGCACGAGTAAAACCTCGTTTCACTTGAATTAGCATGATTCAAAACTCATTGCACATGACGTATCATGATAATATACTTTACCCAATGCATTGGAGCGCTATAAGGGCGCACCCTTCTTAAACATTTCATTTCATGTATAAGTGTGCCATATGGATCATAAAACATGGATTCATAAAACATAATCATTTATTCCACAATAAAGGAATGTGGAATTCACACATGAAACTTTACAATCAATAAGTAAATGTGCATAAAGGTGAATACCCTTGATGGAGAAATGGGCATGGTATTCATTACACAATGACATTAGCTTAGAAAATTGGTGCAATTTCGGCAGCGTAATGGCGTGACATAAGAATTAATTAAAATGGTTAATGAGAGAGAAATGGATTCCTCATCATATTTACATGTAATGTACAGTAAGGAGTTCATATAGATACATTTCTCAACAATTGTAATGAAATTTAGATTCATGATACAAAAGTATTGCTTGAATGTAAAAGAGGAGAGAGAAGTTCCTTTCGTAATTTCGGCATAGTAACAGATGTACATGGGAGGAATTTAATGAGAGAGAAAGGGTCTCCCATAATTCAAACATAAATAGGGAAGTATGATGGAGGTGATAAACCATACCCCAACATTAATAATTTAAATTAAAAGGGCAAAACAACTTAAAAAAAATTGGATAAAAATGAGGAAGGAAGAAAAAACCCTTACTTGGAAGTGTGCTTCCAAAGGCTAGAGAGAGGATTGCGAGAGGCTTCTTGGGATCTTGGGGAACCTTGGGAGGATTCCAGAGATACTAGGGCAGAGGTTGGACTAACTCCAAAGTCTTTGAGTGAGGAGGAAGTGGGAGCTTGGGTGGGTTTATATAGGAAAGGTGAGGGAATTCTTTATTATTTAGGTTTGGGACCCCTTATATTAAATTAATCCAAAACACAAACCATACCATGGTTTTTGAGCATGGTTTTTAGAAAAGGGAAGAGTAAAAAAATATTTTATAAGGCCAAAGTCCGAACTTCTTAAAATAATAGGGTTGCTTATGTGGAGGTGAGTCACACTCCCATGGAAATTAATTTAAAAAGACAAGGTGTTTAATAAGTGTTGGGGGTCCATTAATGCTTTGAAAAGTAAGCCAAATAAACCCAAAATCACATTATTTTAATGGTAAAACATATATTTTCCGAACATAAAGATTATAGTATTTTATTACATCCCTATTGGGTCATTATGATGTCATAAAACACAGTATATATTTAAACGGTGTTTAATTTTTACTCAAAAATTTGACTGTCTCAGAAAATTATGAAAAATTAACTGTTGTATAATTTTGACGTCATGATTCCAAACATAACATTTATTTTATCTAAATAATTTTCTAAATATTTTAATTTTCACTTTTAAAATAAAAACCGACATTTATCGAAAATTCACGGGTTTTGACAAAAATGGATTTCAAACCTTAATAAAAATTATAATTGAATTCATAAAATTATATGATCATTTATATATAATAAAATTAATCTAATAATAATAATAAAAATATTTTATTAAAATATTATTTAATTCAAAAATCCCTTAATTTAATAAAATATATTTCTTAATTAAATTATAACTAAAAACACCATTTGTATTTTAAAAAATATTTACAATGTATCAATAATGACAAGAAATTATATTCATTATTATATAAAAAATAATGTAGTACTATCTATTAGTTACATAACCCCTTAAAATAGCCGCATAAGACCTAAGGTTAAGGTGTGAGATGATGAAAGACTCTTGGGGTGGCTCGGATAACATCGCTCGAGTGGTAATTTCTATCAACTTACACTTCTCCTGTAGACGGTCCTGTTCGAGCTTGACATGGTGAAGCTCAACTTGGGCTTGGTCAAGAGAGAATCCCAAGGATGCCACCTCTTTTTCGAGCTTTGATAAATGGGCTTCGTATAGGGAAATTCTACTGGATGAGGCCATCGCTTCCTTTGTCTAAGTAAAATTGGATGTGTTAAAGCCCTATATTTATACTAATCATGTGATCACTGTTCAATGACTATAAAAGTAACGGTCACAATTCTTATCATAAAACCAATGAAATTGAAATTTTATAAAAACATTTTATATAAAGAGACATTTAATAAGATCAAGAGGGATTTTCCATTAATGAAACTTTGGGTCGTTACAATCAAGATGTCGGCAGAAGAAAATATGCAGAGACCAAGGCTCTCCACAACATCAACGGATATAAAACTATGGGAAGCCCCGGTATAAAAAAGAGCAGAAGATAAAACTGAGGCTACTAAGATCATACCTTGAACTGTAGAGGGTCTGAGATCCTGCTCTTGTTTGGTCTGCTCCACTGCAAAAGTCTGACCTGTACCACAACCCTGTGACCCTGCCTGACCGCTCTGAGCTGATCCACCCTACTTTCACTGATAGACCGGTGACTGAACACCATGGCCTCGACCTCCACCTCGACCCAAATGGCCGGAAGAACTCTAGTTCCCAGACTGGTGAGAAAATGGTGATGCTACTCCTGAACGTAGAGTCATGGATGGACCCCTGTCACCAACTGCTGGTGAGAAAACCTGACAAAAATGCTGAAGGTGACCCATATTGATGAAAGATCGGCACTCCACCGTGACTCTCTGGAAATGCGACCACATATTCCCAGCCCTTCCACACTGGTAGAATACCACCTGGCTACCTGAAGATGTGTCTCGCCTCCTCAGATCACCGCGTGAAGACTCCCTGTGGCGCTTCTTGTTTTCAGCGGGCAAAGTACAAACTCTGGAAGCAGAACCGCCCTGGCTCTAAACTCCAGAATCTCTCAGATTGCACTCTGCAATCAGCTCCTGGTTGACGATGGAAGTGATGTAAGTCAACCTGAAGATATTCACCTACGAGCGGATCTCCCGTCTGAGAACATCCTCAAAATTTCTTTCCAAGAACAACCCATCTCCACTCTGGAGGGCTGTGAAACGCTGAAGCTCAGTGAAATGAGAGGAATAATCCATAACCGAAAGATTACCCTGCTCCAGACTCATGAACTCCCAGGCTCGATCAGCCCTTAAGGTCTTCAGATAGAAGTAGTCATAACAGATGCACTAAAACTCCTCCCACGCCATAACCTGCTGATGACCCGCCTGTGAGATCACGTCCCACCACCTTTTGGAGGAGTCTCATAACATGTAGGTAGTTATCTTGAACTGCCTTTCCGGAGGTGTCTCCATATGATCAAAGATAGTCAGCATGGCTTCTAGCCATGACTCTATAGCCTGAGGTCCTCATTCCCCTGAGAAGGTGGGAGGATGCTGCTGCTGGAAAACCTGCGTCAAGTCTTCCATAGACGAGGCAGGAGGTGGTGATCCCTAGAATGTTTGCATCATCCTAAAAAATCCTTCCCTAAACTATACATCAACACCTGTAACTGGTATCACTGATGGTGCCAAGGCTGGCACAACAAGAGGATCTGAAGGAAGTCCCTGATCAGCCATATCTGGTGTGTGATCACTACCCTGCAACTGGTGGACAACCAGAGGATGTCTTGGTGGCATGACTCTGCAAGGTCAAATGCACACCTTAGATTCAAGATTATCAAAGACTAAAAACTAGAAGGGAAATAAAGTAATAGAAGAAGAAAATCATTCAAGTTCTGCAAAACATGACTACACAACGTGTACTTTTCCTACACGGCATGTTCCCTTAAGTCATTCACATGGGTGTGTACTTATGCTTTAACAGGTTGTGTAACACCCCAAACACATAGTGTGTTATCCAAAAACATGGCATGTACTTGAATCTTCTTCCCTACCTGATTCCTTCTACATGGTTAAGCCACATGTCTCTCTTAGTACAAGACTACACGGCGTGTTCAAGGTGGACACGACGTGTACTCGACAAGCTTCATCGACCCGTGTTGTTAGTGACACGGCCTGTATACAAAGGTTAAACTACATGGTGTGTTCTTGACAGACATGAAGTATACTATGAAGTGCCAACCGAACTGTGTTGTTAGATACATGGCCGGCTACATGGATGACACTACACGGTGTGTTCCAAACAAACACGGTGTGTAAAAGAAAAGATAATACTAACCTGTGTTGTTCGTGACATGGATGGGTACCTAGGTCTGACTACACGGTGTGATAAACTGTTACACGGTGTGTTCCCATAAGAAAAATCCCCATCTCGTGCCTCTGCCCACATGGCCTATGACATGGTTAGAGACTACATGGAGTGTACATAAAGTACATGACGTGTACTTAAGAAAAACTATTTCTTCTCGAATAGAAGAACACATAGCGCATAGTCAACACTACACAACGTGTATTATAGATTTTTCCAAACAGTAAGCCTCAAAAACTACTTCGTAGCCCATAAAACACTGAAACACACATTAAAGGTGCCAAATTCTGATCTGTGAGGGCCCATACTCCCCACGAATCAAATTTTGGAATCTTTTACAAGTTATAACAAGAGAACAGTGCAATGATCCACCAAATTCCAGTCCATGAGGGCCCATAACACCTCAAGAACCAAAGTTTGACATTCATTCAAGAAAACCTCTACACAAAGAATACCTTATCAAATAGATGGTATTCCTATCAAGGAAACTATCACAACAACATGCATATTTTACACATCATATATCACAACACCATGCAATCTCTAATGCATCCTAGATGGCATGACAAAAATGCATGACATGTGATTTCTAGAAAGTTCATATATGATGCATGAGATGGCATACCCTCATCTCATCGGGTTGCGACAGAAGTAGAACCGCAATAAAAACAATTGTAACAACACAAAACATGTGAATCACCCAACGGTGAAATCAAATCAACTGTAAAATTTCAAACCAGTAAAATTTCAATAAACGAAGTAGTGTGGATTTTCCCTGTACACGGGTTAGCTACTCCCAGGTACAACTTATTACCAAGTACCTATTCCGTCCTATCCCTAGCTATAGGATCCAAACAGTAAGTCAAGAGAAAAGAAACCCTCTGATAACACTTTGTAATGTCCCAGTTCCAGAAGCCACCCAGAGGAACCCCGTACTCGGTTGGTCACATAGCCTCAAGAACATTTACCCAAACACCAGAGGCTGCCGACTAGCAGTGAGGGCCTTGGCTGTGATAGTGGGAAAACTATTCCCTCATTGGTAGAGTACACAGTGGAAGATAAACAAAAGAAATAGCTAAAGCAGTAAACATCCATACAAGAGTAAACAACGGGAGACTAAAAGTGTAAACAAATAAAGCACATATATAAATGATGCATGATACATAAGTCTAGGAAAGCATCCAAAAAAGTCACAATGCTGGAATACAATAGTGCTAAACCAAAGTGCAAAAGAAAGTAGATAAACTCATCAGCATCACAAGTCATAGCTTGGTCCCATGTTCTCCAGCTCCATAGAAAGTCAAGTACCTGAAGTAGAAGGGCGCTTGACCTTGTCTATACCTGCAACAATATAATCTGTTTGGGCCCAAAAGCATGGCCCAAATAGGGTGTGAGACTAAATCCCAGTAGGCAACCACCACGAGATCTGTTCCTAACAGTCATTGAATATATGGCAGGTAAAAGTACAAAAAAACAGTAAACAGGAAAGTACTCAACAGTAAACAAACCACATTTTCAAGCATTTAAGTCAAAATAGGTAAGAAAAAAACCAAGCAAGTAGAAACAACAGGTAAACCTCTGGGTAATTCTCATAGCCTAACCCCTCTGGTTCAACCAAAAAGTACTAGCAACCCTCTGGGAGGCACACACAGTCTCACCCCTCTAGTTCAGCTAAAGTATAGACTCTATGGGGAAGCACTCACCGTTAATTTCTCATATAGTCTCATATCGTACTAAAGGCGCTCTGGAGAAGCACTCAATGTCTATTCCCCATTGTGGCCCACATCGAGGAACTACAGACACTCTGAGGAAGCACTCAACGTTAATTCCCCCTATGGTCTCGCATCGTAAAAAATTATAAAGATACTATGGAGAAGACCTTACGTCCATTCTCCCTGTGGTCTACTACACTAGGTTCTCACAGACTTGTGTAAGTAAAACATGTATAGTGTGAATATCGTCCCAAGTAAACCTCAAGAACTACTTGGATAGCATTATAAGGAATATCAGTATAATAGAACAACAATCACACTATCCTGCAAACTAGGCATGACAACTGGCAATAGCCTAACAGGAAAAACTAGACCAAACAGTCATAAACAGGAAAAAAATGTATGGGAAATACATCCAAAGCACAAAAAAATTACCCTATTCACAAAAAATAACCTGTACTCAGGCATAAAATCAAAGCAGTCAAACAATATGGCTAAACGGTAAACATGTAATACCCCATTCAATGGGTATTGGTTGAATTTGCACAAAATATTCAATGACTTTCAACGAAAAGGCACAAACCACATACCTTGGGGTTAGGAGATCAATATACTTGAACCATGAATCTTGAATCTCCTTATAAAATTATAGATCTAAGAAAACATCCAAAACGTTCAACCCACGGTAACTTTGAAAAGAAGAGGAATTGAAAAACAATGATCTAGAAGAAGAGAGAGCTTATCGCTGCGATTCCAACGCAATCAACGGTTCTCGAATCGGAGGGCGGACAGAGGATCGGGGGCTTATCAAAGATCTACAGATTCTTGATTCTCTCGGATGAACGAAACTTATAAGGAGTGGTTTCTGTCCATAAGACGTGACCCCAGTGTGTTTAATGAAAAAAAAAGAAAGTACACGACGTGTACTTTTGGAGTACACAGTGTGTACTCGCCATTTCCGTAATCCACTTTAAGCGGCCTCCAGTCACTCCCACATGGACGTGTATGCAGCTACTATACGGCTAGTTCATGGCTTGATACAACATTTGAGTACACGGCATGTACTCATAAAGTACACGACATGTACTTAAAAAATTTCCAGAAATTCCTCTTTTCTCCAAAAACGTCCAGAAAGGAAAAACATACCTGAAAAGAAGGTCTGGGTTCTTACATGAACTCATTAGGCATCCACTTTAGGTCTATAAAAGTAAATTAGACCAAAATTTTGAGGATCTGTACCTGAGTCAAAAATTGGGTTCTTACAGTCTTCCCCCTTAAAGGAACTTTTCCCTGAGTTCACCTTCCAAGGGTGGTGTAACACTGTATGAGCATAATTCTGGCCAATGAGTACATGCATCAGCCTTCCGCTCCCATGTCTTGTCCTATACACAAGGATGCGTATAGGACCACGATGCATCAGCCTTCATGCTCTTGTCAATGATTCGTATAGGATAATCCTCAAAATAAGCATTAACATCAAGCTCAACTTCCTTAGGATCAAAAGTATGAGATGGGTCAAAACGATAGTGGTGAAGCTATGATATGTGGAAGATGTCATGCATAGCATGGTACCTCTAAGATACTAACAATCGATAGTCTATCAGCCTGAATCTTTCTAAGAAATCAAAAATCCCTACATAATTAGGTGATAACCTCCCTTGATTCCATAACTATCTATGCCCTAGCCTGGGTGATACTCATAGGAAAAAACGATCCCCAACCTCGAACTATAGATTTCATCGATAGTGATCAACATAATATTTCTATCTAGAATGAACAATATTCATACGCTTCCTGATCAACTGAACCTACTCTGAAGCCTCCTGTACAAGATGAGGACCTAGTAGGGCTACCTCACCTGCCTCTATTCAGCATAGGGGTGAACAACATGACCTACTATATAAGGCCTCAAAAGGATCCATCTGAATTATCATCTGAAATCTATTATTATAGACTAACTCGACAAGTTGGAATGAAGTGGGTCAACTTCATTAGTTGATCAATAACTACCCATACAACGTTTCTACCCCTCTACAACATAGGTAAGATAACTATGAAATCCATAATAATATCTTCCCATTTCCATTCTGGGATTAGAAGTTGTTGTAAAAATACTACAGGTCTCTAGTGCTCCACCTTCACCTGCTGACAGGTGGAACACCTAGTGATAAAGCCTAAACCTATAAGGCTCTAGTGTTCTGCCTTCACCTACTGATAGGTATAACACCTAGTGATAAAGCCTGCTATCTGATGTTTCATCCCAGAACACCAATACCAGCATTTCATATCTCGATACATTTTGGATATTCCAGGATGAATTTCTCATTGAGAAGTATAAGAATCATGCATTAACTCCTATCTCATATCTATAGGAACCCATACACATCCATGTATACACAATATGTTTTATCTATCTATAGACCAATCCAGAGGTTGGTCAGCTCCTGAGATACCCTCTTGGAGAACCCAAGACTTCAGGATCTGAAAACTACATGCTCTTCACATTCTCAAGGAGGAAAGAAGTAAATGTTAAGGCTAAGAGGAAAGACTGTTTGTGATTTTCATGAAACTATAGATTTATCTTAGAAAATAGGTCCATTAACTTCCATTCATCATTGTATTCTCAAAAATCTTATGCATGAGTTTTCTGACTCAACGCATCAGCGAATACATTTCCCTTTCCATGCATATAGGCAAGTTAAAAAGTGGAGGAATGAAGATATTTGACCCATCTTTGATTTCTAAGATTCAAGTCACATTGTGAAAAGATATATTTGAGGATATTACGGTCCGTGTACACCAAAAAAGTACTCACCTAAAAGATAGTGTCTCCAGTAACGTAAGGAATGAGAAACTTCTGCTAGATCAAGGTTATGCATTGGGTAATTTCTCTCATCAGGCCTCAACTGTTGAGATC
This sequence comes from Viscum album, assembly GCA_963277665.1. Taxonomy (NCBI): domain Eukaryota; kingdom Viridiplantae; phylum Streptophyta; class Magnoliopsida; order Santalales; family Viscaceae; genus Viscum; species Viscum album. The sequence goes on along the minus strand of OY728157.1, from coordinate 831,122,873 downwards.
CGTATGTAACAACTCTATCCTCATACATTAGCACTACTCCTAAGGTGATTCTCGATGCATCATAGAAGATTCTATAACCTTTGACAAGCTCTGGTAGAATCAAAATAGGTGCCAATACAAGCCTCCCTTTCAGATTCTAAAAGGATTTATCACATACTTCTGAACACAACAACTTAACATCCATCTTTATAAGGCCAGTAAGAGGTGAAACAAGGAATGAGAAGTCATGTATGAAACACTAGTAATATCTATCCCCCCCAAGAAATTTTTTATATCAAACAAGTTCTTGGGTTTCTCCCAGGAAACCACCACACTTACCTTCTCTGGGTCAACAGAGACTTCTGATTCTAAGATAATATGACCCAAGAAGTGAACTTTTTCAATCTAGAAGTGGAACTTAGCAAGATTAACATAAATTTGATGCTCTCTCAGTGCACTCATAATGATCTCAAGGTGCTTTTCATGGTCGGTACAAGTGTGAGAATACACCAAGTTGTCGTCCACAAAGACTAAGACAAAAGAATCCAAATAGGGGTGGAAAACCCTATTTACTAGATCCATAAAAATGGTGGGTGTGTTTGTAAGATTGAACAACATAACTAGGAACTCATACAAACCATACCTACTATGAAAAGTTTTATGAGGTACATCTGATGGATTAACTTACACTTGATGATAGCCCAATCCCAGGTTGATCTTAGAGAAGACCCTAGTTCTCAAAGATGGTCAAACAGATCATCTATTCGAGGTAGTGGATACCAGTTCTTGACCGTAATATGGTTCAACCATCTATAATCTATGTATATAAGAAAGGTCCCATCCTCTATTTCTTTCTTGACTGATTCTATTTCTTCCTCCAGTTACTAAATCTTTTTATCTATTGATTCAAGTTGAGCATCAAGTTCTCTCTTGAGAAGCTTTCCTCTACTCATCTAATCTTCCAATTCATGTACCATATTTCCCACCATGACACCTTGCTCCTTTACTTTCAATTTTTCCTGAGCAACAGATTCAGTTCAGAGATGAATGCATTCTATTGTTGTAGCCTTTGATTCTTCTAAACTAGATCAGATAGCTGTGTAGAAATATCAACATTTCTGGCTTTCAAAGTCTGAATTTCATCTGTGTCTAGATTCTTTCCCTTAACATCAGATTTGAGCTTTTCTTTCTTTATAGATAGCTTTTGCAGTTCTTCCGCTTGAGAATCATTCTTCTCCCTTAGATCAGTGGCTACATCAATAAGCCTTTGATTTAATCCTCTTAGCTTGTTAACCTCAATTTCCATTTCTTGGATTTTGATTTCTTTAGATTTCATCTCTTCATCCACTTTATGATCCAATTCCTTTTCCTTGTGGGAAACTTCCACTTTTCGACTTCTTGGTGCGTCTTAATCCTCAGTAGTTCCAACATCACTTGGAATATCATGTTCTTCACTCATTCCTTCAGCATCATTGAATGAGTAATTATTTTCACAGTATGATTCATCCAAACCATTATTCTATTCACTACATGGTTCCTTTAACTGAATCACACTCTTTCCATTGACACTTCCACAGTGGGTAAATTCACCAGACTTTTATTTCTTCTTTGAAGTTCTTCCCTTTTCCATGGAACAATATGATAAGAGCAGATTGGATCTTTAACTTGAGCAATCGACTGAACCAAGTTAGAGAAAACAAATCTGAAACCTGACTCTGATACCAATTTTTAGGACGAATAGGGGCCTATATACCCTAAGAAGGGGGGGGGGGGGGTGAATCAGGGTATGGATATTCTTTTTCAAAATTCTTCCTTCCCTATTGGATCTTGACCACTTTATTACAAGGGTCAATTTTTTTTGCACTTGTGTGTTTATTATGATCACTTATTTTCTTCATTATCTGATGATGATGCTTTAAATGCAATGCAGGGAAGTAAGCGGGCAGACACATAGATTTTTACTTGGTTCACCCTCACTGGGCTACGTCCAAGGAGCATACCCCGACAAGTTTCCAGTCGTACCAAATTTCACTATTATTCACTAGATGTGGATACAAAGGTTCGTGAACAATCACTCTATCCCAGGCTCACTTCCTTTACAAGGTTTAGGGTCAGCTCACTGCTTTCCCAAGGGCCACTCCCTATTTCTCTCTCTCTTGCTCACTGCCAGTGGAGAGGATCACCTTCTTCCTCTTCCTTTGCTCACTGCTCCGAAAAAGATCCACTCACAGTTTATATACTTGTAGGTCTCTTCATTATCACAAATGAATACATCCTCTGTTGTATGTGGATGCTCTGTTGAAGTCCAAATTTCACCCGTAGATGAATCTCTCTTTGCACCAAAGGTATTGGGAAATCTTCCAGCTTCCACGCAGCCCTGAATCACTGCCGAAAATTAACCTTACTTGGCGCGCAGGTCTAACCAGGCGCACAAGTATCAGCGCGCAGGTCACAACAGGCGTGCAAGTCACTTCAAACACTTACGCGGCACAATCTTCTACAACTCCAAACCTGCTCGACTCAACCCCTTTTATGACCAAACCAATATTGGCGCGCAACAACCAACCAGCACGCAACTTCAAACACTGGCACACAAGTCCACCTGCGCGACCACACACCACCTGCGTGACCACCACACCAGCACTATGAGAGCTCTGATTTTTCAAAGTGTTGAACTCCATTGAAAAGGAAGAGGGGTGGTCCTGTATTTATAGGCATTTGGCCAACCTACGCGGTGGCGCACAAGTCTCCCCTTGGCGTGCAAGTCCCGACGCACAGGTTTCTTCCCTTGAAAGACACCTGCATGACCCTATTTCCTTTCCATATTTTGAAGATCTGATCTCGAAAAACATATGGCGCACAACTTTCCAACCCTCCTAGGCATCGGCGCGTAGGTCCTTTCATGGCGTGTAGGTCACCTGCGTGACCACACCAATACCTGCGCAACCCTCTTTCCTTTTCCATATTTTGACCTTCTGATCTTGAAAAACATCAAGCGCTAATTTTTCCTCTCCTTTAAGTACATGGTGCGCAAGTCCCTTTGCCAAAAACCCACTTTTCTTCATTTGTCAATTTTTAGGCCCAAAAATTTGGCAAACAATGGAAAACGACGCCACATTGTATCTGTACTTTTTGCACCACCTCCAGATCATCCATTCCTTTGTCGACGTTCTTGAATCAAACATGGATCGTTGACCACAGCTATTGAACTAGACATTCCACCATGAAATCCCCTTTGTCAAAAAAATTGTATGCCATTATTTTACTTTGTCAACAATCACCACACAGATGTCCACTTTGTCCACAAACACAATCACCTTAAAAATGATTCAATGATACCTTGAGGGATTTTTTCACAACAATCCCCCACTTTGGGTTTGTTGACAACTCTTCCATAAAAAGATACATCGTTAATTCTTCATCCACCATTCACCTTTTGAGATTCTGATAGTGATCAAGGATTTACTCAACACATACTCTAAGGCCACATGAGAAATGTTTAGTGTGAGAAACAAGAGTAAATGAAAAGTTCATAAATGAATAACTTCATCTCTAACACCCACTTTTGACACTAAACTGATACCAATTTGTTGGAAATATGCTTACCACATTCCAACACCACTCTTCTACTTTTATCACGATCCTCAGCTATTGTGATATCTATTCTTTGATCGATCACTTCTATCATCGTCAGATTTAATTTTATCCCCCATATCACTTCTCCACCAGCTTATCCCTGTATCATTCATGATTTATCAAGTAGCCACAATGTCTCCCCCTTGAACAATAACTTGTCTCCCCCTTGAACAATCACTGTTTTCTTCCCCTTTGTCAACGAACCCAAAGAGAACTCTTTTGCGGTCTGTAATAGGGTAAAAACACATATTAGTACATTAGTGAAAACACAACATACCTTGGGGAGAGGGGAGGATTGGTGTCCCACATCCACACTATTTTAAGTGCGGCGAGTCGATTGAACTCCCAGAGCCAGTCGATGCCTCTCAAAAGCTTCCTTGGGTAAGGCCTTTGTCAGAATGTCTGCAACCTGTAGCTCTGTAGGCACATACTATAACTTCACGATTCTCTGCTCAACCTTCTCCTTGATAAAATGACACTTTATCTCAATGTTCTTTGTACTTTAATGATGGACAAGATTTTTACTGAGATTGATAGCACTTGAGTTATCACACTGGATTCTGATCAGAGAATTTACTTCAACTCCCATATCTTCAAGCTGTTGCTTCATCCACAATAATTGTGTGCATGCTTGAGTGGCCGCAATATACTCAGCCTCTACAGTGCTCAATGAAATGAAATCTTTCTTCTTTCTTAGAAAAGAAATACACAATCCACCAAGATATAATTCACCTGCTGATATTGATTTTCTATCATCTGCTGATCCGAACCAATCTGCATCCGTGTAACCCAATAACACTGATTGAGATTTCTCATTATACATCATACCAAAATCTATGATGCCTTTGATATACCGAAGTATTCTTTTCACTGCAATCATGTGGCTTTACTTGGGATTACTCTGATATCTTGCTGCTTGGCATGTGGAGAAAACAATGTCAGGCCTTGTTGAAGTTAAGTACAATAAACTTCCGATGATTTGCATGTATTCCATGATATCAATTTCCTTGCCATCCTTACTTTTGGATAGTTTCATCCATGTAGCAACAAGAGTCTTCATCCCCTTGGAATTTTCAATTCCAAATCTCATCAGAACCTTCTTTTCATATTTATGAAAACCACATTTACTATGCTTCATTTGAAACATAGATTCTTCAAATATTGATCCATCATTTAATACTATTCTCTCGGTGCTTATTTCAGCCCATATAATGCCTTATTCAGAAAAAAACCTTGTTCTCATCTTCATGAATGAGAAAACCATCTAATTTCTCGATATACATGCCTTCTCCAGAACCTCATTCAAGAATGTAGATTTGACATCCATCTGGAACACTTTGAACTTTCTTTGCATTGCAATGGCTAGGAATAATCTGATTGTCTCCAGCCTTGTAACTGGTGAAAATGACTCATCAACATCTATTCCCTCTATCTGGGAGTATCCTTTTCACACTAGTCATGCTTTGTTTCGAACCACTATTCCACCTTCATTCATCTTGTTGCGATAGACCCATTTAGTCCAAATGACATTCTTATCTGCTGGTCTCAAAACAATCTCCCACGTCTGGATCTTCTCAATCTGATCAAGCTCTTCATTCATAGCCTGATCCCAATGTTCATCTTCAGCTACATCAGTAAATCATTTTGAGTCTACTTGAGATAAGAAAGATTTATGCTGCAGTGACTTCATTCTTCTAGTCTGAACTGGAGCTGTCTGATCACCAATGATATTTTGCCTATCAATTTTAGCTCAACTCTTTGACTTCCTTGTAGAAACAGACTTGACACTTTCTTGTTCAACATTAGTGTCTTCTTCTGAATTAGAATTTTCACTTCTACTCCCCCTGAGTCTCTTACCACATCCTCACTTTCAACAGAAAACTTGTCATTGTGTTATTGTTCAATGAAGTCATTTCTTTCAACTTCTACTCTCAAATTTTTGTTGACACACCTTTGATTTTCTCTCACAGCTTCTTGGTATCCTGAAAGTAGTAAGATGATACCACATTGTTAGAACAAAAAAGATAATCATCAAAACCTTTATGTTGCTACTTGTTCCCCAGCCATTCTTCATGAACATAAACATTCATCCTTCATATCACATTGTGATCTTGCATCTGATTAGGATATAGAATGCTCCCCCCCGTGTTATGAAACTCTTCTAGTTGTTAGGCCCAACTGTATAGACCCATAACCACTCTTCTCCTCATGCATCTTTTATTATATGGCACTCAGAATTGAGCCACTAATAAAATCTCTAAGCTTACTGAGTTGGAACTCAGTGTAGGAAACAAGAGATAAAGTTAATAACCCAATCACTTTCTATTGTGCTCTGTTTCTCCCTTTCTTCTTCAACTCTGGTACCTAATTTGAATCAATTGAAACTCTAAAGCAAATCACTTTTACACTTTGAATCTTTAGATGCCACTTCCCCTTGGATCCTATCTCCCTAAAACCTGAAACACTTGAATAAATAGTTAACAACATTTATACACATAGGGAGAGGGGTTACTTATAGAATCCTCAAGATGAGGATAGTGGTTGATCCTAAAGGGTCTACCCTTTGATTCTTTCTTATAGAGCTTCACACTCTTTATTTGATTCTTATAGCTTCCTAGATAACTTCAATTGCTCTGCCCATATGACTAAGAATTCATTACCCACATGCTGAGCCTTTTTTTTGATATGTAGATTCTGCAAGCTTGGATTTTCTCACCATTTGGGGCTTAAACCCACTAGTACATATCTTCGTCTTTGATGTTACACCAAAATTCCATTTCCCTTGATTCCTTCTCTGGGTAGGAATCTCGCTACTTGTCATCTTCCCTTTCTTATTCCACCATTTCCGGAGTATTTCTCTTTCCTCCACTTCTCGTTGTGGAACACGACATGCAGATTTTTCAATGCATTCTTTATTCATATCTATTTTATTAGATATCTGAGTCACCACAATCTTTTGTACTGGTGGTGAGTCCTCCACTAAACGTACATTCTTCTTACTCACAACTTTTTCATTTCCTCCCTTTTTTCCTCCAGATTTGTTCATGTTCTCTCATAGAGAGCAGTTGTGATTATGAAAGAGGAGGTGACTGATACACCTTTTTTTCAGCTCCATGTGATTCCCTAAAGGTTCTAAGCCTATTCTTAAACTTACAACTTTGTCTCCTAGTGTAGAATCTCTCATTATGCATCACTGGAGTTGAGAATCTCCTTTTCAGTCCCTTTCCCTTTCATGCTTTTTTTGCTGTAATTTCTTGCCAAATGCCCATAATCATAACATATAAAACATTTTCTATCAAAGGCATACCTAATTTCATCATTTCTCTACTGAGATGTTGATGCATCTTGAGTTCTTTCTCTGACATTGAGCTCCTGAGCTTCCTGAAACATACTCATGGTGTGTCCCATTCTTCCACAGTAATAGCATCTAAAGAATGCTTTCCTCTGAGAGACTCGTCTTTCTGATTTCTCATGACACATCTTCTACTTCTCAGATCTAGTAACGTTTCTATTTTCACAACCTAAGATGTATTCCTGTGCCTCTGAACAGAATCTTAATGTATGACCATGAATCCCACAGAAATATCACATGCTATCATTTCTTCCTGTAAAATACTTTTTAGGTCTATCTCCAGAACCTACAAGATTTTTCTTATCTCTGGAGATTTTCACCGCACTTTTCCTATCACGCATAGGAGTGATATCATCATATCCAATTCCAGATTTTCCCAATATCTATGGCCTTTGGGATGATACAATCCTTTCATGCTTCTCCTCTGATGTAGCATATTTGGATTTCATTTTATCATCACCTGCCGAAGGATAATCAAATAATAAGTTCAATGCATCCTTCAACTTGGGCTTATCTTTGGATTTGGATTTCTCCATTTCTTTCTTGAATGATTCTATTTCTTCCTCCAGTTGTTGAATATTTTTGTATCTTGATTCAAGTTGAGCATAAAATTCTCTCTTGAGAATATTTCCTCTACTCATATCATATTCCAATTCATGTTCCATCTTTTCCACCATGCCACCTTGCTCCTTTACTTTCAATTTTTCTTGAGCAACAGATTCAGAGACGAATGCATTCTCTTGTTGTAGCCTTTGATTCTTCCAAACTAGCTCAGATAGCTATACAGCAAGATCAACATTTCTGGCTTTCAATGTCTGAATTTCATCAGTGTACAGATTCTTTCCCTTTACATCAGCTTTGAGCTTTTCTTTCTTTATAGACAGCGTTTGCAGTTATTTCGCTTCAGAATCATTCATCTCCCTTAGATCAGTGGCCACATCAATAAGACTTTGATTTAATCCTCCTATCTTGTTAACCTCAATTTAAATTTCTTGGATTTTGATTTCTTTAGATTTCATCTCTTCATCCACTTTCTGATCCAATTCCTTTGCCTTTTGGACAACTTCCACTTTTCGACTTCTTGGTGTGTCTTTGTCATCAGTAGTTCCAACATCACTTGGAATATCAGGTTCTTCACTCATTCCTTCAGTATCATTTAATGAGTAAGTATTTTCACAGTATGATTTATACAAACCATTCTTCTGTTCACTACATGATTCCTTTAACTAAATCTCACTCTTTCCATTGACACTTACACAGTGGGTAAATTCCCCAGACTTCTGCTTCTTCTTTGAAGTTCTTCCCTTTGCCATGGAACAATATGATAAGATCATATTGGATATTTAAATTGAGCAATCAACTGAACCAAGTGAGAGCAAACAAATCTAAAACCTGCCTCTGATACCAATTGTTAGGACCAATAGGGGCCTATATACCCTGAGAGGGGGGGGGGGGGGTGAATCGGGGTATGGATATTCTTTTTCAAAATTCATTCTTCCCCACTGGATCTTGACCTCTTTATTACAAGGGTCACTTTGTTTTCACTTGTGTGTTTATTATGATCACTTATTTTCTTCTTTATCTGATGATGATTCTTTAAATGAAATGCAGGGAAGTAAGTAGGCAAACACAGAGATTTTTACTTGGTTCAACCTCACTGGGCTACGTCCAAGGAGCATACGCCGACAAGTTGCCGGTCGTACCAAATTCCACTATTCTTTACTAGATGTGGATACAAAGGTTTCAGAACAGTCACTCTGTCCCAAGATCACTGCCTTTACAAGGTTTAGGGTCAACTCACTGCTTTCCCAAGGGTCACTCCCTATTTCTCTCTCTCTTGCTCACTACCGGTGGAGGGGATCACCTTCTTCCTCTTCCTTTGCTCACAGCTCTGGAAAGTATCCAATCACAGTTTATAGACTTGTAGGTCTCTTCATTATCACAAATGAATACATTTTCTATTGTATGTGGATGCTCTATTGAAGTCCAACTTTTACCCGTAGATGAATCTCTCTTTGCACCTAAGGTATCGAGCAATCTTCCAGCTTCCACGCAGACCTGAATCACTGCCAGAAATCAACCTTACTTGGCGTGTAGGTCTAACCCGGCGTGCAAGTATCGGCGCGCAGGTCACAACTGGTGCGCAAGTCACTTCAAACACTTGTGTGGCACAAGATTCTACAACTCCAAACCTACGCGACTCATCCCATTTTACGCACAAAAGAATATTGGCGTGCAAAAACCAACCGGTGCGCAACTTCAAACACTGGCGTGTAAGTCCACCCACGCGACCACACACCACCTGCGCGGCCACCACACCAGCACGACGGTAGCTCTGATTTTTCAATGTGTTAAACTACATTGAAAATGAGGAGGGGTGGTCCTATATTTATAGGCATTTGGTCAACCTACAAGGCGGCGTGAAAGTCTCCCCTCAGCGCGCAAGTCCTAGCATGCAGGTTTCTTCCCCTGCAAGAAACCTGCACAACCCTATTTCCTTTGCCATATTTTGAAGATCTGATCTTGAAAAACATATGGCGTGCAACTTTCCAACCCTCATAGGCAGCGGTGCGCAGGTCCTTTCACGGCGCGCAGGTCACCTGCGCGACCGCACCAATACCTGCGTGACCCTCTTTCCTTTTCCATATTTTGACCTTCTGATCTAGAAAAATATCAGGCGCGCAAGTTTCCTCTCCTTCAAGTACATGGAACGCAAGTCCCTTTTCCAAAAAACCACTTTTCTTAATTTGTCTATTTTCAGGCCCAAAAATTTGGCAAACACTGGAAAACGGCACCACCTTGTATCTGTTCTTTTTGTACCACCTCCAGATCATCCATTCCTTTGCCGACATTCTTGAATCAAACATGGATCGTTGACCACATATCTTGAACTCGAAATTCCACCATGAAATTACCTTTGTCAACAAATTTTTATGCCATTGTTTTGTTTTGTCAACAATCACCACATAGATTTCCACTTTGTCAACAAACACAATCACCTCAAAAATGCTTCAATGATACCTTGAGGGATTTTTACCCAACAATTTGTAAGAAGATCTAAAAAAAACTAGATAACATTGTTTCCTTTTGATGTCTTCGGAAGGCTGGTGACAAAGTCCATGGTGATGTTTTCCCATTTTCATGTCAGTATGGGTAATGGTTTCACAATACCCTTAGAATTATGCCTTTCATCCTTCACTTGATGACATATCAGGAACTTTGATGTATATTTAGTGATCTTCTTCTTCATATTGTCCCACAAATAGTGGATCTTAGAGATCTCTATACATATTTGTGTTTCCTGGGTGAATGGAGATATTATAACTATATGAATCATTCAATAGTTCCCTATTTAACTTAGGATTTTATGGAACACATAGTCTTGAACCAAACCTCACAATTCCTTCTTCATTAACATTGAACTTTGAGGATTTCCCTTTTCTTAAAGTTTCCACTTTCTTCTGAATTCCCACATCATCTTTTTTAGTATCTTTTATCCTTTCAAGAGGAGATGGTTGAGAAATCATTTGTGAAAGGATTGGTAATGTTCCTTCCTTTATGATTCTCACGCCCATCCTCTTCAATTCTAAGAAATTGGATCCTTCTTAATTATCATCATTGATAAGATTGTTGGATTATTTCTACTTAGAGCATCCCGTTGAGTCAATAAGGTTATCTTATGACTTCTCCATTTATTATGGTTTTATGTATTAAAAATCACAAACACTTTTTCTTAAGTTCTTTATTTTTCTTAAGTTCTGTTTTTTAAGATCCGGAATTGTCATTCCGTTATACTTATAGTTGTATCATTACGATTTTTCATTCTGTTATACTTACAGATGTATCATTACGATTTTCCATTCTGTTAGATTTACAGATTTTTCATACCGTTTGTATGATACTGATTCCGGTGTATAAGTGATACCGCCTTCGTGATACCGAATCCATTGTGTAAGTGATACCGCCTTCATGATATCAAATCCGATGCAAAAGTGATTCTATTTTATGATTCTGAATCTAGTGCAAAAGTAATTTTGTTTTATGATTCTGAATCCGGTGAAAAAGTGATTTTGTTTTATGATTCCGAATCTGGTGAAAAATTGATTCTGTTTTATGATTCCGAATCTGGTGCAAAAGTGATTCTGTTTTATGATTTTGAATCTAGTGAAAAAGTGATTCTGTTTTATGATTCTGATTTCGGTACAAAAATCATTCCAATTTTATGATTCTGATTTCAGAACAAATGAGATACTGGTTTCTCAATCTGATTTACTTTTCCTTATGAATCCATTTTCTTGATAATTTTTTTCTTAAGAATCTATTTTTCTTAATAATGTAAGAGTTTTTTAATATATCATTATAATATTATCAGATTCCATGTTTTCTTATACTTAACATTTATCTTTAACATAACATCGTTTCTTACTTGAAATGATGTCGTACAATCAGTTAAAAAATAACCGTTGTATGTTTAACACGTGTCCAGGTCCCTCTGAAATTTAAGGAAAAATATGACCGTTGGAGTGGATCCAACCATTGGGAAGCTTTTCCTATAAATACAATTCCATTTGAATAAACAAAAAAAAATTCATAAAGTGGATGAACTTGATGCATGTGAAAAATATGTGAAGTGATTTCTAGGGAGAGAGGCTCTTTCAACTCTCAGTGCTTCATGCAGATGTCATGAACAACTTGTTCAGACTTGCCTTTTTCAAACTCCTATCATTCTGATCATGGGCTTCCGGGTTTGAAAGACAGAGGTTCTGATTTCCTTCTAAATCGAGGGCTTGCGAAGATAGCAAGACATATACCGATCTTTGGAATGAGGGCTTACCTGGGTTTGTGTAAGACAGACTTTCTTGAAAGTATAAATCAAGGAACCTTTATCCAAGGTTGTTGGATACCCTTCTCTTTGGGTTAAAATAATCTTGTTGTAACTTGTTTTCTATTTTAAGTTGTTTTATTTCCGCTGTAATCTTAATTTTGTTAAAGATAGAAAGTATAACTTTCTTATACTTTCTAATTCTATTACTCTGATTATATTATAGATTATATACGCTTTAAGGTTGAATCTTTATTTTAAGAAAATAGAAAAGGTTCCTTTAATAGGTTTTGTGAATGTTTGTTTAACCTTGTTAAACTTAACTTTAAGGGTTACAAATGAATTTTTAAAGTATACAATTCACCCCCCTCTTCTATATTCAGCATCTACATTCATCATTTCAATCCTATAATTGGTATCAGAGGAGGTATCTGAAATAATTATATTGGCATATAAGTTTTTTTTTCTTGCTCAAGTTTTCTTTCTTATTTTATTATAAACTTTTACTTACAGTAAGTTCTGTTTAAAGAAATTCCTTTTAGTATAACAGGTGTTCATGTTGGATCTCTAGATAATCTCAATCCTACTAGACCACCCATCTTCGATGGAAATGACTATGAGTATTGGAGAGATAGAATGAAGAACTTTGTGATAAAAACAGGTGTAGACAACTAAATTATGTTAACTAGAGATTATAAGATTCCTGATAAGGAACTTAGAACCTTTACTAATCCGGAAAAGGTGGAATACCAGCTGAAATTTAAGGTACGTAATACTTTGATTTGTTCCATGAATTGAAATATATATAGCCAAATTTCATCCTATGAAACTGAAAATAGTATTTGGAAGAAGCTTGAATTAACTCACTTTAGAACTTCCATAGTTATCGAAACTAGAAGAGTTATGCTCAGAGCTGAGTATCATGGTTTCTTCTTTCTTTATAGAGAACCCATATGTAAGGTAAAATGAATATTCATGACTATTTTCAACATCTTACAATCAATGGGTGAGAAAGGTTTAGATGATAAAGCTATTTTAGACAAGATTATATACATCATGCCTAACTAATGGGAATCCAAGAGAACTTTTATAAATGAAAATAGAAAATTTACACAGATTTCTCTTGATGAACTGTTTATAACCCTTCTTCAACATGAAACCAGAATGAAGAGAGATGCTGATAATATTAAGAAGAAGAATGGAAATGGAGGTGTTGCTTTTACAACTAATTCAAATCATACTAAAGCCAAGACTCCTAAGAGAGTTATAAGATCCAAATCTAAGAAGGTTGTTGTTCAATATGAATCTAGTGAAAGTGAAACTTCAGAAAATGAGTTAGCCAATATTTCTTGGAGGATAAAAAAGATTATTGGGAAAAAGAACTTTAAATATAGATACAAGAAGAAATATGGAAAAGATAAGAAAGATAGAGAAGTGACATGCTATGAATGTAGAAGAAATGGTCATATCAGACATGATTGAACCTTACTTAAGAAAAGAGACAAGAAGGATATGAATTATGAGAGAAACAAGAATAATTTCTACAGATTAAAGCATAAGAAATTCCTAAAAGCCAATGACACTTGGAGTTCCAGTGGTGGAGATTCTTTTGACGATTCTTCATATTATGAATCTTATGAGCAAAAGAATATTGGTTTAATAGCCCAAGCCTCATTTCAAAATCAATGTTTTATGGCTATGGTACGTACTACTGAATCCTTAACCAATATGTCTTTGAGTGAAAATTTTCCTGATAAAGACTTTTCTTCAAATAAAGAATATTCTTCATCAGATAATGATAATGATTTTCCTTCCTATGAGGAAGTTTCTAGGTTTTCTAATTTGCTAGAGATAAGAAATTGTAAAGTTTCTAAGAAACTTGAAAAGGAAAATTCTAGAGAATTTATTTTAAGAAAAAGAAATTTCAGATCTTTCCAAAGATCTTGATAAGAAAAATGATGTTTTATAAAATCTTTCTAAGAATCTTGAGGAAACTAATTATGAGAAGGATAAGCTTTCTAAAGATCTTAAAAATTTATTTTTTGAAAAAGATGTTTTAGAGGATAAACTTAACTCTAAGTCTATTATTTCAGAGGATAGGAATTTAGTCCTAAGACTAAAGTTTTAAATTTTTTCTTTGAAGAAACTTCTTTCAAATTTTACTTCTGGTAAGGAAAATTTTGAAAATATGTATTCTCAGATCCAACCTCATGGTAATAATCAAGGATTAGGTTATTCTCATGAAAAACCTATTTTTAGAAACAATTATTTTGTTCCTCCAAGAGCCACTTTTTGTACTAAATTTCAAAGTGGTGGGAATTGGAAGAAGAACTATTATTTAAATAATGTTCAATCTCTTGGGTTTCATAAAGCCTAATTTTCTAAATAAATGTGGATACCCAAAATTTTATTATCTAACAATTCCAGATCCAAGAAAGTTTGGATTATGAAAACCTAACTCTTCTTTTTCAGGTTAATTAAGGAAGTACCAATAACATATAGTACATGGATAGTGGATGTTCCCAGCACATGAATGGAAACAAAGAATATTTCAAAAATATTTTAAAGGATAAAGGTGGAAAAGTAACCTTTGGAGATAACTCTCAAAGAGAAATTTTCGGTATATGTAACATTATTCTTCTTGGAAAATATTTAATTTCAAATGTTTTATTTGTTAAAGTTATTAAGCACAACCTCATCAGAATAAGTCAATTATGTGATGAAGGATACCATGTGAATTTTAGGAATGACAAGTGCTTAGTACACAATTTCAATGATGAATTTATTCTCTTAGTCCATAGGCAAGAGAATATATACACACTAAACCTAGAAGACCTTAGAAGTCATGATATTATCTACCTAAGTTCAATTAAAGATCAATATTGGCTTTGGCATAGAATACTAGGACACTGTAACTTAAGGTTTCTTAGTAAAATATCTAAGAAAGAACTTGTTAAGGATCTACTGTATCTTAGGTTTGATTCTTAAAAAGTATATGATCCTTGTCAATATGGTAAGCAACATAAATCTAGCTTTAAATCTATAAGTGAAGTTACAACTTGTAATGCCTTACAGTTAGTGTACATTGACTTATTTGTTCCAACACAAACTAGAAGTATTGGAGTCAAATACTATGTGTTTGTCTTAGTTGATGACTATACTAGATTTACTTGAGTCTATTTTCTCGAAAAGAAATCTGAAGCTTTTTCTTATTTCAAAGTTTTCAGAGCTCAAGTTAAAAATGAGAAAAACCTTCCATTTATAACTATTCATTGTGATCATAGAGGATAATTTTAAAATTCTGATTTTGAAACTTTTTATAGTAAAAAAGGTATTAATCACAATTTTCAGCTCCAAGAACTCCTCAACATAATCATGTTGTTGAAAGAAGAAATCGTATTCTTCAAGAGATGACTAAAACCATGTTGAGTAAATATTCTGTAGCTAAACATTTTTGGGCTGAAGCTGTAAGTACTTCCTGTTATACTATAAATTGAGTTTTAACTAGACTCGTTCTTAACAAAACACCTTACGAGTTATGGACTGGACGAAAACTGAAAGTATCCTACTTTAAAGTTTTTTGTTTCAAAGTATTTATCTTGAATACAAAGTATAAATTACATAAATTTTCACCCAAATCTGATGAAGGAATATTCTTAGGCTACTCCACTAACTCTAAGATATATAGGGTTTTCAATAAAAAAAACTTTCACTCTGGAAGAAATAGTACATGTTAATTTTGATGAAAATAATCCTTGTGTTTTCAAACAACAGGAACTTATTTCTGATATATTTTCTAAAACCTATCACCAATATTTGATAAAAGACCGTTTAGATAAGTATAATGTTCAAGAAAATGTTTATGAAACATTTACTCCTGAGGAATTTCTACCCTATGTTGATGATAAAGTATTTCAAAACCCAAGTCATCTATTACTTAGAAATCATCCCAGTGATAATATCATTGGAAATGTTAATCAACCAGTAATAACTAGAAGTTATTTAAGGAATTAAGTTGAAAATGTTTCTTTTATTTCTCAATTTGAACCTAAGACTCTTGAAGAAGCCTTGGGTGATGAAGATTGGATAAATGCTATGCAAGATGAACTCAATAAATTCGTAAGGAATCAAGTTTGGACCTTGGTTGAAAAACCTAAGGAAACTTCTGTAATTGGAGTAAAATAGGTTTTTATAAAAAAAATGCGATGAAAATGGAGTTATTGTTAGAAATAAAGCAGGATTATTTTCCAAAGGATATAACCAACAAGAAGGCATAGACTATAAAGAAACCTATGCTCCTGTAGCAAGACTTGAATCTATTCGTATTCTTCTATCCTTTACAGCATTCTTTAATTTCAAAATTTATCAAATGGATGTAAAGTGTGATTTTATTAATGGTTATGTACAAGAGGAAGTCTATGTAGATCAATCCCCTTACTTTGAAGATACAAAACATCCTAATCATGTTTATAAACTTACCAAAGCTCTGTATGGACTTGAACAAGCCTATAGATCTTAGTATGATAGACTTTCATGATTTTTTCTTCAAAATAACTATGTTAAGGGAACTACTAATCCAACCTTTTTTATTATGAAAAATAATAAAGATGTTTTGATTATCCAAATATATGTTGATGAAATCACCTTAGGATCAAATCAGAAATCCTTAACTGATTTCTTATCAAATCTTATGAAATTTGAGTTTCAGATGAGTATGATGGGTGAGTTAAATTTTTTCCTTGGATTTCAAATTTCTCAAAAACTAGATGGAACTTACATAACTCAACATAAGTATATCAAATATCTTCTTAATAAGTTTCAATATGATAATGCTATGAGTATAATTACTCCTATTTGAACCTCTAATACTCTTGATATTGATGAAGCAAGGAATCCTGTGGATCAGAAATATTATAGAGGGATGATAGGAAGTTTACTTTACTTAACAGCTAGTCGACCTGACTTAATGTTCTCAGTATGCTTATGTACAAGATTACAAGAAATTCTTAAAGAATCTCATTTAAAGGCAGTTAAAAGAATTTTTTGCTACTTAAAGGGAACTTTAGATTTGGGACTTTTTTATTCCTCTGGAAATAGTTTTTAACTTAAAAGTTTTTAAAATTCCGACTTCAGTGGTTGTAAAATGGATAGAAAATTACATCTATAACTTTTCATTTCTTAGGTGATTCCTTAGAATCTTGGTCATGAAAGAAACAACATTCTGTAGCACTTTCCACTACTGAAGTTGAATATGTAGTAGCTGGAATTTGTTGTGCTCAAGTGTTGTGGATGCAATATACACTCACAGACTATGGTATGAGTTTTAATAAGACTCAAATAATGTGTGATAACACAAGTTCCATTGAACTAAGTAAAAACCCTACACATCACTCTTGTGAAAAGCACATAGATATTAGACATCACTTTCTTTGGGATCACACACTTAAAGGAGATATTATTCTTCAATTCATCAGAACGCAAGAACAAATTGCTGATATTTTTACAAATACATTATCTTCCGATAGATTTGAATACATTAAAAAAAATCTAGGAATGATCTCTATAAGGTACTCATTCATATCTACTTATTGTTTAAATCATCTCCTAACATTAAATTACTCCTTATTTTAGGGGGAGTACACATTTTCCCCCTTTCCATAAGCTTTTTCTTCTTCTTAAAGTTTTATCTTTCCTTAAGTTTTTTTGTTTTAAAATTTTACCACTCTTTATTTAGAAATTTCTATATTGGAAATTTCTGTATTGGAAGTTTCGGTATTGGAAATTTAAGTATTGGAAATTTTGATATTGGAATCCCAGATTTTAAAACTTTCACGAGAATTATTATAATACCGATAAATTCCTTAAGTATTCCAAAAGGTACACTTTCTTACTCTTTATTTTCTTATCTTAAGTTTTAGTTGTTGGTTTTATAAAATTTTAAATTCTGGTTTACCTTACTAAAAAAACCAGAATTCATATTTCCTCTATCCATCCTCAACTGTCAGATCAGATCAGGTTATGTTCAGCCGTTTGATTATCTTATGGAAGTTGAAATGTCACAACCTCTTCTATATAAGGGGTTACTCATTTATAAGTGTCGCACCATCCTTACTGATCCTTGTGCCGAAGCTCTATTTCCATAAAAGCTTTTGTTCCGATTCTTTTGTCTCTATCACCCTGAATTACTCTTGAATCCTCAACAGACCAAATGATGACTAGCAATAAAATAAAGGTTTGTACAATCTTTAGGGAAAGGTTGGTTTGCCCTAACTTTTTTACAAATTATGACTCCCTTATTACTAAGGTGATAAGAACTAATATATGGGAAAGTGTCTGTGTGGATAAGGAGAAGAGTCAGGATCCGGTTTTTCCTGTCTTGGTTATTCAGTTCTATGAATCTATTACTTTCTTCTAGAAGGATGGTAAGTATCTGTTTATGTTCAAATGTTATGATAAGACATATACAGTCCCCTACAAGAAGGAAACAAATGTTCTTAACATTTTGTATGAAGGGGAACCTATTATTTTCTCTAAAAAACTTCCCGAGAAGGAAGGCTCTTTTCAAAAAGCCAAATCTCTAGATTATCTTGGTCTCAAGTATGTTAAGAATCCGAAGATTATGAATCTTTTAACAAACCACAAGATGGTAGCTCTCTAGACACAAGGATTTCTTATACCAAGAAAAGGAGATAAGGACTCTCTAAAGATATGTGATATCTTTCTGTTATATTTTCTCATCAACTTAAGGAAGATCAAATTTGTGAAGTACATATTTCTCACCATACAAGAAATAAAATTCGGATCCATCAGATCTCAGATACTTATGTATCCCGCAACTATCTCCAGAAGAATTGTCACGTGACTTCAAGAGTTTAACGTTCCATGCCAATCAGTCTCAAAGCCTTTAAATATTTTTTTACTCAGTGATGAAACTCTAAGAAGGATGATGGTAGAGTTCTTACATGAATCCAAGATTTTTAAAGAAATGGTTATCCAAAACAAAGGTGATGTTCCAGAGACTTCAAAATCAGTACCTAAGAAAAGGAAACAGGAAGAACCTAGCATGCCTATACCAGTTCCTGATGTCCCGATATCAGCACCTCCTCCTGCAAAAAAACAAAAATCCTATTCCAATTCAATAGTTGAAAAGTGGAGTGAAATGGAAACTACCAGAAAGGAAGGATATCCTTCCTTTATCTTAAATCCTACAGAGGCTAAGGACTTTAAAATCAAGCAAACTGAAAATATTGAGAAAGAAAAGAAGGAGAAGAAGTTAAAGAAGAAATATTTGGAAGCACAAGTTTTTTAGTCTTTACTAATAACTGTAGAAAACAAATGTCAAGAAGTGCCTGAACCTCAAGTTTTTCATAAGAAGCCGGTTTTCAATCTGGAAATTCATAAAGCCAAGAAAGTTCTATCTTTATCAGAACCTGTCCATGAAATAGAAGATCAAATAGTTCAAGAAGTTTATGGTTATGTTTTAAGGGAAGTGGAAGACTACATTGGTACTCCTTCGAGTTCCGTCTCTAAATCTGTTTCAGAATAACAAGTCTAAGAACAAGTTGAAGAATAAGTACAAGTTAAATAAGAAGAACAAGTTGAAACTGAAGTACAAGAAGAAGAGAAATAAGAGGTTGATCATCAAGGTGGTGAAGAAGAATAATTTCAAGAGGAAGAAGATGAACAGGGAGATCTAAATTTTTTCCAAGTTTCAGATGAACAATATCCAGTTTGAAATCCTATCAAAGGAAAAAGTGTTTTGGTTACCTTATCTGAAAAAGAAACGCCTCAAAAGACTTTCAAAAGAATAGAAAAATCAGTTTCCTTAACTCCAAAAGGAGTTGAGAAAGGAAAATATGTTTCAAGTTCCAAATACTCTTCATCTGTTGAATATGACTTTGTCAAGCTATCTTTAAGAAAGTTGGTCAGCACCATTATAGTTCTTGAAAATATAGATGCCCGAAGTCAAATGATGAAATAAACCCTGAATCAAAAGACGGAATCAACCAATATTATTATGGACATGGTGGTCAAGCAAGAAGTAGACTTTAGTAATATTTTGATAGATTATAAAGCTCAGAAGGTGACTTGTAAAAAAGTCTTTAACCGAAACAAAACTATCAATGAAGAGCTAAGACAGTTTGGTGACTTCATGGATTTAATAAATGGAGCTTTCAATACTTGTGAATCCAAGTTCAACAAGGTAAAGGAATCAATCTCTAAGAATTCTAGTCAACTCAATTACATTGCCTGATCTGTTAGCAGTGAGAAGGAAGTTTGAGCTAAATTAGAGAGAAAGGTGGCTGCTCAAGAAGAAAGAATCTTGTCATTAGAAAAGAAGAATCAGGATCATGAGATCTTGTTGAAGAAGTTAGAAGAAGATCATAAGGAAGTGAAGAAACTTAAATCCTTGATAAAGAAATTATTGTCTGAGAAGAATAAGGATGGATGATTTTACATTTCGATGTTTTTTTGTAATCTAAACTTTATTTCCAAAATTTCTTAAGAATCTTCTTGCATATCTTTTTTTTTTGAATGTATGATTTCTTAACCTTACAGGTACATCTTATACTTATCCATTCCTTTCCCTATTTTTGAAAACCACAAAGGGAGAGAATTTATTTAAAGAAATAATTTAATGAAGATCTCAAAGGAGGAGAATCTATTAAGGGAGAGTATGGTAAGAAAGGATAGTGATAGAGTAGGGGGAGTTTTATTTTAATAAGAGATGTTTATCTAAGGGGGATATATTTTCTTAAGAAAGAAAACCAAACACTAAAGATCAAGAATACAATCCTTGGGAAACATAACCTAAGGGGGATTTAGTATTAATCTTCAGAAATCTCATTCAAAGGGGGAGATAAGTTTTTCATACTTGTTTATACAAGTCAATATATTCTTCCTTAGAAAAGTTATTTGTTCTTTCCAAAAAGGGTGAGATTGTTGAGTAAATAATTTTATCTTATGACTTCTCCATTCCTTATGGTTTTATGTTTTGAAAATCACAAACACTTTTTCTTAAGTTTTGTCTTTTTCTAAAGCTCTGTTTTTTTAAGATCTGGAATTGTTATTCCTTTATACATACAGTTGTATCATTATGATTTGTCATTATGTTATACTTATAGATGTATCATTATGATTTTCCATTCTGTTAGATTTATAGATTTTTCATACCGTTTTTATGATAATGATTCCGGTGTATAAGTGATACTGCCTTCATGATACCGAATCCTGTGCAAAAGTGATTCTGATTTATGATTTCTAATCTGGTGCAAAAGTTATTTTGTTTTATGATTCCGAATCTGGTGCAAAAGTGATTCTGTTTTATGATTATGAATCCGGTGCAAAAGTGATTCTGTTTTATGAATCCGAATCCAGTGAAAAATTGATTTTGTTTAATGATTCTGAATCCAGTGCAAAAGTGATTCTGTTTTATGATTCCGAATCCAGTGCAAAAGTGATTTTGTTTTATGATTCCGATTCCGGTACAAAATTCATTCTGATTTTATGATTTCAATTCTAGAACAAATGAGATACAAGTTTCTTAATCCAATTTACTTTTCCTTATGAATCTGTTTTCTTCATAATGTTTTTCTTAAGAATATGTTTTTCTTAATAATGTTAGATTTGTTTAATGTATCATTCCAATATTATTGGATTCCATTTTTTCTTATACTTAACATTTATCTTTAACTTAACATATTTTCTTACTTGAAACGATGTCATACAATCAGTTAAAAACTAAACATTGTATGTTTGAAAAGTGTCCAGGTCCCTCTGAAATTTAAGGAAAAATATGACTATTGGAGTGGTGCCGATTATTGGGAAGCTTTTCCTATAAATACAAGTCCATTTGAACAAGTAGAAAAGAATGCAGAAAGTGGATGAACTTGATGCATGTGAAAAAGCTGTGAAGTGATTTCTAGAGAGAGAGGCTCTTTCAACTCTCAGTGCTTTATTCGGATGTCGTTAACAACTTGTTCGGCTGTGAATAACTTGTTCAGACTTGATTTGTGCAGACTCTGATCCTGCTAATCGTGTGATTCTGGGTTTGGAAGATAGAGGTTCTAATTTCCTACTAAATCGAGGGCTTGCAGAGATAGCAAGGCAGATACCGATCTTCATATTGATGGATTACCTAGGTTTGGGTAAGACAAACTTTCTATTAAGTATAAATCAATGAACCTTTATCCAAGGTTGTGTGATACCCTTCTTTTTGGGTTAAAATAATCTTGTTTTAACTTGTTTTCTATTTTAAGTTGTTTTATTTCCACTTTAATCCTAATTTTGTTAAATATAAAAGTATAAATTTCTTATACTTTCTAATTCCGTTACTCTGATTATATTTCAGATTCTATACACTTTAAGGTAGAATCTTTCTTTTAAGAAAATAGAAAAGGTTCCTTTAATAGGTTTTATGAATGTTTGTTTAACCTTTTTAAACTTAACTTTAACAGTTACAAATGAATTTTTAAAGTATACACTTCACCCCCCTCTTGTATATTGAGCATCTACATTCATCATTTTGATCCTACACATCCACCAATTTATTCGCTTTACTAGGATGGTAGTGAATTGAGCAGTCATAGTCCTTCATTAGATCTAACCATCTTCATTGGTGCATATTAAGGTCTTTCTATGTGAATATATATTTGAGACTTTTTGTGATCTGTATATATTTAACAGTTCTCCCCAAAGAGATAATGTCACCATATTTTCAAAGAAAAGATCACTGCATCCAACTTCATATCATGTGTTGGATAGTTTTATTCATAAAAATTCAACTGCCTTGAAGAATATGCTATGAATTTTTCATTTTGAATCAACACATAGTCTGGTCCATTCTTTTAAGAATCATTTAATATTACAAAAAGTTTTTTGACTTGTGGGTAGTGTGAGTATAAGTGCATTGATAATATTCCTTTTCAACTCATTGAATATTTCTTCACATTCATCATTCCAATAAAACATGACTCCCTTATGAGTTATCTTGGTAAGAGGGCTTAAAAATCATGATAAATTTCTCACAAATCATCGATAATATTCAGCTAATTCAAGGAAACAACAAATATATATCATATATGTTGGCCTCATCCATCATTCAATTACTTTTTTCTTTGAAGGATCTAAAAATATCCCATTTTTTATGATGATATTCCCTAAGAATGAGACTTCCCTAAATTAGAATTCACACTTTCTGTTATAAATCTTCTCTTTTCTTAAGGTTTTTAGAATAGTGCTCAAATGCTCCTCATGCTCCTCCTTGGTTTTAGAGTATATTATAATATCATCTATAAAGACCACCATGAATTTTTTGAGGTAATATATAAAGACTCTATTTATAAATTCCATGAATATTGATGGAGTATTAGTGAGTTCAAATGGCATTATTATGAACTCATAATTCCCGCACCTTGTATGAAAAGTAGTCTTGGGGATATCCTCCTTCCTCACCCAAACTTAGTAATATCCTGACCACAGATCCACCTTGGAGAAGTATTGTGCTCCATAAACTTGATTGAACAATTCATAAATATATGGAAAAGGATACTTGTTCTTTAGAATTATCTTATTTAACTCATGATAATCAATGAAAAGGATCATTGACTCATCCTTCTTCTTGATGAATAGGACTGGTGAACCCCATGGTGAAGCACTTGAGCGTATAAACCCTTTATCCGGATTCTCCTATAGTTGTTTCTTTATCTCCTCAAGTTCCACAACATCCATCCTATACAAAGTCTTGGATATTGGAAACTCCCTAGGTATAAGATCAATTGAAAATTCAACCTCTCAGCTAGGTGGAAGACTAGGAAATTTCTTAGGAAACACATCAGAATATTCCCTCACAATATACATGTCTTTGAGGATGAACCTTTCCTTAGACTCAATCATCTGAGATATATAAACTTTGATATTAGGGTAATAATATCTATGGTTGATATGATGGTGATAAAGAAGGTTCATCCTACTCCTTTCACTTGTATAGAATCGGGGGTCGATTCACTATATGGAGAGTGATTTCCTTCTCACGAAAATTTATGTTGGCTATATATAAGGAAATCCAATCCATGCCTAGAATTGAATTATATTTCACTAAAGGTAGTATTAAAAGGTTTTTTGGGAAGTTCATACCAAAAATTGTGATAAGGGAGGAGTTATATATTTGGGATGCAATAATTACCCCATTTTTCATTTTCACTGATATCTCTACTTCAAAGATTTGTGGTGGTGCTTGAATAGTTCTACTAAACTTTAATGATATGAAGGAATTCATTGAACCAAAATAAAAAATTATTTTTTCTATTCTTGAATGAATAGCTAGAATACATGTCACCACTTAATTGTTGGGATCCACCTCATTGGTTGTGATGGAAGAAACTTACCCTTACTGACTTAGAGGTTGTTGGTTGTCTCCAAAAACCCTTAGCTTAGGGAATTGATTTTCAAAGTGTTAGGGTTCTTTGCAGTTGAATAAATGAACAATGCAATGAGGGTTGACTAGAGAATTATTTCCCTCCTTTTCATTAGAGGTTTTCTCCTATTGGAAAATGTTATACAGTTTTCCTTCCTTACTACACCTAAATCATTTCTTTATTCTTTTTAGAAATTTTTTAGGGTGCTTTTTTCCGCACCTTTGACAAGTGGGGTGTTAGAATTTCTTGGCAGTTTAGATTTCTACATCAGACCACCAGAATTAAACTCCACTTTACACTTCTTATCCCCACGATACCCTTGAGATTCACCAATTTACATCTCAACTTTGAGGGAACATTGGAAAATTTCCTCATAGCTATCAAATTCAGGGATTTCTAAGGCTTTTGTAGACTAGGTTTTATCCCACAAAAGAAGTGGTCAAACTTGCATTCAGGGGTAATGAAAAAATCAAAGGCGTATCGTGAGAGTCTTTTGAATTTTTCCTTATATGCCATAATAGATTCATCACCTTTTTTTCTTTATTTCATGGAAATCCCTTTCCTTTTTAATATGGAGAGTGTGAGGAAAATATTTATCTAAAAAAATTTTCTGGAATTTCTTCCACTCCATTTCTTCGATCTCTTCCTCAGGTTTCATATTCTTGATCAATGACCACTAATTATAAAATTCTCCCTCCATATGATAAATATCCAGAAGAACATTCTCTTATTCATAACATTTAAGGATTGAGAAGATTTTCTCAATGGAGTTGATCCATTGTTCTATGATTAAGGGATCCGATGATCCATTCTAAGTAAGAGGCCTTTATTGCATAAAGATATTGATTGAGGATTTCTCTCTCTTAGGGGGGTTTGGACGCTCCTCCTGATCTAGTTTTCTATTCATAACCTAAGTCAGGTGAGAGAGTATCATTATGAAGTTAGTAATTCCCATTCCCATCAGGTTTGGAATATCATTGGGGTAGTCATCACATTGCCCATTATATTGATTATTTACCCAATTCCACCTATTTTTAGACATTTTATAGAATAAAAGGATAACTAGGGGTGAGTATTTTTAAAATATTAAACTCATAAAAGGGAATCCAAGGACATTAAATGGATAAATTATAAATTTCATTTATTTTCTTAACTTATGAATTTCTAGGATTCAATCTTTGTTATCCATGATCTATTTCCTAACATGTATTCTTATGGGATTTTTTTGTTCCCTTATCATAATGAGCTTATGGATTTACTAAAGAATATCCCCTATGAGTGTAAAACCGGGTGCATAGTAAAGAATGTTTTTATTTTCAAGGTTACCTTGAGTTAATCTTGGAACACCTTGTTAGAGTTATTACTCCTAGTTACATCTGTTTCAGAACCATTCCCACTTGTAGTATCCATATATGGATGCATTTTCTTGATCAATAAATTATTCTATACTTAACAAAATTTAGTGATGTTTTCTTATAATTAGTCTTATCCCTAAGGTTTTATCTATATTTCTCTAATCCTAATCCCAAAGTAACTAAACGTTTTCTCTGATACCAACTATAACAACCCTAATATTTTATTCACATTAATACTTGATTTATTCCATAATATTATACTTAATACAACCCAAAAGATCAATAAGTCTATTGTATTTGGGAATTAGGTACATTACATAACATCTTAAAACATGAAATACATAATCTTCATTGAAAACCTCTTTAACATGTTCGTAATATTCCTTCGTACTTAAAACTTCATGGGATAACCTGGGGAAATCATAAGAAATGAGTGAGCTATAAATACCATTAAGGGAATAAATATGGAATAACATGAATATGATAATACATGTTAAAAATAGGCATATCAATGAGGCATAAAAATAGTACGAATCATAAACATGAATAAAGAGACATGATATAACATGATAATCATAACATGAGAAATGCCAAAACAACTTAAAACACCACATCATAAATATATTCCAAGGCTAAACCTGCCAAGACATCATGGTGGAAAAAGTATTATAAATGAATAATGTTCACTCCCTATCCAAACATGATGTATCATGATACTAAACATTACCCAATGTATTGGAGCACTATCTGGGAGCACCCATTATATCCATTTCATACTCACACTTAAGTGTGACAGATAGATCATAAAACATGGATTCATTCAACATCATAATTTATTACATGATAAGGGAGTGTGGAATACACATATCTAAGTCCCCAATCAAAAATTATATGTTCATAAATGTGAATAACCTTGATAGGAAATGGGTATGATATCCACTATACAATTTTTTTGGCATGGAAAATTGCGGTGATGTTTCGGTAGCATAACTGTGTCAAATATAAATTCATAAAATGGATTGATGAGAGATAAAGAGGTATATCATCATTTATAAATGAAATTAAAAGTAATAGGGACATGTAAATACATTTCAAAACATGGTTAATTGGAAATAGAAAGAATATGATATTGAATAAACTTTAATAAATAAGAGAAAGGAAAGAACTCTTACAAGATTTCAGCATGGTAACAGGTGTACATAAGGGTTCATAGAAAAGAAAAATGAGATTTAAAGGGGATATAATCATTTATAAATCAAATGGGAAGTAAGGTTATATGTAATAACATATACTAGCATAGTAAAATTTAAATTAAAAGACATAACATTAAGGGAGTGCTTGATAAAAGAGAAGAGTGGAGAATCCATTACTTGAGTGTGTGACATTAAAGGCTTGAGAGGGTATTCTTGAGAGCTTAGGGCACCTTGGTAGGAATCTATAAAGTATAAATAAGAGTATTATCATTCTATAAGAAGTTTTAGTGAAGATAAATGAGATTTTAGGTGAGTTTATATAGGAAAAAGGGGGATTTCTTTATTATTTAGGTTTTGGACTCTACATAATAAAATATCCAAAAACACAAACCATCTCATGGGTTTTCCCATGGTTTTTTCCAAATGGAATTGGTTTTTAATATTTTATAATTTCAAGAGCCTACCTTATTAAAATAACTCCCTTTCTTATATGAAGGTGAGTCACACTCTTAAAGGAATGATTTTAAGACCTTAAAAAATATTGTAGGTTTTGGATGATTCATAATGGATTTCAAAATTAAATAAAATAAACTTAAAAACAAATTATTTTAAATTTAAAACATTTATTTGGTCATTTAATCCATTTATATTAATTATTAAATCACTTTTGGGTTATTATGAGGTCAAAAAACACAAATTATATTTATATGGTATTTAATTTTTACCCAAAAATTCATTTATCTTAGAAAATTATGAAAAATTCACCATTGGATAATTTTGAAACTCTAATTCCTAAAATAATATTCATTTTATTGAAATAATTTTCTTAATATTTTAATTTTTTACTTTTAAAATAAAATTGACATTTATTAAGAAATGTTGGGTTTTTTGTCAATAATAGTTTTCCAACACTTATAAAAATTAAATTTGATTATATGATCATTTATATTTTATGAACATTATTTAATCATAATATTTTATTAAAATAATATTTATTTAAAAAATTATTTAATTTCATAAATGTATTAATTGAATTTTAATATTAAGCAAAAATACAATTTATGATTTATTATATCAAAATAAATATCATTTACAAAGTAATATTAATAGGATGAAAATATATTCATTATTTTATATAAAATAATATAAATATTCCAATTTCTAGGTTCTTGATACATATCCCTTTAATACACCAGTATATGCTCTAAGAGTAAGGTGCGTGGTAGTGGGAATTTTATGGGGCGGTTCGTCAAACATGGTTTGGGCTGTGATCTTGATGATCTCGAACTTCTCCTATAAACAATTTTCCTCATTCTTAAGTTGTTAGATCTCAGCTTGGGCTTATTAAATGTCAATTTCAAGAGATGATTATAATCTCCAATAAATGGGCTTCACAGGGTTTAATCCTACTAGTTGAGGCCATCAATTATTTTGTATGTGTCAATTGGATTGTTAAAAACTTATATTTATACTAACAATGTGATAAATATTAAATGAATATATTATCTATGAAAATGATTAATAATGGTCAATTAAATTTGATAGGATATAATTAAAATAAATAAGTGCATGTGTTTTCTATAACCATATTTTCTTAATAATACATTTAATTAAAAAATAGGAATTTTATTTATAAAATTTTGGTTTGTTACATGATTGATTATTTATGATTGTTTAGAGGGAAATTGCTTGTTTTTTAGAGATCTTGGATGTTCCATGGTTGAGTATTTTGTCTTGAGTCCTTCTGATTATAGGTTTCAGTTATGTATATGGAATTTATTAAGTGAGTTGTTTTTTTCTCATTGATCCACCTTGCAAGTTTTCAAATGGTGGGGAGACCCACTCTAGGTATCCATCTTTAGACCTTATTATTTAGGCAGTCATGTGTGAATTGTGAATTAAATATAGATTTGTATGTGATGGTTTCTTGTTAATAATGGTGAAATTTGGTGATCATGTCATGGTTTGATTTTTCCTTTGGACTGAGTTTCCACTTGGAGTTTACTTTTGAGTTCAATGACTTTCTTAGGAAATAAAGTGTCATAGTGGGAATAATTGTCATAGATTGACCTTAATTTTCCCTTTTATTTTATTTAGTTATTGGTTTTTTATCTTTTCCTTGAGTTTTGGGCTTAAGAGTTTAAATTTTTATAAATTTTCTTATGTTGCATGGTCTTTGCATGATTACCACATGGTATAGAAAACAATGTGAATGAACCTTATGTAGGTTCCCACCAGTACACAATTTGGTATAAATTAATGATGCACTATTATGAAGAAGTGTTTTCTAGTTCATTTTGTATGTTCATGGTTTAGGTTTCACATATAACACATGGTTTAGGGAAAACCATGTGAGTCACAATGAAAATATTGAAAATCACCATTATGTGGGAGTTTTCTGGCACATTACTTGCGTAAGATTATAAGAAATGATGAGGAAATCATGTGAAGGGTTTGTAATTTTAATAAAAATGTTTTCATATTTGGTTAACAGTTTTCTAAACGGTGTGGCTAAACCATGTAGCTCTCTAGGTTATTCAAGTGAGGGGTGTATGTTTGATGCATGATTTGGTAAACCAAGTGACTATACCATGTGACTTACTTAGAATCTTAAAAGGTTAATTTTCATGATCCACCCTTACCAATAATAATACCCCATTGACTCTTGCTTTTCTCCACTCAACCAAGGTGCGTTAAGGGGAAGCCTTAGGTGCATCCCACATTTATCTTCCTTGGATTTTGGGAACTTTATCCTTTGTTTATTTGTGTTTTTATTGAATTAAAGATCTTTTATACTCTTATCTCTATTTATATCTTGATTTTCTATCTTCCCTTTTGTCAAGACCCTCTTGATTGAACCCTAGGTGAGATTTTGGTCATAATTATTTACTACATATGATCTCAGGGTGTGTGGATCATCTTTTCTGGACCTTATCTTTCTATAATCAAAGGTTTAATTTTATTCGTACTTTATTTGAGGTGGGTCATTCAATGAATTTTTCTTTTTGAGATATTTCATGTATGATTGGGTTTCTAAAATTGGTTATACTTTAAAATTATTATTGTTTTAGAAACTTATGATGGAACTATATATGGATTTATAAAATACATTCCTCTTGATATGGTTTTTAAAAAAAATTGCGTTCCATGTGTTTAATAAAATTCCAAAAATTGTTTTCATGTGAATTCTAATTATTTAATCGATGTTTTGGACTTATGATGCTTCCATGTAGTTATAATAAGGTTTCCAGGTGTTGTTTTACTCAGGTTTCCATCTCTTATGGATTTTTAGTTGGATTTTTCTTGTGAAATATAATACCATATATGTGTGCTTTACAATTGGTGATTGAAATTAAAAATGTTTTTTATAATTTAAAAGAGGTTTTAACATGATGTGTGATTTCAAAAATATTTTTTATAAAGGGGTTTTAAAATAGTTTTCCAAATATAACAGCAAGTACTATTTTAAACCTTTAAAAGGAATATTTAAAATGAAATTGACTTAGTAATGGTTTTCAAATGAGATTTGAAAGACATTAAAAGTTTTAAAATGCAAGGCCTGACTTGAACCTTCTGAATGTTTTATCATATGAGATACACCCTAATAAAATCCACTTATATGTTTGTGTGGTTATGATATAGTTAGGTTTATTTTAAAAATGGGGTTTTCATTAGTAGGTGTATGGATATGGGATGAGGTTATGTGATTCTGATGAGTTGATTGTGTTTAACACTTGATGGGTAGTACCTCACCTTCAGTCATTATTATCATCATGGAGATCTTGGGTGTATTAGTGAGTGATTGAGAGGTGGTTACTATCTAGTTTTAATTATACTAACTAGATCACTTATGGTATTAGAGACCATGAGGAAGTTTCATCAGTGAGTCTATATTAGAGAAGTTGGTTGGTTATATACTTAAGAATGCATTGATAGAATGGTAAATGGTTCCAACCTGAGTACGTTCAGGATCGTCTCACAAGATGTTTAAGAATTTCCAATGATTATCCATCCTTTAATATTTCCTTCTTAATAAAATTAGATTAATTACTATTCTAATTCATGATAATACTTTTATGATGTGTTTGATTGGTTTAACATTTATGTTACATTTATACTTTCATTAATTTAATTAATTATTAAATTAAAATTTCCTTTTAGTTAGTTCCAGTTTTCCCTTGTGTGTTTTTAAAGGTTATTTAAATGTTTTTTCTAAGGATGTGATGTAAATTAAATCATTTAATAAAGGTTTTTAAATGTTTCTTTAAATTTTTTTGTTTGATTTCAAACCAGTTTTGGAAAATCTCATGGTTAATTATATGAAATGATAAAATCAAATTTTCTATCAATATTTGAAACTAGAATTTATGGTTTGTTTTGGTAACAGAAATGAATGTACTCTTGGGTAATTTCCTACTAAGTTTTTATGTTTATGGCCTACTTGGTCCACTCAACATCGACAAAACTGTGTCTATTTTTTAGCTTTAGATTCATTCATAGTCGCTCATAGAGTGAGTTTATTTTTGAGGATGGTTGGTGACCTTGGAGGTCACATGAATTTTTTTTCAATTACTTATGGTTTTATTTTAAATCATGCATGTATCAGATATTCAAACCTCCTATTTTATAATTTTTTTATGAATAAGTATTCTATTTATGTTTTGTTTGGCCTATATTTTTTCTATATCTATTTCCTTACACTATGTATGGACCTCTAATACATGAAGTGGTTATGCCAGACTTCAAGGTGAAAATCTATGGTTATATTTTTTATTTGGTGAAATCATTTCCATAGAATCATATTTAATTCCCTTTCACTAGTTTTTAACTTAGGGTGATTGGGAATGTGCTTTGGGTATGTTGCAGGCTGGCTTGGGTGCCCGATTCATGGGCGACGGAAGTTGGTTTATGACATGTAAAATGATTCTCCTTTAATATATGATTATATATCTTATATATATATTAAATTATATTATTTTCTTTATTCTCATACAATTTATAAAAAATAATATATTTAAATATGAAATTTATCTCCATAAATTATACATTTCGTTTAATCTAAATTAAGTAAAAAATAAATCATACATGATAGGAACAAAATTAATAACACTTTATCCAATCATAATAGAATATTACAACAAGGTTAAATGAAACAAATTATTATATACCATATAATATTTCATACCATGGATGATTACATCACTTAAAAGTGAATAAAATAAAATATGGAAATAAACATAAAATAATAATATTTTAAAAATTAATAAATACACTAGATTATATTCTCCCTTGAGTTTCACTCTTTGTAGAATTAAACCTATAATGAAAAAAATAACATGAATAGAGAAATCATGTTATAAAATCCTAGAATAAAACTTAAAGAATGAGATGTGTGAGTTGGAAATTTAGAAAGTTAATGGATTTATAGAATGTAACAGGGGTAATATAGATGTTATTTTTCCATTATAAAAGGTATACAATCGTTAGGTATGATAATAGTAAGAATATTACCAGTTTATAATTATTGGTATGTAGTCAATATAAATAATGTTTTTTTAGAAGTTAAATATATATATTAATCAATTTATTTAAAATAAATCCTTAATATTATTATTCTTACTTTTTTTAAATAAGAATAAAATCTTTTAAATGTTTAAAATGATATTTTTCAAAAAAAGAATTATTTTTATACATTATGATTTTTTTATTAAATATAATATATCAAATTTAAAGGATGATCTCAATAAAATTTAATATTTATAAATAAAGTAAATTAACAACCATGTAATCATTAGTAATTTGTATTGAATAAGAATAAGAAAATTTATTGTTTAAAAAGTTATTTTCCAATACAAATAGTTTTTAATATATATTATAAGTTTTAATTTTGAAGTGAAATTTCAGTTATCTAAAATTTTATTTTAATTAAATATATTCCAAATTTGGATTTAGAATATAAAAATTAGGTAATATGGGTTATATTGTTTTTTTGGTGAAAAATTAATTACTATGATAATTAATTAAATCAAGAAGAATGAGGTAAGAAGGGGTAAAATGACATAGAATGAATTTTTAATGATTAAATTTATATTAAATCATTATATAAATCATTTTTTAGTTCTAGGAGTCAATACTAAAATTCAAACCAACATTTCATTACCTAACTCACCAAACTCTCATGTGATTCCATGTTTATCCTTCACCTAACTCAAGATTCGATAGAAATGTCCCTCACTTTCACTTATAAAAGAACCTATTTTCCAACCAACCCAAACCACTTCTATTCTTTTATTTTATATAGAATACATACCTAAAATATCTCTCCTAAATTCTTCTCTCACATTGGGTATCACTTGGTCATAAGAAGGATGCATAATTCCTTTATTCTGAGGGAATTCATTATGGGAAGGAGCGATTCATCAAAGTAATTAATGAGTTATTCTCCATATATTTCATTTATCTTCTCATATATACTCCTCTTAAATCACATAAAACAATCTAATTATTATTTTGAACATCATCACGATTCTATAAAAATGATATTGCAATCATATAAATTTATGCTCTTACTCATTCATTAGTATATAATGTTATTATTTTGGACAATTAAACCAACTACATGAATGATGTTATTATATATTCATAATTTCCATAATAAATGAGTATAAAAACATAAATAATTTTAATATTTTTCTTTTTATGGAAACAATACAACTTGGAAACCCTCATTTCACGAACAAAATGGTTTGATGAGAACTGGGTAGTCTATCATTTTTATGTTGTAAAGGATATTCTGTGATTAAATAAGTTCACATCGGGTTTACCATTTTGGTTTTGATGGAAAATAGGTGACCGAGGTGAATTTGGTTTTTACCTAAGGTTGATTGTGGGGGGTTTGATTGCTTGAAAAATCATTGATGTCAGGCCACCATTTTCATTTTTAACAAAAAATACCAATGGTTCTCTCATCCATAACCAAGTATAAACCTGATTTCCAATGGAAGGTGGTCAATTGGGGTTTTAGACCCATGACACTTAAGAACTCACATTTGTTGAGAGGATGGAAGGTTGGGCTCATCACACCCTTTTTTGGGGGAATTGTTTCCTACTCTGGGACTCTCTTATAGATTTAATATATGTTCTCAAATATATTCCTAATCCTGATACGAGACTAGTTACCCTAACAGAATAATAATAGGTTGTCAAATTTTATGTACAAAATAAGGGGATATCATTAGTGAATCCATCTATATGTATCCAAGGTTC
Organism: Viscum album; assembly: GCA_963277665.1. Classification (NCBI taxonomy): domain Eukaryota; kingdom Viridiplantae; phylum Streptophyta; class Magnoliopsida; order Santalales; family Viscaceae; genus Viscum; species Viscum album. The sequence continues at coordinate 831,088,854 of OY728157.1, read as the reverse complement.
TTTATCCATTTCTCAGTAATGGGTAGCTGCTTATGTACTGAAGTCGCATAATGAGGAACTTCATAATTTGCTGTCATGTAGGGAGGAAATTAATATTCTGAGGAGGGGATTAATCCATTATGAGGCATCCTACATATCCTGGTTATTTCAGGAATCAAAACCTTGTAGTTTGTTAAAACTATTCAGTTTAACGTTATGCTTAAGGGACATATGTGCAGGCACTTAGGCACCAAATATTTGAGCTCAAATCATGAAGATACATCCTACATATCCTACTTATAGTAGCAAATAGAGTTATCATAGTTCGATCATTACCTTGGGATTGGCCCCAAGGTATATGCCCTTATATAGAGTCAATTATATCATGCCACTCATCGTGGATTGCACATTGAGGTTTCCTTGGTTGGTGGAGATTCATGATGAAAATTATCTGACCATTGTGACTCTCTAAGACCATGTAGGCTATTCTTGGTGTTAGAAACAAGGGATAATAAGTAATAAATATCATTGTATATGGGTGTGGGACTTATGTACTAGGATGAACCTTGAGATGTTTAATATGGAGCTCGGGCCTTAGGAAGTGTCCTTTGTATCCTAGTTATTATAGGAATCAAAGTCATCATAGTTCAATTGGATTCTCAATGCACTGATGGATGAGGTAGAATGATAATCCCATGGGAATGATTGGGTCCCGATGGTTGAAATGTTGGAGACATGAGGGGACTTACACTGAAGTGGATTCCCATTAGAGATTGACCCTTATAAAGGCATCCTATGTATCCTCATTATCTCCAAATCCTTTTTTTTATTTTCTGAATAAACCACTTTTAGGACAAGTGGGAACCTCACATTCAAATTCAAACATAGAAAACCATCCCAAAAATAGAAGTCACAGTTCAAACATATGATAATATAGGAGAACATCCTCAAACCGCCTTTGAAGATTCAAAATTCAAATTGAAACTTTCAAATAGAGAACATCGCACCGCCTCGGTAAGCAGAACCTAAAACCTTGCGAGCAGCAGGAACCTTGAACTGTGCAAGAAATAAGAGCACCCCTCTCGTCACCACCCAGGTCGTGGTCCGGAATCAGTACCTCCAGGAAAAAATCAACATCACCCTTGTTGTACCTTGACGTCAGAAGAAGTTCCCACATACAACACCGAATGAACCCAGAAAAGGGAGAAGACAACCGCAGTCATGCCTCTTGGAACCCCCACCCACTCGCACAAACACATCCCAAAGCCACCACAGAATCCATCTCACCCATCCGACCTGAAAATGATCAAAGTACATGGAAGCCAGAGTAGTGTGAGAGTGGAAAAGATCTTCACAGTGAGCCATGATGAATCCAGTGCCATAAATCCCACAGATAACAGCATCATCGAACTAGAATAATAGAAAAACGGACGCAACACAATTTGATGACCAAACCAGATGGTGAAACTACCGACGAGAACAAACACCGCTAACAATAAAGATAACCAAATAAGAAAACATATAACTAAGGATGAAACCCTGAAGAACGTTTGGGATGAACCCTAAAAGGAAGAATCATGACCACCTAACCGTATAGCCCAAAACCCTTGAGAAACCATCGCTCCAACTCCGACCTAGAGAGGAGAGGTGGAACCCTGGGTCGGAGCTGGTTTGGGCGGCTGGGAGTGAAACAGAACGAAGAAAACGACCAACTCAGATAGCGTCATAAACCCTCTATCCACCACAATGAAAATCCCAAAGCCTCTATGTTAACACCACCAAAATCTGACCAGGAGAGGGACAAAGAAACTTGCGGCTAGAGTAGGGTACGATTGCAGAGGGCATCAACAACACATACCTTCGTCATGAGAGAAAAAACCACGGAGAAATCCCACAATGGAGAGCACCAGAGGAGAGGACGAGGCCGAGAATGGAATGTAGAAGCCATGAACTCTGAACGAGGTCGATAATGAAGGTAAGAATCTGAGAAAGGGCTTGTAAACCCTAGAGGGGAGGATAACCCGAGGGTAGAGAGTGCTCTCCACAGAGAGCGCTCCTAATCTTATCCTCATTATGATAGGAATAAGATTCATCATAGTTTAGTTGATCAGGGATTACACACTAAGGTTTCCCTTATATGCAGGACATATCATATTATTCCATTGATTGGGGATTACATGATGATGTTACCCTTGCCTTTTTAGAGGCTTATGATGTGAATGATATGATCATTGAAACTACCTAAGCCCACATGATCTATGATCATAGTGAGAAATAAGGGATGGAAAATAATCATTATCATCACTAATATATGAGGGACTTATGCACATGGACAACACATTAGAGGTTAATATAGAGCTCGATCCTTGGAGAGGCATCCTCCATATCCTAGTTATGGAAGGAATCAGATTCATAATAGTTCTTTTGATCAGGAATTACACATTGACCTGTCCTTTCTGGTTGGTGCATACACACTAAGGTCTCCCTTATGGCCTGGGCTTACACACCGAATATGGAAAAGGTTATCAAGTCCTAGGATGCCTGATTGACCTATACTACTTGCTTTCCTAACACATGGTTATTGTCCATTCGACATGCCTTGACTGTCCACTTGGCATATCGATGAATGCCTACATGACACGTACAAATACAACCGAATGATCCAGTTGAGGGACATTTCATAACTTGGATGGAATGTATTAAGGCTATCACATGATTAAGGATGAATTTTCTGGTGGACATCACAAGACCCAACCGGCTTGTCTTGAAATCCATCACATGATCTCAATTGGATTTTCTAGAGGGCATCGCATGATCCAACTGACTTTCCCTGGTGTCATCATGAAAGCTGGATGACACTCTTCAGAGGGTGTTGCAAGATTCAATAAGATATTTCTAGAGGATGATTCATGACCCAAGATGAAATGTCTATACATCAATATGAAAGATGACTAACATGTTTGAGGGATGTCACAAGATCCAACTGACATACCCTGGTGCTACCGCGAGACTCAACTGACATGTACTAGTGCCACTATATGATCTGGGTAGTATGTCTAGAGGACATTGTGAGGCTTAGATGGATAGCCCAGAGGGTTTCACAAGAATTGGGTGGAATGACTGGAGGGTGAAATGTGACTTTCTCTAACATGTCTATTAGACTTAACATAATCTAAATAGTATACTACAGGAGTATCACATGATCTGATCAACATGTACCGGTGCTATTTCATGACTCGAGTTTTTCATGTGAAATTCATGAGGATAAAATTATATGTTTTTCACATAAGTTTCCAATATTGTAATCTTTGTTCTAGAATTTTATTGAAAATTCCTTAGATTTGTTCAATGTTAGCTTGTTTTAAGTCTCACGTGATTTAGTAGATATGATGGATGTTCTTTACATGATCCTCCATAAGTCTTTCATGTGATCTATGAGTGATCACACAAAGTGCCTATGCATGCTACATGATTTCTCTAGTTGTTTATCAAATATTACCTGGTAGAAAAATATCCTGGAAGTGAGATTAGCTACTTTGAGAAATATTCTCTAATTCTTGGGGGTGCCGGTGCGAGGTTCCAAGAATTGTTCTCCCATGTCTGCCTATATTTTTCATGTTGGGGTGGGGGATTTATAGGCCTTTCCACCTCATTTATTCAACGCTTTTCAAGTAAAGTATTGAGAAAATCCAAGTTATAGTTGTTGGAGGGATTCAACATCACACATCTTCGTGAAGTCCTACTGTAGGTTACTCTGAGAGCGTCACATTCCGAAACCGAGAGACCATCTCGTAAACTCTCCATTTGTTGGATTATATCCAATTTAATGGGGTATTTTTTTAATAATGTGGACATGCCAAGGTACTTCCATATTTTTGGAATGACATGTTTAAGGGATTTTGTGGGATCAAGGTTCTAGTCAAAATGCCTTCACGTGACCTTAGGCGTCTTTTATGATACCTTTCACAAGATAAGGATGGCTTTTAAAGGGGCTTTGTGAGACTGTGTTAGTACATCGTATGATTTTTATGACTGCAAGAGGCTCCCTCCTTTTATCATTTTTTATTTCCTTATTAGTTTACAAGAACTTTGGGGTTTTCTGAGTTTCTTGAGTGTTGTCGAAGATAGTCATTCTACCCATTAGTGATGTGTTACAAGACTAATAAAAGGACCTATGGAGACGTGTGATTACTTAATGGATAAACCCTTATACTTAATTTTGGAGTCAAAGGGGGAGCACGAGATTGCTTGGAAATGTTTGAATCCTTTCGCGTGACAAGGGTGACATGCCAGCGGAATTTTGCGTGACCAGGCGAACATGTCACCAAGGCTTCCACGGTGTCTCATAGGCTACATGGGTGAGTTGTGTGAGTTTTACGATTGCAAGAGGATCCCAACTTTCCCCCTTTTATTTCCTTTGTTTATTTTACAAAGGTTGGGGATATCAAGAGGTTATATGATTTTAGTAGAAAACAATCACTCTACCTATTGGTAATGCACCATGTGATCTCTATGACCACAATAAGCTCCTACCTTTTGGATATTGTTCTCCTATTTTACAAGGGTTTTTGGAGGGTTCATTAGGTTTCCACCAGCGGAAAATTCACGTGACCTGGGGAAGATTTTTCTAGCTTCCACCACGTGATTAGTGAGTTCCTGGGATGGAATTTTATGAACAAGGGGGATTTTTCAAAGGGGATTCTCAGAATATTCCATGGGATATGTGTCATGTGTGAATGTCTACATGACCTTTGGAAGGTCATGTGATCACATGTCTTCTAGGGGTTCATGTGATCCATGTGATCATGAACACATTCTTCTTCCTTTTCTTTTTAATGAAAATAATACCCATATTCAGGTATTTATTCCTTTGTAAATTTCTTGATGCTTAATTTGTGGGAGTCAACAAATCCTATCCTCATGAGAAACACCAGTGGGGATAAGGGATCGGTTCTAAGGAAAGTAAATGTCCTCCTAATTCTTTGGTGCTATTTTCAATCTATGTATTAGGGTAACACTTGGTCTGTAGGGTGATGTTTGGTCTATCAGGTGATGCTTAGTATTCTAAAGGATGCCCTATAAATAGGGGAGTGGAGAGGAATTCATTCACCAGCCACTCAATTCTCCATAGCTCCTGCACCCTACTCCAATCGTGCAACCTCGTCACAAGACCTTCTCTCAAGAACCCGCCATGAGACCTCTTCATGATAACTCTTTTGAAATACCTCCTTTGACTAGGTGTCCATTTGAATCAACCAAAAACATATCTCCAACAATTGTTTGATCTTTTTCCACAGAAATTATTGATTATATTGAGGGTTTTGTGGGATTTTCTAGCCTGATCGCACGATCCTTTGACTATCATGTGTCTCATATGACCATGTTAAGGTCACATGATCACAAGTCTTTTGAGGTGTTATATAGTTGTGTAATGTCTCGTGGGTTCATAAAATATGCGAGATATTCAGGATTCAGATGATTCATGATTCCTTCATGTAATTCATGAATGCCTTTACTAATTCATGTGATGCACATGATGCAGCCAAAATTTTATGTCTTTCCTTTGAAAAGACTTTATTTATCTATCTTAAAAATTACACTTAACTTTTTTTTTCAAATGGATTCTATCTCTCTTCAAATTTGGTTTTCTACAGCTAATCAAACGGACATGATTTCTAGAAATTGCAATGCTGACCCCTGATACCATATGAATTCTAATAATGATGTTTTGAAACAACTTCTCCCATTTGAGCTTTAAAAGTATATTTTATCGCACTGGATTACTCTATACAGGTTCAACATGCTGGATGATGTTTTAATTCCTCTTTCTAACTTCAATATTCCATCTTTCTAGGTGTCAAATTCTCTTGAATGTATTCAGAAAACAATTTTCAAGGATGTCCAATTGGTTGTAGATCAATCCCATGGTTTGTCTTTTATGTTGGAAAACTCTCCCTTGGGTCTGGATGGATGTGATTTTACTCATCATCCTATTTCTTAGATTTATTCAATTATATTTGTCTCTTCTATGAACAACCTCGGTGGTGGATGGAGCTTAAAATGGGATCTTCGTCCTAGTGGTAATTTTTTTTATGGATGGGTGTGGGCCTTATAGGTCACACAAAAATTCCTAGAATTCATTAACTAGGTATATACTTCCCATATTTATGAATCAGTATGAATTTTTAAATTTATTATCTATCACTAGCCCTATCTTGTTAGAGAATTGGTCAACTGTTGGTGTCCTAACAAAAACTCATTCCATTTGTCCCATGATGAAGTGGTCATCACCCTATAGGACATCTACCAACTGGGTGTGATCCCCCCTATCAGAGATTTTTTATGATGAATTCCTTCATTTCTCAAATTTTTGGGATGAACCTTTGTAGACTCCAGTCTTGGTGTGGGTCATGCTCATTATTGTAAATAAAAATATAAAAAATGACATGACTATGCGCTCTCTTATCTCCTTTAAAGAATGGATCAACATTTTCCTTTTTCATAGTGGGGTGAGGCCAACTACTATACACCCCCATCAGTTCCCTTCTCAGAAAGTTTGTGATAGTGTCGTCTCATATTGGGACATTTTTGAAGTTGGGGATCATAATTCATTGGGATATTAAGTAAAGTCATAGATCTCTCTGAGCCTTAGTTTTGAGGGATTTATGGACATGTTTATAAATGAATGAATTTTCCCAATTGGGGATGCACATTCAGAAATCTAGGTCAGTACACTAATGATGGGAGCATGATTAGGGGAAGGAAGACAACTTAATATGGAAGTGACGAACCTTTCACACCTTTAACAACTCCTAGGAATCATTAAATAATTCAACATCCTCTATAGGATCAATGGCCCTTTCCAGTTTTTATTGGGATGGATAAGGGATAATTTCTATTGCTACAAATACTACAATTCCACCAGGATCCCTGATTTACTATCTCGTCCCCGGTTACTAAACATATCTGGGATCATGTCTATGTCACTAAACTTTTATGATATTACAGATGTGTTGAGTTGGCCTGATAGATTTGATTTTACCCCTATCCCACATCGACTGGGTTGATCATTGACAGTGGTAGTGGCTCTCTCGATGAAAGGTCATACAATATATCCTTATGGGATGAGGTTCTTATAGCTGGGATGGACGAGATGATCGTCTGTGAGCAATATACACCTGATCTATTTTCTCATAATTTTGGATGCACCCAAGGGGTATCCACTCTCCCTTTAGCCAACATGTGGGGAGAGCAACACCCTGGAATCATTTGTCAGTTTTGGATGATGTTGTCACATGAAGACACTAATACCGAGATAATTCTTCCACCTGCTGATGCTCCCACCTTTCTTTCTCAAGATTATTCCTAGGCTTGTGTATTAGCTTATCTAGGTGGTGTGCTAAGACAACTGGTTTGTCATGTGAACAATCCATTTTCCTCACAAACCCCTATGTATGTGGAAATAATGGAGTTGATTTATGACTCCGGCAAGACTTTGAGGAAGCACCCTCATTCTGGTGATGACCATCCCGATAGAGGGACATAATCTGTTGAGAAAATAATCCCTATGGAACAAGAAAATGATGATGCCTCTATAGAGGGGAGGATATGTAGAGCCTCCTCTTTTGTTTCTTTGTCATCTTAGTTGGATATTCCTACTTCTACCATTCCCATCCCATCAGTCACAAAAGATCAGACATGACACATGCTGATCTGGAAGGATATTCATGCCTTGATTACTGAGACTCATTTGGAAAAATTTCGTAAATAAGGGGAACACCTTCATTAGTTATTTAATGACTTGTGGGAGAATGGTTTGGATCTCCAACCACTACATGAAGTCAGGAAAAAAATTATCCCAAATCGGAAATATTTGGCCACCAATGAGAGGGGATTTCATGAATTTGAAGATGAGTATCCCCTTTCTAGACATATGAAGGAGGATTTGGAGGAATTAGAGTAGAATTTCCAATTTATATCTAATTTCCAAGACCATATAGATATATGAACCATGCATGTATGGAGATATGAGGAAATTATATCCCTCATGAGGTATGACGTCTCAGTGTAATCATCCTCATTAAATATTTATCAAAATAGATTTTAGGAGATAGATACTTTAGCTGAGACTCTCTATATTGGGGAAGAAGTAGAAGAGGTGGGGTGAGTGACACTTTAGTGTTAAATTGATGCTTCTCACTAAAATCATTCCAACTTGGCCAACTCATCAGATCAAATATTATTATAGTTCTATGTAATCTATTTTTGATGAGATTCTTAGAGAGACTCCAAAATGTGGAGATTCCTCCCATTGAACATTATCAATGAATATTTTTTTTTGAAACTTTCATGTTTCTATCCATTTTTTCTTTCATTCATGATATTTCAATGATCCGATATTATATGAATCACCGATGATACCCATCCTTTATATAGTATCAAGTAATCCCAAATGCCTAAATTTGAATATTGAAATTATAACAGTTTCTTCATGATAAATCTCATAAATGAACACAAACTTGATATTATTCATTGATTTGTATGTTCCATATATCTTGAGATTACCTGATTGACAGAAGGATAATTGGGTATAATATATGTCTAGAAGGGATTGTTCTCCTTATTTCACTGAATTCTATAGGCATAGATAACATAACTTGATTTTTTCCAAGGCCATATGGTGGGCCTTACAAGATTTTTCATTCTTTCAAACTAAATCTCTATTGTTCTTTAGTTTAGGGTCTTTCAGATCAGACCTTTTATGGTAGATATTTAGGGTATTTTAGATTGGAACTTCTATCATTGTAATTTAGGGTTTTTAGCTTAAAAATTCAATCATTGTAGTTTAGGGTATTTTAGATTAGACCTTATATAACTTTATTTTAGGGTATTTCAACTTAGACCTTCTGTCACTAGAGATTTAGGGTCTTTCAACTTAGACATTATATCATTGTAGTTTAGGGTATTTTATCTCATAACATCTATCACTATAGTTTAGGGTATTTTAGATCGTACTTTCTATCACTGTAGTTTTAGGGTCATTCAGTTTGGGTCTTATATTTCTATAGTTTAGGTTCTTTTAGCTCGGACCATATATCACTATAGTTTATGGTCTTTTAGCTCGGACCTTATATCGATGCAGTTTTAGGGTCTTTCAGTTGAGACCTTCTATCACTATATTTTATGGTATTTTATCTAGAACCTTCTATTTCTATAGTTTAGGGTTTTTTTATCTTGGATCTTCTATCACTATAGTTTTGGGTCTTTTACCTCGGGCCTTAGATCACTGTAGTTTGAGGTCTTTTATCTCGGACCTTCTATAGCTGTTGTTTTAGGGTATCTCAACATAGGATTTCTATCCCTGCAGTTTAGTGTCTTTTAACTCAGATCTTAGGGTTCCTTGTAGTTTAAAGTCTTACTGGTAGGACTTGATTGGTGATCATGGAATATGGTTCAAACTTTCTAGGAATGAACCAAAACATACTAAGTTGCTGAGTTCTTCCATGGTGTTTCTGAGACTCACAAGGACTAAATATCATTCCCTATAAGGAGGGGGTGCCTCTAATTGGTAGGTCAAAGCCATCATGCATTAGCAACATTGTAAAACATATGTGTCTCCACTCTTTTACAAGGTTCACAAAAGATTTATGGGGGTAATATTGGTTGAGGGAGAAATACTAGAGAATTTAGTCCCATCTAGATAGTTGGAATGTGGATGATGTAAATCATGTACCTAGAAGCTTGAATTGATGGATAACAAAATGAGGCATGATTACCAAGGATTAACCAAGATACCCTAAGGTTTTGGGTTCCACTACGGTGTCACCAGGCCTCACAAGTATTGGAGTTCGTTTTGTATAAAGAGGGGATGACTCTGGTTGGTAGGTCTAAGACATTTATGCATCTATATCATGGTCAAAAAAAATGTATCCCCGCTATTTTACAAGGTCCATGGAAGATTTTCAATGACTCAAGCATATAGACAATGAAGTTGGGTATGAAGAAAAATCTATCCAGGAAGGGTTATGAAACCCTGGGGAATATTTTCTCCTAATTTTTTAGACTCGAGACATATGCCTTGTGGTTTAAAATCATGAGGTGTGGGCCATAAAAAGGTTTGGGAATGGAGTGTTGCATCCATACCTTGAGAAATGGTACAAAACATGGATAAATAACATTGAGGATGTCGAATCCTCTTGAATAGTCTGGTTACAGGGATTTTAAATCATGGTATAGGAATATTTTATTTAACTAGAGATGATAACCAGTGGGTATAGGTAAACCATTGATGATGATGTGAGCCTCTAATTTTCCACGAGGTCAAGATGATAACTCTTGGATTTAAGGGGGGGGTCTTCCTGGGATCTAGTGGTATGTTTGAAAGAGTGAGTCCCTATTACTAGTCTGCTATGAGGAGGTTGTGTCAGCTCAGAATTCAAAGGTATGAAGGTGGTTCATGAAATGTGTCATATTAAAGGAGGGTTTGAGCAACCTAAAAGTTATTTCATTACTAAAAAACATGTTCTCATGGCGAGGATATGTGAAAAACCATTACTCTAACTTTTTCTTGGACTAGGGGTCCAACAAGAATAACTTGGCTTTTACTAGGGATAAAAAGTCGGACCTATAAGCTTTATGAATTATTTATTTGTGCCCTAATTTTTACCCAAACTCTGGAGATGAAGATTTTAGTGAGAAAATACTTGGATTTTGCTCAGTACACCCTTCAATGGTTTTCAACATGAAAAGTTTTGTGTCTTTTTTGCTTGCAATTTAAGGTCTTGCGATTTGGACCATTATAGGTCAGAGTTTAAGATTGAACATATTTGACCAATAGTGTAGGGAATTTAAGGTCATGATGCACATGGACCTAATATGGGGGATATTACACAAGATCCTAATTAGGATACCCAGGGTCATGTGTACCCTAATATCCTTCTGAGCAAGAGATGAAAATGTTATAAATAATGGGTCTAGGTTCCTAGGTGATGAGTAATGATATGGGAAAATCATACCGAGGATGGCCCAGAACACCCTTAGGTGTTGTGCTCCACCACAATGATATCGGGCTCACAAGGATTAGAAATCCCTCCTTATAAAGCCAAGATATATTTGATTGGTAGGTTGCATCCCTTATGTATTGATATCATGGTCAATCAAAGAGATCACTTTTCCTTTACAAGGTCCATTAAAGGTTTGTGGCATCCTAAGGTACACAATACATGGAGTATGGTATATGGATCAATATTCTTAAAATTTGGTAGAAACACCATGTATTCTGGTTGATTGGGGTAAGTCTCTTGTGGTCCTTTGATAAGTAATGATAATGAGTAATGGTCTACATAGTTTAAGATCATGTAGTAGGGACATAATTTCTTCTGTGAGGTTTTAACATCTTGTGGTAAGAATGTATTTGTTTCCTTGCAGTTTAACATTATTAGGTAATGATTTTTTTCATTGTGAATTTTTAATGTTATGTGACCAGGATGATTGACTTTCATTTTAACATCAAACGGTAAGGACATGGGAATCAACGTGAAAAAGTGTGCATGATATATTACATTCACAAGAAATATGTACACATATTTAACTCGTACGTAGGTGAAATGATCTTTTATGACTCATACCTTATGAAGTTGGGGTGAATTTTTTATCATTTGTTATATCTGGGCCCATGATTGGGCATTTGAGTGTCACTACGTATCCTATGATGAAAATAATCAAGGCACACATAGTTATTGAATGAGAAAATGTCTACATAGGTCTATACCATACAAAAATGTGAGCATTGTTTACCTTGATTATTGTAGTTGGGCCCAAGATTGGAGATCTAGGTGTCGCTATGTATCCTGTGATGATAGGAATCAATCCACACATAGTTCTTGGGGAACTGACAGTTTATCGTCATGCAACAAAGACATAAGCTTCCCAACATGAAAAGGGTTATTATGGCTAGAACCAAATATAGAAATATGGGTGTCACTATATATCCTGAGATGAAAGGAATCAATCCAATTTTAGTTCATGAGGAAGGATCTTCCTATGCAAGTCTGGCCTATACGCAGGGAGGGGGAATTTTTATGCTTATTTGTTGTGAATGGACCTAGGGTTGGAGATTTGGGTGTAAATATGTATCTCATTATGTAAGTAATCAAGTCACACATAGTTATTTAATGAAGGTGTGATGGGAGACCATCACCAACAACAGTGGTCCTCTTGTATGAGTTCTATAGGAATGTGAAACTTTATGTTGCAAAAGGGACATCAATTGTTCAATTTAACATCTTGTGGAAAGGACTCATGGTATGACTTTTAAGATCTTACATTCAAGACCAAAATGAACTTTTCATGAAATGTTATGCCTTGTTTGTGTGGGGAATCCCTTAATGAAATTCCTAAGATCATGTGAGCTATGATCGGTGTAAGAAACAAATAATAGAAAGGGTTTCTCTCCCCATGAAGAGTAGGTTAAGGATAGGACAAATGGATTTTGTATCATGTAGTGGATGGAACAATATGCAGGATCATGGTGTCCCTACATATCTCATCAAGATGATAATCAATCCTTACGTTGTAATAGAGAACCCATACAGTTCAATGTGATGTGGAAAGGACATCAGCCATGCAGTTTAACATCTTACAGCAAGGATGTGAAATTAGTGCTGTTTAATGTATTGCTGCTAGGACTTGAGGTGCTGTTTATTTTAACATCTTTATTCTAGGATGATGGGTTCTTGGTAAAAACTATTCAAATTATTTCTTTATAAATCTAGCATTGGTGGGGGTGTTACAAAATCTCCATCCATTGTAGCCAATGAGGAGGCTCCATTATGATAAACCTTATGTATAATGTAAGGCCCTTACCATTTAGGTTCCAACTTTGAAGTCTTATTCCATGGTATCATTAGGTCTATGAGATCCAATACCAATATTACTTTGATTAATGAACAAAGGTGACCCTTTATATTAAAGGCTCATGAAATCTGATTTTGATGGGATTCAAGGTTGTGTAATGTATGCAACTTGTTCTCATCGAGATTATCCAATTAATATAGCCACTATTGAAATTGCTTATCATCTAAGAGGTGTTTACAAATGGCTATTTGGAGTGAAGGAAGTTGGAATTTTATGGGTAACACTACCTTGGTCCCATACACCAATGAGTATGGTGTTTCTTGTGCAACAATATGCATGGTGGTATGGTAGGCTCATAAAGCATGGAGGAGATTATTCAACTAGGAATTATTATCCTTTTACACAATATTCTAGAGTATATTTTTAAATGCCTCTATATTTCCATTTTTTTCATTTTAGTGAGATGAGTGATTAGACTCAATATTGTATTCCTGGTACAATTTCATCAACTACGTAGAACATAAGTTGGTGATTTTGTCGATTAATATTGTACGAGGGACCCCAAACCCAATGATAATATGGTAATTCATGAAGTTGATGATATTATTTGTCCCAAATTCCTTGAGGAGTATTACCTCAAACCATATGGAAAAGAAGTCGCTAGTAGTAAGGATATACTTGAACTGCTTGGCTATGGTTAGGGGATATGGACCCATAACATCCATTCCCCAAATGGAAAATGAAAAAAAATATTTAGCTATATGTAGTAATTATAGTGGTTTATGGATGAAGTTTTCATGGATATGGAATGAATGAAATTTCCAGGATAACTTCACATAGTCATGTATCATGGTTTTCCAGAAGTAACCTAGCCTCCTGATTTGGTGGGAGAGCCCAGTCCTTGACTAATGAGTGCTGCAAGAGCCTGTATGGACTTCTTCCATGATGGAAGGAATCACTATTTCTGATATGAATCTAAAAATGATTCCATAAAATCCTCTATTGTAGAGGTATTTTGGTTCATTTAGACCATTTTACAGACTAATGTTTGCTGCACGACACCAAATCTATTCCCTTCAGGCTTGGTCTATCGGGAGAGCTCCATTTTAGAGATAACCGATTATGGGATCCATCCATCTAGGTGTGGATATCAGTACATCATAATATGGGGTAGTTTTTAACTCATTTATTTCTTCCATATCGCAAACTATGATTGATGATACCATTCTTTAGTGTGTGATATGGAAGATTGATTCAACCTAATCTGGGTTGGCCAAGATTGTGGCTGTATTAGCCAATACATCGATGAAAGAATTCTATAATTGGGGAACACAATGCAATGTGGGTTCAAAAGGAACACTTCTATCAATCCCCTAACATATCCAGTGATAAGGTCCAATTCTTCCTTTTTAATGGCATATTCACCATTGATTTGATTTATCACTAGTTACAAATCCCCTTTGATATCCAGGTAGTCTATCTACAGCTATAGGTCCAGTTTTAACCCAACGATGTGGGATTGGTATTTTGCCTCATTATTCATACAACCTTCAGATAGTGAGAAATAGTAGGGAAAAACTGATTTGTATGGAGAGAAAAATAAAATCCCTAAACCAACCTGATTGAGACTCAAATTTTACAAACTTTTGCAGATAGGACTTCGGAATGTGCCATCAAAATACATATCCCATATACAGGGAGTTTCGTGGGCATAGAAGACCCCTCATTTTGGATCTTGGTTTCCACTGCTATATCCTCTGGGGAAGGATGTTCCATGAAAAAATTAGTGAGGGATTTCACTTTCACCAAATTTTGTGACATGAACTGGATGTCATATTTCTACAGAATGAACACCTATCGACCCAAGTGCCTAGTCAATATAGGATGAACAAGGATATACTTGAGAGGATCAATATGAGAAACCAGATGGAATTCATAGTGTTTCAAGTAATGACTCATCTTTTTCACTATGAATATGAGTGCAATGTAGTTCTTCTCAATATCAGAGTATTGGGTCTCAGTACCTATAATCATTCGACTGAGGTAGTATAGACTTTTCTCACCCCTCGTATCATTTTTCTATGTGAGTAGGTAACCTAGTGAGCATTCCATGGTATCCACATAAAATATGAGTGACCTCCCTTCTACGAGAGGCATCAAAACTAATTGGTGCAGTAGATACCACTTGTGACTTTTTAAGTATCCTTGAAAATCATCATCCCATTGATAGGTGATCCCTTTCTTAATTAGACCAGTCAAGGGGAAATATTTTTCAAACAAGTTAGCTAAGGATCTCGGAATGTAGGTGAGGTTCCCTTATATCCCCCTCAATTCATTGAGATTTTTGGGAGTGACATTTCTAAGACATCACTAATATTTTATGGTTTAAACTCAATGCCACGACTTCATACCACAAAACCAAGGAATTTCCTTGATGTTACCCCAAAGGTGTATTTCATTGGATTTATCTTAAGACTATGTTTTCATAGCTTGTTAAATATTGTTTTAAGATCTGTGAAGTGATCACAAATCTATTAGTATTTGAGAACTAGGTTTTCAATATAACATTTATCTATCCTTCCTAGGAATGGCTTAAAAATTTGATTAATGGAGTGTTGATGTGGAACCAGTTTTTTTAAGCCAAAGGGCATAACTTGATAACAAGAGATCCCCTGGGGATATACGAATGTAGTGTATTCTTAATCTTTAGGGGCCATATTTATTTGATTATAAATTAAATACCTATCCATGAAGGAAAGGGCGTGAAATCTACCAGTTACATCGATCAAGAGTTCTGTGATCTGTAATGGGAAATCCTCCTTTAGGCAGTATCGATTAAGGTCTCTGAAATTGATGAAAAACCTAATCTTTCCATTATTTTTCTTGTTAGGGTTGACATTTTCAAGACATTTTGGGTATTTCACTTCTTGGAAAAAGTTGGATTTGATCAACTTGTCAACTTCCACCTCTAAATTGATGGCATGAGAGGGGTTCATCCTCCGAGAAACCTTCTTGAAGCCTCGATGCTCATCAGGTAAGCCAAGATGGTGTGTAAGCACATATGGATTCAATCCAAGATTTTTTGTATAGTTCCAAGTGAAAACATATGAGTTTTAATTTAGAAACTCAATGCACATCTATTTCTATTCAAGGGTCATGAAGAAAATGATCAGTGTAGGCTATGGGTCTTCTTATATTCCTAGATTTACCTACTTGAACTCATCAATGGTGATAAATATGCCTTCCTAAAATGTAGGGTGAGTGTTCCTGAGGTTATCCTCATATTCTTCCACCTTTGAGTCTATATAGACATTTTTAGATGATTTTTGAAATATGGGGTCTTCTCTATCAATTTCGAGGTGAGAGAGTCCATGAGAAGAGGAATTATCATCCCCTACTACTTGAGTCATTGTAGAGAGATTCTAGAACTGATTATATTTTACATTGTCACTAGGGATAGGAGGATATTGGATTTTTGGGACCGATTTTATCACCTCAACTAGATTTATGGGGAGCACATAGTCACTATCGAGCATACTTCAGGGATTTATAGGGACAGTCCCCAATCCTTTGGAAGTTAAAACTTCTATACCATCATCCATCATTGGTCCCCCCTTAATAGAAACCTACCTCAACATATGTGGATTCACAATTCTCGAAGGGGGAACTATCACTATGTAGTATACCGACCTTTCCATCGATGGGGTATTTCATACATTGATGGAATGTTGAAGGTACCACCATGTAGATATGGAGCCAAAGACTTCTAATTATGACATTGTATGCGTTTTAAACTTTGTGGGAGACAAATCCCCTTAACTATATCCCAAAAATTATAGGGTTTGATTCGGGATGAGATTGATCCCAGATCCATTGTCAACCAAATCCATTTAGTTGTTGATATTATCAAGTCTTCCTGAAACATGTAGGGGTATGATGTGTACCTGGATGACCTCTTCCTGCTTATGCTCTGTGAATGAGATTGCGACATGGAATTCTTCTAACATGGTCTCCATTTGATAGACCTTGGATGCAATGACTTCTACCTAAAATTCCTTTGGTATTTGGAGGGATTTAACGAGTGCTTCTTTGAATTCTTTTGAAAGATGGAGTTATTTAAGGATTGAGAGATTGGATGGGATAATCACTAGCTATTTAAGAATATCATACTTTTATGGCAGAGGTTGGTGCATCCCAAGGTGGGGTTTCTCCTAGACATGTGGCTCAGGAGTTGATAAATTTGAGGTGGATGGGATTGGTTATTGTGCAGAGGTTGTGGGAGCATATTATGCCAGTGGAGCAGGTCATACAAACCCTCCACATTTACTGGAATGATCAGAAAATAATACCCCTACTAGGTGGTCATGCAGGATGACTGGGTGAAGATGACCACTGAAAGGTTATGAGACACATCTATATCTTTTTTGGGACCACTAGAGTGTCTACCCATGGGTCTCAATTGTATATATGTCTTCATTGGTGATTCAACCAAAATATTGGGTCCAACCACTACCGTGATGCCCCATATATCCTCAGTTCCTATACACGCGACCTCCTATTCCCCTATTATGTGAAGGATACTCATATTTTGAGGCATATTCATCATTAGATAAGGGATCTTCCAAGTGTATCACATTGAAAGAACCAAATATGAGATATTCATCCAATGAGGGTTCTGTTTGATGGGGTGGTTCCCATGATTTGAATATTGTAGGGAATAAATATGTAAGAGTCAGAGCTTGCATTCGAATAGAATATGACTCCTCCTAATCTATTTCTTCTTACTTTTGATGGCCATGTACACCTTCAAGAGACATATCTGATGTCACCTTCTTTGGTGGTGGAGATATTGTGGTTCTGTGAAGCCATGATCTCAGGGTGGAATGAGCTCGATCAACTATTTTTCAAGTCATCTGGTTGTTGATATTTCATTCATGCCTACCTAATACTTTGTACCATTCACACTCTTCTTATGTTTAGTAAATTATTATGCATTCCATCTGCTCTAAGGAGTTATCTAACACCACCTATCTATAAATGACCATGAATTGAAGAATGTATTTGAAGATAAATAAGGCATGGATATTATGACCCAACCTTCTATAGAAAGGTCAATAGTCAGGATGGTCGATGAGGTTGACCTCATTGGGATTCTTGGATTGTGTAAGATTAAGCGGGTTATTGTCCATGGCCGATAAGAAATAACTAGGGACCTATTACTTTAAGAAGGATTATGCTTTATTCATTTATTCCTCAAATCCTAGGTGACCTTTATTTCTATGTGCTTATGGTTAAGGAAGATTTTGTGGTTGTTGTTTCTTTAAAGGAGGTACTAGGTGGTTTAGGACCTTACTAGGTGCTTGGATGGGCACTGTTGCTATCTTGAGAGTGAAATCTATAGCTTCTTCTTTGCATAGAATTTTCCCCTATGCTGAGGGAATTAGTAAATATTTGTATTATGTTCACTTAATGGAATATTAAAATCATTGTTCCATCTCTAAAAACTCACAAAAACCACCTGGATACTTCATTGGGATTAGATGCATCATCATCTCAACCTAGAGATTTCCAGCACAGAGTTTCATCAACTGTTCCTATAAGAGATGGATGCTAAGTGAATAGGTTAAACCCTTCCACCTAGATATGAAGTCATAAAACCTCTCATTTTTGCGTTTATTATAGTTAATTAGGTCAATAATAGTCATTTTCCTCAGCATGGAGCTGAATTGATAAAGGAATTGATGATGAAGGTCTTCCCATCCAGTAACAGAACCTGCTAGAAGACTACTATATCAAACAAAGGCTAGCCCTATCAGGGTTTTTACAAAAAACCTTAGCTTATTTTCCTCCTATCGATATCAAGGGCCCATGATCATACCACATTAGTATACAAAGCACGTGAGATATTTTTTTACATTTTTCTGCACTATCAATGGTAGATAAGGTCGAATTATCAAAATTGGGTGGGGGGAAAAGTGTCATCCACCCACTCAGGATATGAATTACTCTTAGGATACATAGGTGTGTGCTGCCCTTATATGGATTTCATTCAAGTATCCAGGGACTCAATGATGTTAAGAAGATCTGGGGGTACTATTGTTTGAGCTTCCTTATATCTATAAGGAGTGGGTGGGGGTCGATGAGGTGGATCTAACTTCGTCTCCAACTGATTCTCGATTCGTCCTAAGACTGAATGATCTCCTAGGAGAGGGAGATACTATCACAAAAATAGAAGGAATTCACGATCATATTCAGATTCCTCATTTATCTAGACTATATTACTATATCCAGAGTCAGTTTGATACTCATATTATGCTCTTGCTAGCATATCAAATTTTTACAGATGTATGGGAGGAGGAATATTTTCCTCATCCTGAAGATGATACCCAACAAGAATATTTACCTCGATTAGCTTCTCGTTGAGTTGTCTAATAGTTTATATTTCATTATAATATTGTGAAAACTTCTCCTCTATGGATGAAACTTTGATTCTTTGGGGTAGTGATTGGGATGCATCCACACCTTTCCCTTTTTTCTTTGGTAGTGCTCCACCATATAGGTGGCAACTTGATATTCAAAGGTGAAAGTTTTTAGAGCCTCCTATGGTTATAAGTATGTTTGGCCTCTATTGGTGTATCCAAATAACCCCACTCTCAGGGTATGTTTTCCATGTTGTGGCCATCTACATTTATGTCTTGTTCCACAATATCTATTGAGTTGACAGTGACAAACACTACTAGAAAAACGGCCTATACCCACGGTTCAAAACTGTGAGTATAGCCCCCAAAACCGTGGGTATAGCCTATACCCACAGTTTTGGGAACCGTGGGATGGAACAGTGTCGGGATAGGTCCCCAACCTATACCCAAGGTTTTCCAAAACCGTGGGTATAGGTTTCTTGTGACCATGTCACCGAAACATATCCAATTGTCACGGTGTCAACGACTTTTACCCATGGTTTCAAAACCGTGGGTATAGGTTCTAAAATAATGTAGGCACCGAGTTTCGATCTCGCGACCTCTTCGCTGCAAACACTGCATCTAACCACTACCCTAACATCACCTATATATATATATATATATATTTAGTTAAATATATTTATAAAAACCGTGGGTATAGAGGGAAGAACCATGGGTATAGGTTTCCCACCAAAAAAAAATCCTTTCAACAGAATTTTTTTTTTCCCACGCACACAAAAGTGACCTATACCCACAGTTTTTCATAACCGTGGGTATAGGAATTTTATCCCAGACCTATCCCCATCGTTTTTCCCAAAACCGTGGGGATAGGTACCCCTATAACCACGGTTTTGGGAAACCGTGGGTATAGGTCACTTTTCAGGACCTATCCCCACGGTTTTGGAAAAACGTGGGGATAGACCCCCCTATACACACGGTTTTGAAAAAATGTGGGTATAGGTCTTGAATAGACACCTATACCCACGGTTTTCCAAAACCGTGGGTATAGGGGGGGTCTATCCCCACGGTTTTGGAGAAAACCGTGGGGATAGGTCCATTTTCCAGTAGTGAAAATTTACATAGGTGTATCAGAAAATGGTGGTTGTTCCATTACTTTGAATGCAACAGGATGATTCTATACTTCCTTTATCAGGTTCATTCTTCGAAACCCTATCCATATTGGAACATTTTGGATTGTGTCCCATATGAGGTATGATTTCATTTTCCATACATTCCTCCTATCCCAACTTGTGAGTAATGACCTTGAGGGAGTTTTTGGTCATGATTATCGAATGGGACTCAAATAGAAGAGGGTTGTATTGTAACGGGAGGAACATATGGGATGTCGACCATTGATATTTACCTCCAAACTTAGAGAAGATGGATTCTCTCTATGATGATGAAAATACCCCCAGCCCTATGGACTGGGGGTTATTCAGGATCACAGTTGACATTGATTGAACTTATTGTTGAAGATCCAATGATTCCAGTTAGGGATTTGATGAAACCTAGGATGGACATTGAGATATAAATTCCCCCATCCCAATGGGATGTGGTTGATCTGTAATCACCATTTATTTATCAGGATCTTCTCAGGGGATGATGAAACTAGTGATGGTGATTGAGACATAAATGCACCCATCCTAGTATGATGGGGTTTGTTTGCAGCTACTAATGATATTTCTCGAATCCTCTCGGGAATTGATGAACTGATAGGTGGAGGGGGTGGTAGTTATTCCCCTAGCCCGGTGAGATGGTCTTGTTCTTGGATATCTGTCAGGGTAGCTGATACTATAGCCTTTTTGATATGGTGTAGTTATACTCACATAGGAGTTGGGTGCAATGGCATCCCATGAAGAGAGTCTATTTCTACAGGATTCCATCAGGTTAATTTAAAAATTGGTTTTCCATGTTTTAAATACATTCTTGTTACTTTTAGGGGACCAATTCAAATACTTTTTTTCTACCCTCTCCCTCCATTGATGATGTATGTGCATCATTGAAGTAAGGGAATTCTATTGTAGTGACCGACTGACTCGCACATTACCTAATCCTCAGATTTTATTGGAGGCTATGAAATTAAATGTTTTCATATCTGAATGGTTTTACTATTTTAGGGACATAGTGAAGTTTAATGGTACATATTTTTCCCATACATGGATACACATGTATAACGATTCTCTGGAAATCAGTTAGTGGAGGGTTTCTGTGACATAAATACAAACACTGTGTAAGTATTTTTCATGCTTTTCTGCTCATGGGTTCTAGGCTATAGAAAAGTTATCCACATATAGTTAATAATAGAGTGTATTGATGAGATTAATGTGATACTTGTATACTGAATATGGGATATTAATATCCTTTATTCACCGATGATTATCCCATATATTTTGGCATCGATAAGGAATGCACTCCTTTTCTATCTCATTTGGGATCTCATAGTCAGAAGTAGTAAGGGAAAATAATGTGATTGGGGAGGTTGTTTCTAGGTAACTATCTCCATGTATCAATGTATAAATATTCTTCATCATACTTACACACCTCCATCCGGTGATACCAAATAATATGCTTCTTAGGGTCACCTATTGACTAGTAGAGTGCTACTGAAAATTGATAGGGAACTATATGCGGTAGACCCCAATGTTTTGATCACCTCAATATAAAAGGCATATTATTTTTGGAAACCTCTCTATAAAAATGTTTCTAAGTAAGGGGAGGATTTACTTATCCTTGGGAGATATCACCATGGGTAGGTTGACCACAACGGATGTCAGGATTAGAGTCTCTGCGATCCATCTCCACACTACCATGGGGAGGAATATCATGGTAATGATCTTATTATACTTTAGTTAAATAGTTTATAGAACCTTAAGGTTTTGATAATGTGTCTCTAACAACCTAAAGGGAATTGACATTGATAAAATTAGGGATATGAGCCTCGTTCTGTGTCATGGCTGAAATATACCACCCTGCCTTTTGGAATTGTGCAGGGATATGGGCCTACAGTATGAAAGTTGTTAGACTTTATATATATATATATATATGGTGCTTTAGTAGTATGAGAATGCTAATGAGAATATGTTATAATATTCTAATGAGTTTCCTCATTATTTATAGTAATATGATCTTATCTCGAGGCATGTGTCATAATCACTTGGTGATCCTTGGTCAAAACGGGAGTATGAGCCCAATTCCGAGCCTTTGGAATATACCATTGGTATTTTGTGGTAGGTGTATGAGCCTACCCTAAGACATGTTCCACTCTCACCTGGTGATCCCCAGTTTCAACAAGAATATGATCCTTGTTTGTATATGCATTCCCCACCAGAATATGCTGATGGACCTCTATAATGGGAGAAGGGATATGAGCCTCCTTCTGTATTACCTCAGAAGGATGATGGTGCATTCATTTGTTGGTAGAAGAGGGAATATTTTCATGGATTCCATGATCTAATAGAATATTCTAGGAAGATTCACTAACAGGAATATGAGATTATCCTGAGGTATGTGTAGTTCTCACTTGGTGATCCCCAACCAGAATGGGGATATGAGCTTGATTCAAGGACTTTGCAGTATGCTGCTAGTCTTCTTCGATAGGTATAAAATCTTATCCCAAGGCATGTGCTCATATCACTTGTTGAGCCCTAGTTGGAACATGAATATGATCCCGATCTGATGCCACATCCTTTATCGAAATATGTCGATAATCCTCTTGAATGGGAGAAAGAATATGCACTTCCTCCAAAGAAACCACTTGTTCATAATTATTAGAGTGTTGATATTCCTTTTCTATAGGGAAGGAATATGTGTCTTTCCCTATATCTGTACTAGTGCTGAAATATATTGGTAGAGTTATTCATCTATTGTTAATATGTAATGTAATTTTAGAAAAGTGTGCTCAGGAAAATAAACTTTCACATTTTCCATATCCACTATATATTGGTAGATATCTTAGATTGAAGTGTGGATATGAGCCCAATTTTGTTCTCTTTGTGCAATTGGAATATTCTGATGGACTTCATGCACATGGGTAGGGATATGCACCCCCCATGCCTGCTACATTAATATTCCCATAGACTTTCTTCGAGTGATAAGGTATATGAGCATGCTAGTTGGTTATTATTGGAATATGATGATAGAATTCATCAGTGGGAGTGGGGATATACACCCACTCATGATTATCCAGATCCTTCCTCACCTGACATGTCTTCCTTATTTTCCATGCATAGGTATCAGAGGTGGCACTATGTCGGGTGGTACCCTCCACAGGTGGCCGATGGGTACTAGTGGATGGTGCTAGCGATGGAAGGTGAAAAGATCCCTCCTCGATATCCCCTGAATCAAAAGGGAGTTTTATTTCACCCCATGTACCACCTTCATTAGATAATGAAGGTGGTGATTGTTGCACTCCAAGTATAAGCTCCTGAAGTGGTTGGCTATGGAAATGAGGGCCGCTGGATTAGCTGCAACTTTCCATGGATGATAAAGACTCATCGATTTCAGTACTTGGAGACCCTCATGGGTATCTTCAAGGGTCTGTATTGTACCACATCGGTGGTATTTCTGGACCATTGTGTTCGCCAATTGATGTTAAAGATTTTGGGTAGGTGAGATCATTTTGTGACCCACATGGGTTGTAGCCATAGGTGATTTTCCAGAATAGATGCTGGATGAAGACATTATCTCATATCGAGATGCTGTTGATGAGAGTAGTATCTATAGTCATAAAGATAATAAGGAACAAGGTAACTGATTAGTGAAATATTATAGGCATGATGCATGATTAATTATATATTCATGGTTAACACAAATTTTATTTTATTCTCAATCTGTCCATTATGCTCGCATAGACTTGTCAAAGTAAGGATTGACTTATTTCATGGGAACCCCAGTTATAGAGGATCAACTATAAGATTTATGTTAGGATCATCATATTTGTTTTATATTCCAATAAAGTGGACTAACACAAGATAATACAACCATCCTACTACTTGAGTGTTTTATGTCAGGATCATTTCTTGTGTAGAGTATACAAAGTAAAATAGACTAACACAAGATTAACCGCTCATTCTATTATTTTAGATTTTTACATTAGGTTCACCATTTTTGTTTTGATAGAAAATATATGAATTGAAAACCCTCATTTCATGAACAAAATGGTATGAAGAGAACTGGGAAATCTATCCTTCTTGGGTTGTTAATGAGATTCCATGATTAAAAAAGTTCACATCGGGTTCACCATTTTTGTTTCGACGATAAAGAGATGACCGAGGTGAATTTGGTTTGGCCAAATGGTTGATTGTGGGGGTTTCGATTTCTTGCACAATAATTGAAATAATACCACCATTTTAATTCTTAATGGAAACTCCCAATGATTCCCATATCCATAACTGGGTACAAACCTACTTTCTAAAGGCAGGTGGTCAGTGGAGGTTTCAGACCCAACGATTCGTAGGAACTCACATTGGTTGAGATGATGGGATTTTGGTCTCATCATACCCTTTTTGGAGGAATTATTTCCTACTCTGAGACTATCTTATAAGTTTAATATATGTTCATTAATATCTTTATAATCTCGATATGGGACTAATTACCCTAACAAAATGATTATAGGTTAACCCCTTTTGTGTGTAGAAAAAGGGTATCCCGTTAGTGAATCCATATGTATGTATCTGAGGTTCTTCATCCATTTCCCAGTAATGGGTAGATGATTATGTGCTAAAGCTGCATAACTAGGCACTTTGGAATTTTCTACCATACATGGAGGTAGGTAATATTATGAGGTGGGGATTGATCCATTATGAGGTGTCATATATATCATGGTTATTTCAGGAATCAAAACACACATATTTTTTTAAATTCATGAAATTAACATCATGTTGAAAGGACATATGTGCAGGAAGTTATACATAGAATATTTGAGCTTGAGTCTTGAGGTGACATCATACATATCCTAGTTATAGTAGGAATAAGAGTTATCATAGTTCGATAATTCCCTTGGGACTAGACCCAAGCTAAATTCCCTTATATGGAGGCAATAATATCATTCCACTCATCAAGGCTTACACAAGGTGGTTTCCTTAGTTGGAAAAGATTCATGATTCAAATGATCTGACCATTGTGACTCCCTAAGACTAGGTGAGATATGATCGGTGTGAGAAACAGAGGATAATAAGTTATCAATCTCATTGCATATGGGAATGAGAAATATGTACTGGGACAACCCTCAAGATGTTTAATATGGATCTTGGGACTTAAGACGGCTTACTACATATCCTGGTTATTATAAGAACCAGATTCATTATAGTTTGATTGGATTATCAGTCAGCTGATGGATGAGGTAGAATGATCATCCCATGGGAATGATTGGGTCCCAATGGTTGAAATGTCAGAGACATGAGGGGAATTACACCAAATTGGTTTCCCATTGGAGCTCAGGCCTTAGAAAGGCACCCAATATATATTGGTTATGATAGGAATTAGAGTCTTCATAGTTCAGCTGATTGGGGATTACACACTGACGTTGGACTTATATGTGGGACATATCATATTATGACACTGATCGGAGATTACACATTGAGAGTTCCCATTCATTTTTAGAGGATTATAATGCGAATGATATGATCATTGTGACTGCTTAAGACCATGTGATCTATGATCAGTGTGAGAAATAAGGTATGTAAAATAATAAGTCTCATTGCTTATAGATAATGGAATTATGCACTGGGATAACCCTTTGGAGGTTAATATAGAGTTCGAGCTTTGGAATGACATCCTACATATCATAGTTCTGATAGGAATTAGAGTCATCATAGTTATTTTGATCGAGGCTTACACACTAAGGTCTCCCATCTAGTTGTGGATTACACACTGAGGCTACCCTTATGGTTAGGGATAATACACTAAGGATGGATAGGGATATCAATTCTTGGGATGCCTGATCAACCTATCCTTATTGCTTTCATGAAATGTGGTGGTTTTATATTCGACATGCCTTATCTATCTAATTGACATGTCATAGAATGCCTCCCTGACACGTTCAAAGACAAACGAATGATCTAGTTGAGGGATTTTGCATAACCTAGATGGCATGTCTGAAGGCTATCACATGATCAAGGATGACTTGTCTGGAGAACATCACAAGACCCAAATGTCTTATCCTAGAATCCATAAAACAATCTCAAATGGCTTGCCAAGTGGGTGTCGCATGATCCAATTAACTTTCCTTAGCATCATCCTGAAATCTAGTCGACACTCTTTAGAGGGAATCACATGTATTGAGGGTGATGCATGACCCATGATAACATGTATGGACCTCATCATGAAATCTATCTTACATTTTTGAGGGATGTCACAAGATCTAGTTGA
The DNA here is from genome assembly GCA_963277665.1 of Viscum album. Taxonomy (NCBI): domain Eukaryota; kingdom Viridiplantae; phylum Streptophyta; class Magnoliopsida; order Santalales; family Viscaceae; genus Viscum; species Viscum album. The sequence goes on along the minus strand of OY728157.1, from coordinate 831,062,194 downwards.
CGTACATACCCTGGTGCTACAGTGAGACTCAGCTAACATGTATCAATGCCACTATATGATTTAGGAGAAAAGTCTAGAGTACACTTCATGGATTGAATGGCTAACCCAAAGTCCTTTTCAAGACTTCAGTGGCATTCCTAGAGGGTTCCATGTGACTTACTCTAATATGTCCATGGGACTTCACATAATTCAAATAGTATACCAGAGGAGTATCAAATAATCTAAGCGACATGTATTGGTGTTGTTTCATGACCCGGGTGGTTCATGAAAAGTGCATGAGGATCAATGTATATGTTTTTCACATAATTCTCCCATATTTTAGTCTTTGTTCTATACTTTTATTGAAAATTCCTTATATTTGTTCAATTTTAGCTTGTTTTAATTCTCCCATGATTTAGCAGATATACGAGATATTATTCACATGATCCACTAGTAGTCCTTCATGTGATCTATTAGTGATCACATGAAGTGCTATGTATGCTAAATGATTTCTATGGTTGTTCACTGGATCTTACCTAATGGAAAACTTTCCCAGTTGTGAGATCATCCACTCTGAGAAATCTGCTTTGATGCCTGGGTGCACCGGTGTGAGGTTCCAAGGGTTTTTCTTCCTTGTCTGCCTATATTTTTCATACTGGGGTAGGAAATTTATAGGACTCTACACCCCATTTACTCATCTCATTACATGGTGTGGATTGAAAAAATCCATTATGGAGTTACTGGAGGGATTCGACATCATGCATCTCCGCGAAGTCCTACTATAGGTTACTCCTGGTGGGTTGCATGATTTTCAAAGACTATGAGATCATCCCGTCAAATCCCCATTTATTGAATTATATCCAATTTAATGGGGTATTTTTTAATCTTGTATACATAAAGAGGGTCTTCCATATTGTCAGGACGACATGTCCAAGGGATTTTGCTGGATCAAGGCACCTATTGAAAGGCCTTCGCGTGACCTTATGTGACTATTCTGAGACATTTCGAGAGACATGGATGGATTTTCAAGGGGATTTTTGAGACAGTGTTAGTGCATCTCATGAGTTTTATGAATGAAAGAGGTTCCCACATTTTCTATTTTTTTTATTTCCTTGTATATTTTCCAAGTACTTTGGGGTTTCACAAGTTTTATTGATTATTGTCGAAGACAATCATTTTTCTCAATAGTGATGAATCGCATGACCAATAAAATATTCCATGGAGATGCATGAGTACTTCATGGATAAAACTTTATACTTACTTTTGGAGTCAAAGGAGGATCATGAGACTAACTAGGCATGTTTGAATCCTTTATCGTGATAGGGGTGACATGCCAGTGAGCTCTTTCATGACTATAAAGACACATCACTAGGGATTCCGTGACATCTCATGAGTTGCATGGGTGAATCATGTGAGTTTTAAAATCTTAAGAGGCTCTCACCTTTCCCATTTTTATTTCCATTGTTTATTTTATATAGGTTGGGGATATCATGAGGTTGTTAAGTGTTCTTGAAGATAATCACTCTACCTATTGGTGATACACTGAATGATCTCTATGACTACAAGATTCTCCCATAATTTGGATATTTTTCTTTTTATTTTCCAAGGGTTTTTGGATTTTTTTATGTTTCTACTATAAGACAAGTTGTGTGACCTAGGGGAGCTTTATATAGCTGCCTTTATGTGATTAGCTATCACTTGGGATAGCTTTGAATGAATAAAGGGGATTTTTCAAAGTGGCTTCATGGGATCTTCCATGGGATATGCAACATACTTGACCATCCACATGACCTTCAAAAGGTCATGAAATTGTGTTTCTTCTAGGGGTTTACATGATCCACATGATCATGGACACCTTCTTCTTCCTTTCCTTTTTAGGGAAAATAATACCCATATTTATGTATTTCTTCCTTTGTGAATTTGATGATTCTCACTTGATGGTAGTCAAAAAATATTATATTAATAAGTAATCTATTTTATGATTATTTTTATGGAATTTTTACACTAAAATGAGTGTTAATTATAAAATATCACTTTATTATTGGTAAATTCATTATAAATGTTGGTATTATGAATTGTAATATTGTAATCCTTACCATTAAATTATATAAAATGAACATGGTAAATCATAAACAATTAAATTATTATGATTACAATACCATGAATAATCTATGGATGATGAAATTAATAATACAAAGCAATGATCAAAATCATCACAATGAAACTAGTATAAAATAATCTGAAATACTAACCTCTGATGATGAAAATAATCTTTTACTAACTTATATATATGTAATAATGGATTTAATTAATTAGTGTAAAATTTAAAAGACATGAATATAATTATAAAATATGTTATTAATAATTCTATGTTCAATATATAGGAAGTTAAAGTGTGGCCGACCAAGAAGAAATTCAAGGTAAGGATTTTTTCCACTAATTGTATCCCTTTTGGATTTGAATCTATTATTCATACCCATTATTACTTTACATATTATATTCTTACCTATGAAATTATATTGCTATATTTTATAATTTCCCTTTACTACTCAAATTCTTCTTTGATTAACCCTTAATACCTTATAAATTAATGTGTTTGTTGGGGTTTTCATCTCAATTTCCCTTCATTGAGGCATGATTCATATTATGAACCTATTTTACTTTATATATGTATATCCTATCCAATTAATTTTTTTTATAAAATATTCTCTTTATTTTTGGAATTTATAATTTCATCTCATGATCTCTCTTTAATTGTATTTTTTATACATTAGTAAGGTCATAAGTGTTTCTTGAATCAATCTCTTTTCACTAGGTCATACTCATTCTTCTTTGCCTTTATTTTTTTATGTTTAAAATATTCCACACCTTGACTATATCATATGGAGTTTTTCTCTATTTCTAGGGAAATCACATTTCTTTATCACAATAATCTTTTTTATTGATTATTGCTTCATAAAGATACATTATTCCAAAGGAAAAATTCAACTCTTTATTTTGGGTATTTTTCTTCCATGTCTGTATTCTTTCTTACCATTTTTTATTATTTTGGAAGATATATATGTAATAAATTTTATAAAATTCATATTTATCTTTATCACTACTAAAAATTAAACTCTATAATTCATTTATAAATTTGGGGTTCTTTAAAACTATTAAAAATCTTCAAAAAGGTATTTCTTTCCACCTCCATATATTTTTGCATCTTTACTCTAAATTTATTCTTATTTACCTTTATATCTTTTTAATAGTTCAATTATTGGTAATTTTATTAACAAAATAATGTTTATAAAAGTTTTTTTCACCTTTTTTTTAAATTATTTTAAAGTTACATTTGACTTTTTTTTACGATAATGTCACTAAAGCAGAAAGAAAAAACTTTTTTTTTGATTTATATTATTCTTTTCTAACTATCTTTGAAATATCCATCATATCTTGAATAATGTTTGTTTTTTCATCTTATGATATGTTTCTTTTTGGTGATTGGATTTTTGGTATCTTCTGATCTAATTTTTTATTTTTCTTATGATATACCTTATGAAAAGTTTTTGTAACCCATTTTATTTTCATGGGTTAATCATGATTTTTTATATGATTGATATATTTTGGTACACATATTTATGGGTTATCATTATGTTATGGGTGGGACTAGAATTATATATCCCTCTAAAACATTGGATAAATATTCATATCTCATGAGATTACTAAAGTTCATGGGTGATTATCCCAATTCCACTATGTTATAGGATGAGTGGTTATCCAAATGCAATATTATATGAATATATTGGTGGTTAACCTAGATATATGTTATAATTTTAAATGATTATGTATGGTCCACATTCCAATTCTATATCTCTATATCTCAGTATTATTCTTTTGATTTCACATTTTTATTCCAAGGTATGTGTCATCATGCCTTATGATAACTTCTTATTATTCTACGATCCTATTCCCTTGATCAGGTATTTCATCTATGTTCATGATTCCTCACATGTTTATGACCTAATCCTCTATGTTTTGTTGATATTTTCCCCTTGTTATGAAATTTATATCACTAATTTCTAATATTTTTTATTTACCTAGGAACTTATATGTAGGAAAATATCTAGGAGTAAATCATTTCTGGTGATTTTTTGGGGATGTTGAAGCATTATTGTGTAATAAGATGGTTATAAAGCTAATTTCTCAAGACAGTAAAACTTTTGGTTCAAGGAGTGTGTTTATTTATTATATTTAATGATTAATTATGAGAAATGGTGTAATGTATATATATATATTATGATTAGGTCTTATTTTTGAGTATCCAAATGGGATTTAATTATTTTGAAGTATTATATTAAAACATATATGAAGATAAAAATTAAAACATTCTTAGTTAAATCAAAAGTTTTATTGGATGAAAAAAAGTGTTATAGGTTAAAATTAATTTTTCATATTATAAGTAATATTAGAATTGTTTTTTCATATTAATATAATTTTTTAATTTTATTTTATTAGTTATTATCATTACTCATCCTAAACATTTTTTGTTTTACTAATATCAGGTGGTGGAATTGATATATAGCCTGTGAATAAATTTAATACGACCATTGATGATTATTGAATATAATATTTTTTGTTATTTTTTTATTAAAAATTTTATCAAGTGGATTAAATAGTTTTTCTTTATATGTATGCTAAGAAATCATGTACAAACCTCTTATCCTTAAAGAGGATTTGATTGCAACAATCATTACATGTCACGACCCGTCCTTGGGGCCCGTGCCGTGACTACCCCAAGCCCGCCTTCCATAGGCCAGGGGCTGGCGACTAGCACCAAGGCGTAAAATCTCGGTAAAAGGGAAGGCATTGCCTTTGGAAAGTAAACAAGAAATACAGAGTAAGAAAGAGAAAAAAGTAAACACTAAGTAAAAGCTGGTACAACAGTAAGTGCGGAAAAGTAAAGGGGGCCGGAAATACAAGCCCAACTGTAAAGTACAACTGAAAGGGGAAAAACAGCAACTGAAAGGTAAAGCCGCAGCGTTGAGCCATCCACTAGAAGTCCCACCTGAAGGGTGAGTACAGAAAGCCTCCACTGCTCCTCGGGTCCAGCCTACCGCTCTGAGTACACCTCACCCAATGGTCCACCTCTAGGTACCGTCCTGCTTTGCAAGACTCCACCACGATCAGCGCTGTCCGTCGTCTGCAACCAACAAAATGTAGTGCGGGTATAGTCCGTGCAGGGGTGAGTATAAGATACTCAGTAGGGACCCCGAGACCCCTGAAGGTCTCCCAGAATCCACAAAGGATAAACCACAAAGGAAAGATACAATCACAAAGTAACATCCGACACGGCTTAGGTATATGCCCATACATATACCTAAGCCATCAATTCTCGCTCGGCTCCAACATCCGAGCTCAAGTACAACCCAGTCTACACAGGAAAGAAAAACGTAAATTCCATACAGGATAGCTCAACACAATCCACAAAGGAGAGTAAAACGTAAATCCACACAGGATAGATCAACACAATCCACAAAGGAAAGTAAAACAGAGTTTTAGCTCACACAGGTATACTTCTTCAAATGACGATAGAGATGATCACTGATCCATCTAAGTCGTCGGACCCACAAAGGATTGATAGGTACTAACCCCCTCAATGACCCACAAAGTATCTGACCCACAAAGGATTGATAGGTAACTAACCCCCGCAAAGACCCACATAGGATCGGGCCCACACAGGACATGTAGGCGCTGGCTCACACAGAACCGCTGAGCGCTGACCCACACGGGATCGGAACCACACAGGATCGGTAGCACTGACCCACAAAGGATCGCTGAGTGTTGTAGTTGTCGCTGTCGAATCCACTGAGGATCTCTGCACAGTCGTCGTCATCACAGTAGCAGTCGCAGCCAGCTCTAGGGTTCCCGCACACAGCAAGCTCGTTCGGGAGGGTCCGCTCCACGAGCCGAGAGGCTGATACATCAACTGAAACATAGTCCAGAGTTGATGTATCCAAAAGTTCCGTATCGTCAACTGGAACTCAACGTCGCAGACGGCGCGTCAATCGGACGCCCGGTCTGAGAGTTATTGGCCTTTTCATCCAGGGGACCCGGTTGGTTTTTTTTAAGGCAAAACCAACCCGACCATACTCCACCTGTGTCCAAACCTCGGGCGGAGTATTCCAAAAGATCCGTCTCACTTAGAGGAATTCAACGAAGTCGACGGCACTTCAATCGGACGCCCGAAGCTCAAGATATGAGGGTTTCCGCTCCGAAGGCCCGGTTGGTTTCGTGTACGAACCAACCCGGCCGAACCCAAGGTATTCCGAAACCTTAAGTGCGATATGCCGAAACGACCGTCTCGACCCAGGGATCACTTTTCCACTGACGGCGAGTCGTTTGGAGTCCTGTATCTCAAGTTATGAGAAAAAGACCGAAAAAGCCCGGAGACGGGGGGTCTGGGCCCAGACCGACCCGACCCAACCCCCCCTGGGTCGGCCCGAACCGGGTCCGACCTGGTTTGGCGTGACCCGGCTCGGCTCGGCCGAGCCGGCCGAGCGGAGGAACCCGTGGGGTGGGCGCTGCCCCCGCGATGTCAAAGTAACGCGGCCCCGCGTGGGGCCGCCCCAAACCACCCGGACGCGGCCGGGCCGCCGCGTCCCTGAACCGCGGTTCCGCGCGGCCGCGGAACCACCTCGCCGCTGCGGCGAGGTTTTCCCGGCGGCGCGCTAGGCGCCGCTGTCAGCCTCCGGCCTCCAACGCCGCCGTGCTGGCGCGGCGCGCCGGTGGAAGCTTCCGCGGGCCACCGGAGTTGCTCCGGTGGTCCGTTTTCATTCCCGTCTACGTCGCGGCTCCTCCCGGGTCCCGTTCTTCACTGCAGAAACATCAAATCGCCTTTACGGCACGTTTTGTCGTTGCCCGAAAAATCCTCACAACAATGAAGAACTGCGAAGGGTTGTCGGGCCGTGTTCGTTTGGCCCGCACCATCCGCGTTAGGCGATAACAATCGGGAAGAATAATCCACACAAGGAAAACAAAAGAAAATACAATTTTAATAATTTAAAATTGCACTTGATCCAGGTTATTTTGTTTTAGATGAAAACAACTACGGGAATAAAAAGTTATTTCCAAACAAAATCCCTACCTCGTCAAGTCATCGCACGCGCGTTCTTCGCGGAATTGATCACCGCGGAAGGAGGGGACCGTCGCGTCGCGGAAAGGCGTCACGTCGTCGAACTCCGAGGTTCAAGAACATGCAAATTTAATTATATTAATTAAATCCATGATGTTGTTATAAACCACAAAGAAGATTTAAAAGAAGAAACCCGAAATCTCCTACCTCAAGCAGTTGGTGATCAGAGATCATTGCGGGGAAGAACGTCTCAGAAGAAGCGTCGTCAATCTCCGAGGGTGACTGCGTTCTTCGCGTTCTTCGTGTTCTTCGCGTTCTTCACGAAGGAGGATGAAGAACTTGAGGTTTCTATCAAATCCTCTCAACGAACAACACTTAAGGAGAAAAAGCGTTGGTCTTATTTTATTAACATGCCAACAAACGAAAAAGAGATTAGTAACGACCCATTAATTCATAGAATTAATTTAACGAAGTTAACCGCCCAATTAAATGGTGTGTTAAGAATTTAAGAAAACGCGTCAGTTGACTTTCATAATGACGGGTTTTCGCGGGTGCATTACTTAGCGGAAAAGAAACGGTGGGGCTCATGCGGGCCCCACCTCACAAATATCCTACCAGGAGGGTATGATATTTTGGGTTCTACCCTATCCGCTTCAACTTAGCTTAAGCATCATAAAGTGCCTTTTAAGTGGCTTTAAGTGAAATAAAAATAAAGTTGTCGCACCACTTTATTTTATTTCTTAACTTTAAGCCCAAAAATTAAAAACCACACCCAAGAAAACGCAACTCCGGAAGAGGCGTTTATAAGAAAATACCGGCGCTGCGATTCCATCGGTGCCCTCATAATTCGATTCCGATCACCGGTTTAAAAGTTAGAAAAACCCGCTCGTTCGTTCACTGAACGTGCCCGAGCCAAACTTCGGAAAATGATTCCGGGCACACCGGGCCTCAGAATCACGTGCCGTCAGAAACTGCGTTCTTGTAAAATTCCAAATAAAATTAAGAAAAAAATTTACTTGAAATTTACGGGTCTTTACATCACTCCCACCTCAGGGATTTACGTCCCTGTAAAGATACATCATAATCTAGGGAAACAAATGTGGGTACTGAGCACGCATCTGAGCCTCCCGCTCCCAAGTGATCTCCTGGAGGTTCCCGTGCTTCCATCTGATGCGCACTAGAGGAATCGACCGTCCACGTAGGACCCGCTCCTGTCGATCCTCGATCTCCACCGGGACCTCCGCAAAAGTTTCCCCATCATCAATGTCTAGCTCCCCATGGTCAATGATGTGCGTCGGGTCATGCACGTACCTCCTCAGCTGAGATACATGGAAGACGTCGTGCACCCGGTGCAACTGAGGTGGTAGAGCCAGGAGATAAGCCACCTCGCCAATCCTGCTGAGGACCTGGAAGGGTCCGATGAAGCATGGAGACAACTTGCCGCCTCAGCCAAATATCTTTAATCCACGTCGAGGTGAGATAGGAAAGAAGACGTTGTCTCCATCCTCGAACTCTAGTGGCCTCCACCTCCTGTCAGCGTAAGACTTCTGCCGGCTATGAGCTCTCCTCATCCGCTCCTGGATGACCTGGACCTTCTCTGTCGTGGCCCGGACCATCTATGGTCCCACAAGTGCTGACTTCCCAGGGTCTGTCCAGCACAACAGAGATCTGTAAGGTCTGTCGTACAACGCCTCGTATGGTGCCATCCTGATGGTGGAGTGGTAGCTGTTGTTGTACGCGAACTCCACCAAGGGTAGGTGTTCCTCCCAGCTGTGACCAAAGTCGAGGACACATGCACGGAGAATGTCCTCGAGAGTTTGAATGGTCCTCTCTGTCTGACCATCCGTCTGAGGGTGAAAAGCGGTGCTCAGACGTAGCTGTGTCCCAAACTCCTCCTACAACCCCTTACAAAGCCTGGAAGTAAAGCGAGCATCTCAATCGGAGACGATAGATGATGGCACACCGTGAAGCCATAAAATCTCCGGAACGTAGAGACGCCCCAAGCTCTCCACTGAGCCCTGCTCTCTGATGGGTAAGAAGTGAGCCGACTTGGTGAGCAGGTCGACAATCACCTAGATGGAGTCGTGACCTCTGGAAGTGCGTGGAAGTCCAGTCACGAAGTCCATAGATATCCCGTCCCACTTCCACTCCGGGACCTCCAAGGGCTGTACCAAGCCTTCTAGTACTTGATGCTCTGCCTTCACCTACTGGCAGGTGAGGCATCGAGAAACGAACTCTGCCACAGCCTTCTTCATGCCTGGCCACCAGTGCTGTCGTCTGAGGTCCTGGTACATCTTCGCCACTCCAGGATGTACCGCTAAAGGAGAAGTGTGAAACTCTCTCAGCACCTCCTCTCGTAAAGCGACTGGTACCAAGGTACGTCCTCTGAAAAGGATGTTGTGCTCTGCTCTAAAGGAGAAGCCATCAGGTGCCTGTCCTGAGGATATCTGTGCACACCGTGTCTCACAGTCGGCGTCCCCACGCTGTGCCTCTCTGACCTGCTGCAGTAGTGGAGGAGTGACTATGAGAGACTGAAGGAAGGCTGCTCCATCTCTATCCATGAAGGATATCTGCAAAGCGACTAGCTGCTCTGTCGCCTCCTCAAGTAGCTGAATGCCCATCCTCCTGCTGAGAGCATCGGCTACCACATTCCCCTTCCCAAGAGTAAAGACTATCTCAAAGTCATAGTCCTAGAGGAACTCGAGCCATAGCCACTGTCTCAGGTTCAGGTCCTTCTGCGAGAATATGTACCTGAGACTCTGGTGGTCAGAAAAGACTATAAAGCGCTCGCCCATCAGATAATGTCGCCATGTCTTCAGTGCGAAGACCACTGCTGCTAACTCCAGGTCATGGGTAGTGTAGTTCTGCTCATGAAGCCTCAACTAACCTGATCCATAGGCAATCACTGCCCGTTCCTGCATCAGGACACATCCGAGCCCCGTCCCTGAAGCATCGCAGTAGACTACATACCCTACTCCCTCCTCAAGAAACCTCAAGATAGGTGCGCTGGTCAATCTCTGTCTCAGCTCCTGGAAGCTCTGCTGATATCTGTCTGACCACACAAAGGGTTTCCCCTTCTTCGTCAAGGCTGAGAGTGGTGCCGTAACTCTGGAGAAGTCTGGCACAAATCTCAAATAGTATCCAGATAGTCCCAAGAAACTCTGCACCTCCGTCACGATCCTGGGTGGCTCCCAAGCTAGCACTGCCTCGATCTTCGCAGGATCCACTGCAACTCCCGCCTCAGAGATGACGTTTCCCAAGAATTGGACCTCACGTATCCAGAACTAGCACTTCGAGATCTTACCATAAAGTTGGTGCTCTCAGAGCGTGTCTAGCACAACCCGTAAGTGGTAGGCGTGCTCCTCCTCAGTCGTCGAGTAAATCAAAATGTCGTCGATGAAGACTACGACAAATCGATCGAGGTATGGCTGAAAGATCCTGTTCATGAGGCCCATGAACACTTCTAGAGAATTGGTTACGCCGAATGGCATAACAAAAAACTTATAGTGGCCATACCGACATTTGAAGGCCGTCTTTTGCACGTCCTCGTCTCGAACTCTGAGCTGATGATAGCCTGACCTGAGGTCTATCTTTGAGAACCACCATGCTCCCTTGAGCTGATCGAAGAGGTCATTAATCCTCGGTAGCAGATACTTGTTCCTCACTGTCACCTGGTTTAGGCGACGATAGTTGACAAAAAGTCGCAAGCTCTCATCCGCCTTCTTGGCAAACAGTATCGGGGAAGGCCAGGGTAAAACACTGGGTCAGATGAATCCCTTGCCCTGCAAGTCCTCCAACTGTACCCGTAGCTCTCGAAGCTCAGTGGGGGCCATCCGATATGATGGAGTGGATATCGGGGCTGTCTTGGGGTACAGATCAATATGAAAGTCTACCTCTCTGCGAGGAGGTAGCCCTGGAACGTTGTCGGGAAAGACGTTCGCGTACTGATCCACCACTATAGGAAAACTAGGACTCCGCACGTCAACAGCTCCTAGGATGAGGCTAGCCAACTGATGAGTGATGGGATGTCCTCTCCTCTGCGGGAGTCCATCCTGTGCTGCGAAGGCTCCCTTCTCGCCGGTGAAGGTGAACCTGCTCCCGTCGGTGCGTACACATCACACCTTGCGCCTAATACAGTCAATCTGAGCATGGACGGTAGATAGCCAATCCATGCACAAGATGACGTCGTAAGGCCTCGACGCCGCTACAAGAAGCTCCCAGCCGAATCTCTCGCCTCCTATAGTAAGATCACATTGCTGGAACCAGTGCGTAATCGTCGCGTCTGCTCCCGTAGGAGTCTCTAGCCGTAAGGATCGAGCCAACGGCTCTGTCGGAATCTCCGAGCTCCGAACAAGGGCAGCGACTATGAAAGAGTGACTCGCTCCCGTGTCTATACGAACTTCAGCAAGGGTGGAATAGACACAGATCGTACCTCGAATCATCTCGGGCGCACCGTGGTCATAGGCCTTCACTGCCTGGAGCTGTGCCTGTCTCTTCCCGCCAGCTCCCTGTGGTCGGGGTGGACCTCCTGGTGGTGGTGGTGGTAGAGCCTCAAAGCGTATTCCACCACCTGCTGCTCAGACAGCTCCTCTGCCTCATCTGCATCCTCCCTGCGGACCGCCACGGTCGACCCTCTGCCTCTGCCTGGGTGGCCCCTCAATCGTCTGCTGCTCCTCGGCACGGCGGGTCAGGCAGTCACGAGCCATGTGGCCTTGCCCGCCGCATGCGTAGCACTACCTGCCTCTCGAAAGACTGGCTCCACGCTGTGTGCCCCGCACTGCTGAGCCAGTGTCCTGAGGTCGTCTGCCAGAAGGTCTGGTCTACCTAGACCTATGAGTCATCCGTCGGCTACCTGCTGCCGAAGACTCCGCTACCTGCCACCCTGCGGTAGGTCTCACTGTGGACTCAGCAAGAAAGCTCTCGATCAGAAGGGCTCGCTCCAGTACTCCTTCCTGAGTTGGAATGCTGAGGGAGATCAGTGATGCCCTGATCTCGTGTCTCAATCCCTTCTCAAAGGTCCGAGCCCAGAAGAATGGGTCCTGTACCATATCTGTCGAGTAGCGCGAGAGATCGGTAAATCTCGCCGTGTACTGGATGACCGTCAAGCTGCCCTGCCGCAGCTGAAGAATCTCTTGGATACGCACCGCACAGAGGGTGGCTGGGACGAACTCCGAGCAGAAGAGGCTCTCAAAGTCTGTCCAGAGAAGAGATGCCTCATCGTGCACCTGGAGCATCAAGATCCACCATCAGCCCGATGCTGCGTGCAGTAGGCTCGTTGTGAGGATCACCATGAGGTCTTCTGGTGTCCTCACTAGCCTGAAAACTCGTACAACTGCCTCCAGCCAGTCCTCGGCTGCCTGGGGGTCCGTCTCCCCGCGGAACCTGGGCGGTCGCTGGCACTGGAACTCATGCAGTGCACTGAGGCGACGTGCATCGTCAGCGACTAGGGCTGGAAGCATCAGTGGCTCGGCGGGTAAAGGTACCGCCGGTGCCTCAACTGTCAAAGGGACCTGCACCGAGGCCTCGTCGCTCGGCGGGCTGTCATCACGCTCAACTCTCGGAACCCTAGCTGGCTGCCGTCGTGGGGCCATCCTGAAAAGGAAACAGGTGCGCCATGGTCAGAACAATATACCTGGTGAGCTGATACAAGTAATCACAAAGAAAACTTGAAACACACATGCAATCAATGTTTTCGTGCATTAAGTCGGAAATCAGAAGTCAGGGTCCTCGTGTACGGATACGTCGACCACCGCACCAACACTGGGCTCCCTGGACTGATAACCACACTCAATACGCTAAACACTATTGCTTCACATAGAAAAGATCAGTGTCCGCGGTATAACCGAACTTCCTCTCATACCAATTTGTCACGACCCGTCCTCGGGGCCCGTTCCGTGACTAGCCCAAGCCCGCCTTCCATAGGCCAGGGGATGGCGACTAGCACGAAGGCGTAAAATCCTGGTAAAAGGGAAGGCATTGCCTTTGGAAAGTAAACAAGCACTACAGAGTAAGCAAGCGGAAAAAGTAAACACTAAGTAAAAGCTGGTACAACAGTAAGTGCGGAAAAGTAAAGGTGGCCGAAAATACAAGCCCAACTGTAAAGTAAAACTGAAAGGAAAAAAACAGCAACTGAAAGGTAAAGCTGCAGCGTCGAGCTGTCCACTGGAAGTCCAACCTGAAGGGTGAGTACAGAAAGCCTCCACTGCTCCTCGGGTCCAGCCTACCGCTCCGAGTACACCTCACCCAGTGGTCCACCTCCAGGTACCGTCCTGCTCCGCAAGCCTCCACCACGATTAGCACTGTCCGTCGTCTGCAACCAACACAACGTAGTGTGGGCATAGCCCGTGCAGGGGTGAGTATAAGCTACTCAGTAGGGACCCCGAGACCCCCGAAGGTCTCCCAGAATCCACAAAGGATAAACCAAAAAGGAAAGATACAATCACGAAGTAACATCCGACATGGCTTAGGTATATTCCCATACATATACCTAAGCCATCAATTCTCGCTCGGCTCCAACATCCGAGCTCAAGTACAACCCAGTCTATAGAGGAAAGAAAAACGTAAAATCCACACAGGATAGCTCAACACAATCCACAAAGGAGAGTAAAACGTAAATCCACACAGGATAGCTCAACACAATACACAAAGGAAAGTAAAACAGAGTTTCAACTCACACAGGTATACTTCTTCAAATGACGATAGAGATGATCACTGATCCATATAAGTCGTCGGACCCACAAAGGATCGATAGGTACTAACCCCCACAATGACCCACAAAGGATCTGACCCACAAAGGATCGATAGGGAAC